>PVLA01000309.1:273823-623836 GCA_004027455.1 Hydrochoerus hydrochaeris | reverse complement strand
AGCTGGAAGAAATAGGCCAGTTTGTGTCCTAAGCGGTGACTTCTGAAGCTCAGAGAATCCTCACGTGCCGCTTCGCTCTGCCTTCAGAAACAACGGATTGGTGAAGAGCAGCTGGCAGAAACCACCCTGCCTCCCAAAGTCACTTTTTCCCCTATCCTTTGGCTTTCGTGAATTATCTCAGGGTGCAGCCGTGGTGAGGCCGTGTGGCCCTGGACCGGCGGCCCTGCCAGGCGCAGCGCCGTTGTCTGGATTGTCTCGGGGTGCAGCCGTGGTGAGGCCGTGCGGCCCTGGACCGGCGGCCCTGCCAGGCGCAGCGCCGTTGTCTGGATTGTCTCGGGGTGCAGCCGTGGTGAGGCCGTGCGGCCCTGGACCGGCGGCCCTGCCAGGCGCAGCGCTGTTGTCCTTCTTTTCCTCTCCCAGCTCCTCTTCCCCGCTGCTCTACATGGTCACGCGGTCCGGCACAGCTCCGGCCTTGGCATCTTTCTCCTCGCTCCATCCAGGCCTCCTTTTTTCTGTGCAGGAGCAGGGCCTGCTGTGAAAATCCCTCCGGCATCCAGGGGCCCCGCTCAGAAGTTTCCGGACTCTGCTTTGGAAAGCAGTGACCTGCAATGGTCTTAAACCCCAGAGAGTGAGGAAGAGGTTTGTTCCTAAGCAAAGGGGAAATCTGCACGTCCGCCCGGGGCCGCTGGCCTTCGGCTTCTAGCCACGGTGGGCTCCTCTGAACGCCAAGGCACCCCTCCGAACGCACCCGTCCTGCGATCGGCTGTTGCACGGGGCGTTTCCGGCTGCTCCGTAAACTTCGCCATCCTGGCTCCGCAGCCCACGGGGTGCATTTTAAGAGGTGCAGCTGCCAGAGCTGCGGTCCTTAGGAAGCCAGTCATGACCCAGGCCGCCAGGCTTGCAAGGCCCTGCCCCGCCGGCAGCGCGCTCTTCCATGCTCGCCCTCTCTGAGGTCCGTTGGAGCCAGGTGAGCACCTACTACTCAGCCAGCAACACAGAGTTCAGTGAGGGGCACGAAAGGGTGCCCGCCATGTGGGAACTCGGGCAGACACCATGGCATCGACCTCACACTAAAAAGTCATGATATGAAATCACCTCAAACCTCTAACACCATTCACAAGAATGCGCTCACTCTTCCACCGCAAACCACATGGCATCCTGATCCAGGTACGGTGCTAAAAATACAGATCTGACAGGCAGTGTCTGAGCCTGACCCCCTGCCCCAATGTTTGCATAACTCCAGCAGCACAAGGAAAACAGGCACAAACCTCTGGGCTGAGTAACACAGTCTGCTTTGAACGAATGACCTGAAGGCAAGTGGGAGGGAGCCAGGTTAAAATAGGAATGTTAATCCTGCGAGAACCCCTGCCTGCCACCTTCAGCCCTTCCTAAAAAAAAGGAAAAGGAAAAGAAGGAAAGCTAACAAATCTCTCAGGAGAAAGCAAAGCCTGGATGTGAATATTTTAAACTGTCCTCTCTCTTGGAAGGGGGAGGGACAGGATCAAGGGAAAAATAATTTGGTATACTTAGTTCTCAGTTCAAATGTTAATAAAAATAGCAAGGTGCTTTTTATTCATAAAAAAGAAATATTTTAGGCACCATGAATCTCTGTGTTACTTGTGGGTATCAGAAAATAGCTTCTTTAGGAAGGTTAGTGTTACGAAATGTTATAATTGTGAATCAAAGCATGGGTCAGTAAACTTTTTCTGGGAAAGACTGATAAATATGCATGGATTTCAGGCTCTGTGGACTCAAGGTCTATGTAGTACTTGCCCGACTCAGTCACTAGGGCACAAGGCAACTGCAGACAGTGTGCAGATGTTCTAATAAAACTTCATGAGTGCTGGAATCGGACAAAACCAACATTACCACTGCTGATGACACAGTGATCTTTTTCTTTCAGGTTCAACCATTCAACAGCGAGACACAGCATTCTTTGCTTAGGTACCACACAGAACATGCAGTGGTCTACACAGATGTGGTCTGTAGATTATAGCTGGACAGCCCCTGGGCGAGATATTCATAACAAAACCATCGGATACCAAAAGGAAAAAGGCAACGCTCATTTTCCCCTTCCTTGCTGCCTTTCATCTTTCTTTCTTCTTTTACTTATTTATTTATTTAGCTCGCATCTGGCAGCTCGGGAGGAATAATCTGAGTTGGTTCCTCAAGAGCGGAAGGCAAGGGTACAAGCGTCTCCGACTCAGCCAGAGTTCTACGCCCCAGTGCCAGGCAGGGGAGAGTCACAGACAGCAGGCCTGGAGTCCACACAGCTACCGTGGTCAGTCTGAGGGCTTCCAAACCATTCCTGACACCGCATTAAACACAGTTATATGGCTCACACAACCATCACGACGTGTTCCCTGTGACATTTTCCTAGACATCTGATGTGTTCATTCAATCCTCTTGAAGGGTTCAGAGAAGGAACAGTAGAAGGGAAGTTATGTCAGCTTTCCTCCTGGGGCCAAACTTGAGCATCACTGTTTATCTGAAGGGATCTTTTATACTTGGAAATTTGGGAAAACTCACACAATTCTATACTCTCCCATTTAGACACAAAAAGCTGAGGAATCCCTAACAATGACCTGTGATTCCTCTGAGAGCCATTTCAGCCAGCGTTACACGGCTCCCTTTCACAGGAGCCCCGGCACAAAGAACCCTTCTGGGGAAAATTTCAGCGGTAATGCAACAATGACTGGGTAGCGAATATCTTGTATGAATATACTGATTGGTAGAGTCTCAGGTAAATGGAACTACTGTCTGAAGACTGGAAGAATTTTTTTTTTAAATCAGTACCAGGGATCGAACTCATGACCGTGTGCTAGTAAGGCAGGCACTTATGCTGCTGAGCTAAATCCCCAGCCCTCACTGTCTGAAGATTAACATGCGGTGTGAACAAAGTAGCAGCTGAGTGGGTTTTCATTTCTGCAGAAGGATGCTGACGGCAGGGTGTGGATGGAGTCACACTTTCTGCTAGGAAGAAATCCCCACTGCACTCCTGGAGTTTTGTAAGTAATTGTTAGCTAAGCTTCCCACCACAAGCACCAACACGGACTAAATATTGTTTTAGAAAATGACACCAGTGCATAAATGCCCAGCCTAAAATGTCTCCACCAAGGTGCCAGACACTTATGCAGCAAGAAGAGTCACAGAAGTTGTGCAAAAGTGCATTTCTTGCTGTCTTCGATATGCACAAATATGGCTGCACAGCTTTCAGAGGCTTGAGAAGTCCCTCCACGAAATCTACTTCCTGTAGATTTTCATCAAAAACATCCAACTATGACAACAAAGTCCACCCTGAAGCCAGGCTTCAAAAAGATGAAAAAGAAACAATACACTTTTGCATAACAGGAGACATAAAGAGGGAAGGCTAAGACTTTAACATGCTTCTGGAAGAAACACATTATCATATATTTTTTGCAAATACAAACTCTGCAGCAGGTGACTCGAGCTGAGGTGGGTGGGAAGCAGTTCTCCACAGGCGCGGGGCCGCGTCCCCTGGGGGTACAGCCTGTGCACGGCGAAGCTGCCCTCACAGGCGTTTATGGATTCGCTGCATCACCTGAGTGCAGCGGAGACAACTAGGACTTTTGTCTGTTCTGGTAACTGTGAACTGAGCTACCCGGGTCCTGTGATCCACCTCAAGGAGTGACGGAGCCAAGAGAGCTCAAACCTGGAGGGAAGATGCGGCCTGCGGCCGTGAGCAACCAGGACGGGGGCTGGGGGAAGCGCAGCCGTCAGCCTCAGCAGGGGTGAACCGAGTGTGAGGCAGGTGGCCCGAGACGTTACTGGGTTACACACACCAGCTGCCTCAGCTGCCGGTGAGCGCGGATTCAAACGCCGAGGGCCGGAGATGCAGCTCAGCAGCACTGCGCCTGCCTGGCAAGCGCCAGGTCCTGAGTTTGACTCTCAATACTCAAAAAACTAATCCAGGCATTAAGCTTAGCAAGTGGAGAAGACTAATGCCTCGTATGCTGGATTTGTCTGTCCAGGTTAGATAGCCGAAGTCAGATGAGCACAGGAGATGACAGAAGAATATATATGAAGAGGAGCAGGAGGAACCACAGGCCCTCTGGGAATCCTCAGCTGTGAGCGGGAGAAGCAGCTGGTGAAGCCCCGGCTGGGGGCGCAACACGCGTGGCAGAAGCCACAAGAAAACAAGGAGGACGAAAGCCAAGGGAGGCCAAGACAAGGGTTTCAAGAGCTAGGAGACCAGGTTTTCTGTTTCGTGGTCCTGGAGTTGAAGCCAAGAGTGCTCCGGTGACCTGAGCCTGCCCCTTTGCAAAGACAGTTGACACAGGGTCTCTGTAAATTGCCCGGGATGGGTTTGAATTGGAGAGTTTCCTGCCTCAGCCTCTGGAGTTGCTGGGAGTACGGGGTGCCACCAGGTGCAGCTGGGTTTTCTAATCACGAGGACATTCAGGGCCCTGGAAACCCAGCGATGACTCAGAGGTAACTGTGGTGAGGACACAGGTGCAGCTCTATATCCTGGCACCAGGATTTTAAGCCAAGGGCGGTGGAGGATGAGATGGAAGAGGAATGAATGCAAAGCAGAAGAAGAGCCATGTCTCGGAAACAGCCCGTTCATCCACAAACAGAGGAACGGGTCAGGAAAACAGGTGTGCATACACAGTGGAGTTCTACGCTGCCCTAAAGAAAGATAAACGTGAGGCTTGCCAGGAAAACAGGTGCACCACGAGAACACGTCGCAAGTGAAATCAATCAGACACACAAGTCTCAATGGTGTATTGTTTCCCCTGCATGAAAAGCGCAGAGTATAAACAAGGAACAAAGACGGGAACAGGATATTAGGGAGCAGGAAGAAGCTTTATAAATGGGAAAAGGAGTAAGAGATGGGCAGGGGGGAGGGAAGGAAGGGGAAAGGGATTTTAAAAAAGAATTGAAAGGGAAACTGAAGTACAGCTTTTCCATATTGGGGTGGGAAGAAGAACTGGAGGGAGAGGAGACAGGAACCAAAAAAAAAACAACCTTAAGATGTGTTGTGTCCACCACGCCTCACCCAGTGTGTGTCATCATCAGGGACCAGCACACGTGCCAACGGCCACACCCTCAAAAGGAAGACAGGAAGAGGGGGGCGGAGGAGGGGCGGGCGGCGGGCAAGACCAGCGTAGGGTGAGGAGGGGTCTGTCTGGCAGAGGAAGATTTTCCTCAGCAAAGAGGCAACAAATGGAAACTGAGGCATCCACATGCGGAGAGGAGGCTCAGTCCCGTATTCTGGAAGGTTCTCGGTCTCTGAAATTTCCAACTGAAACCCCATGAGAAGAAAACATTCAGATCTGGGATTTTAGGTGGAAGAAGACAAAAGGATAAAGTACAAACTTTATAACAAAAACTCTCCCTGGAAATTTTCCTCAGCCAAGAATAAGTAACCTCAATTTTAAATTGATTGAAGTGCGAGCATAATTCACTCTAGCTCAGAATCTATCTCCATCCTACACCGCATATAATGAGTTCTGCAGACCTGTGTTTCATGTCTGGTGTCTGAATCAGAAGACAGACAATCGTATTTCACAGACCGATTCTGAAAAGGAATCATGTCTAGGATTCTACCACTGCCTCGTGGTAGTCGGGGATGTGAGGAAGGAACCCTGTCACTTAGGACACGTCAACCTGGAGAACATTCCAGTAGGTGACACAAACCTGGCAGAGAAATATTCTTTTAATACAGCCTGACCAACTGCCGAGGTTTCTTTGCCTTGTGTGGTCACTTCCAAACTGTGGGGTGCACCAGAATTACTGGAAGGACTTGGGTCCCAGCCTTTGAATTCCTGAAGTGGGACCTGGAAGCTTCTATTTCTAATAAGCATGCAGCAGTGCTGATTCTGTGGTCCTGTGGACCAAACCTGGAGAACCATGTTACAAACACACCTGTTACTCATTCAAGTCATGGCTGCCTATGACCAAGGACATTTCCACTCGGCTTCCATTAAAACACGTGGATGCCTTAGGATTTGTGGCTACCTGTATTCTAGCTAGACCTGTTTCCAGAGGTTTCCTGCAGTGCGTTACCTACCATTATCACATCCTAAGGAAACGGCTCAGGCAGAGCTTGGGAAGACCAGATTTGCTTCCCAGGAGTCCCATGCTTACCCACATGCACAGCCCTTTCCAGCCCTTTGTTCCCAAAGTATCCTTCTAGATCTCTTGGGAAGGTGCTAGGACTATTCCAGATGCTCTACACATATTAGCTCACTTATCCTGCTGAGCTATCTTGCAAAGTAATTTATATGAATCACCCCATGTACAGATGTGGAGACTGAGGCACAGAGAGATTAAATACCTCCCTCAAGGCCAAGATAGACACCGGAATCTTTTGGTTTTTCAAACTCTTGCGAAGCACAGCTTACACTCACCCGTTCCCAGAAACAGGACGTGGTACCGACCATCGGCCGCGTTCACGCGGTCCACAGCTATCTTGGTGTACTTGTAGTCCGTGCCTGTGCGGACCATCAGGGGCCGCCTGTGGATCGGGTAGATGGAGTTGTACATGAGCGGATGGTTCCGGATAAAGGTGACCACATCGTCCGGGAACTCCTTGGTGGTTCGCATGTTGGGCGTAAATGCTCCTCCTGGACACTGAAATAAGGCATTTAAACAATGGTGAGCAACGGTGACAAACGGTCACTTCATCTCAGGGATCATCAAAAGGCCTCTTTCCCAAAACTCTTAGATGGTCTGGTTGTTTTAAGTGATGCCCTGGGAAGAATCAGCAGCCTGTCACGTGTGTGGTTGTCTATAAACGTGACACAGAGCTTGCTGGGCTTGGCACCAAGTGAGGGCAGTCGCGCTCCTGCCAGGCTCCTGTTCAGAGAGATGATTCTATTTTGTGTTTAATAGCATTTTCACTCTTCTCATCCATCACTTTTCTATTTTTTATTTTTGTGCCAGAAACTATATTGTTTTTAAAAAATTTCGCAGGTATTATTTCACGGTGCTGTTAGTTAAAATACATTAGGAGTTCCTCTTGAAATTCAATCAGAACTCTAAGAACCTTATCCTAGCTGAGCCCCCCTCCTAAGAGGGGTCTCGGAAGTCAGACGTGGGGAATTAGCGCTGCCTGTGCCCAGCTGGTGAGGACCCCACTCATGCCCATCCCCTGAGGCAATCGCCACAGCCAGGGACGCTCTCAAGGCCCGCAAGGGGTGCCTGTCCCTGGACCTCGGGGTGCCCTCCACAGGCCTTGGCACCCGACCTCCCCTTCTGACACGCTCTTCCCACCCCCCGTCTGTCTGCTGCTTCACCAAGTGTCAGTTCAGAAATGACTTCTTCTGTGCAAGGCCGTGAAAGCAGCTCTCTCCCCCCATCTCTCCCCTATGTCCGCAGCCTGACCCTTCTCTTCATGGTCCTCCCCAGCAGTGCAGCACACATTTACTGCTCGCCCCTGCACGGTTCACTTGTCTGTGGAGAACACGGCCTGTGGGTTGACACTAATGGGGTTGCCTTCACCATGGAAGCTGTGACACAGCTGGTGACAGGTACTTTGTGATGAGTAGCTGAATGTGTGTGTCACATCATTCCTTATCTCTCACTTGTGATTTTGGAACCGGGGCCTCAGCTCTGGGCGGGACAGGGAATTCAGAGCCTCCTTGTTGAAGGAGAAGACAGCGCAATAAAGAGACCTAAAGAATGGGCCCTTGCAAGGGACCTGAGTTTTGCAAAGAGACCCTGCCCAGGACACAGGAGGCCAAGCCCCAGGTGAGCTGGGCACAGCTGAGGCTGGGAATCGCCACTTGCCCAGGAGAAGCGGCGAAGCTGTATGGGTGACACCCACCGGCTCTACTTGCCAAGCCCACCTAAATACTTGGCAACCGCTTTGCCTCCAGAACAGAAGCCTTAGCCCTATTTTTCTTGTACCTCACAGCACTCCTGTTCTAATTTCATTTCTCCTCATTAGAGAGGTTGGAGATGAGAGGAGAGGAACCAAGCGAGCTTCCTGACCACCGGCACTGGGTACAGCCTGGGTATGCGGTGGGGACTTGACGGCTGGTCAGTCACATGTCATCCAAAGGCATCGATGGCCCCTGTTTTCCAGTGGTCTCTCCTGTGTCCCAATATAAGGCTGGTTTCATTAGATTTCCACAGAAAAACAGCAATGAGGAGTTTTGTGTGAAATCAGCCAAATCTTGAAAGTTGACTCAGTTAAGAACGAAAAGCAACTTTGGGTACCACAGGGAACATGGACACCTCTGATTCAAACCCACGTCGCAGCCTCTGTCCGGTCCTATCCATGCCTCTGAGTCACTCACCAGACAGAATCATGTTTGCCAGTGGGTCTCCGTGAACTACCAGTGTGTCCGCCTGAGTTAGCCCACATCTTCACGAGTGCAATTTCCAGGTAACCGTGAAGAGTGAGCACGACCAGAGCTGTGCACAAGGCCGGGGAACGTGTCTCTCTTCTTGGAAAAAGGAACCGGGGGCACTTGTAGGGCTTAACAAAGGGGAGAGAATGAGATGGCAGCAAACTGAGCCTCTCACCCTGAGCCACCCCCTTCAGTTGACGGGTCTTTCAGTGAAGAACAGGCGTCATGTTCAAAACACATGGGCACAGACTGGCCACAGTGAGCACCACGGTGAGGAAGGAGAATCGAGCTTGAGGTTGCTCTGGGCTGACGGATGAGTTCCAGGCTTCTGCGGAGTGTGGAATGAAGGGGGGTTTCTGCTTCAGTTCTTCACGCAAAGTGGGAAGGGAAATGCACTGCTCGGGGAATGAAAACATGGAAAGAACAATGCATGGGCACTTTGAGTACTTCCAGACCTTCATAACACACCACTAATTATGGCTTGCCAAGCTGAGATGTCCCCGAAATATTTGCAAGCATTCACATTTGTAAGTTCCAGAAACATCAAAACCTAGCATGTATCACTAGGCAATTCCTAACCATTTCCAGTTAGCACAGGCTTGGACTCGATGAGCTTCATGAATTATCAGTGCATAGTTTCTCTCACAGGCTTTTACTTAAAGGTAAGTGAAGTTCAGATGAGACTTTTGTTAAGGTTGCTTCAAACCATGATTCTAAAATAGAAGATCCAAGCAAATGAACTCAAATCAGTGACTGTGTCCATTCACCTATTCTCCATTAGAAGCTAACAATTGTGTGTATGTGTGTGAGTGTGTGTGTGTTTATAACAAACTTTCCCTTAGAAACTAGTGTCTCTGCGTATGGATTTATTTTTAAATCTACAAAAGTGTTGATAGTAATTCCTGTATTATTCATGGCATAAACTTGGCAGGTACAACACAGAACGAGTGATAAAGTAGTGGCAAGAATGAGAAGTGATTATGCTTTGTAGACACGATTTGTACTGGTGCGACACTCCCAAATCCAAACAAGAAGCCTTCCTTTTCCTCTGGTCTCGGACCCAGGAAAACAGTTTTCCGATGCCCCATGTAACGGAATATCCGGGCCACCAGAGGAGGAGTGCCACATCTGTGAACAGGCTGGGGTTCATTCTCCAGAAATCCCACTTTACTCAACAGTCATTAATAGTTCTGGTTAAACTCCCCCCTTCCGGGTTTGCTTTCCTCTAACTTACTCTCTTCCTGTTTATCAAGCAGTCAGCAGCAGCCCTTGTTTGAGTGGAGACAATTTAAGTGTTACTGAAGAGGGGGCTGAGGGAGCACAAGCCACCCTGAACTGTCCCGCCTGTTGTCCTGACCTAAGTCAGCTGGCCTCGAACACAGGTCCTCCCACTTACCCCGACTCTCCCCAGCCTCGCGTCTGCTAAGGGAGTTAGCAGATTGCATATGTGTAAATAGGTACGCACCCATTCTTGGGGTATATTTTATTCAAAAACCATGTTGATTTACACCGAGGAGGACATAAAAGTAAGAAATCCCTCTGGTCTTCTAAATGCAAATACTCCAGGAAAGAAGAGACATACTCAAAGCACAAAGCAACTAAGAAAGAGAGTGAGAACCGAGACGTGTGAAGTAACTAACAGCTTGGTTCCGGGTCATGTAGTGTGCACATAAGAGCCAGTATTTTTCAGATCAACTCAGAGTAGTATAGAAATTGGAGCTTTCAGGGTTAGCAAAGAGGTTTAGAGATGGGAAAGCAAAGGTTGAGGGATTTAAGGGATCATAATTCCTTGGACATCCAAGTAGAAGTTTCTGTGACATTACAGATAGATGCCAACATGGACACCTATATTTAGCCCCACCGTAACAGGCTAAGCGCTGCACACAAAAGCAGCCTCTGCAGAAGCTCCATCCACGGCAAGACGGAAGAGTGTGATCTGTTAGCCGGGCCACAGAGCGAGTGTATGGTCTTTGGCCGCCCTTTGCAACATACCAAAGGTGTCTTGTTTCGCCCACAAACTTGAGTTCCTGATGGAAAACATTATGACACCATTGGCTGGCTTCCTGCCGTGGACCGGGCAGCCTGGGAGGCCCTTTGGTACCACAGCAATCAACCGGCTTGCAAAGCAACACCTAAGGGAGGCATTTGGAGGAGGGTGTAGGGTTTCTGCCAGTCCATCCTTCCCTGGGAGGACTTCAGAGGCAGCATTCCTAACCCGGAAAGGAGTGAAGGGACACTGCAGTTCCTTGGCTGCTGCTCTTCTGGCCACGTGAGCAGGAAGCCCTGGGAAGGGAGCCACTCGGCTGCTCTGAGTCATGGAGCTGACTTCATGGGGCTTTGCCCAAAACAGGGTGGAGGGCCCAGGACTTCGGGAAGCTCACTTTCCTAGGAGGAGTTCCAAGGTCGGCCCGCCACCCTGCCTCTCTGTTCCCTCAGGACCACTCATCTGACAGTTTTTGGATTTAAGAGAGCTGTTCTGGTCCCAGCACCAGATGGAAGAAACCACATTATAGAAATATGTCTTAGGCAGATCCCACTCCCTCTGCTGTGAGGAGTTTGTTCCAGATGTGTGTCACCCGAGCCTGGCTTGTTCCACCCTGCTTTAGAACAGGGAAGGGAAAATGCTTATTCTTAGAAAAGCTAAAACACTATGAACGGAGACTGTTTTGCAGAATTTTCTAATTTAGCATTGGTTAATTTTGGTTTTTAAAAAGGCTGATCCATTGCCATGCAATGTAGAGTAACAGCCTCTTGGTGTGAGCGGTTTGTCTCTGTGATTCCCAGAGCTCTATGCACAAGTTAAAGTGGCTTTCAAGTGGTCCTGGGGTTAGAGCCAGGACGCAGGTGGGGCCCAGGGTGTGGCTTTTCTTCAGGGGAGAAGAAAACCCCTATTTGTAGCATCTGCCGATTCTGTGGTGCTGACACTCCCAGCATGGCTAAGCTGCTTTCCTCGGTGATGCCTGCAGCCCAGAGAGGCACATGGCTTGCAGATTCTGTTCCAGAGCCCAGAGCAAGTCGACCTGGAACATTTCACATGAGGCTCCACGCTACAAACCCTCACCCAACCAGCACAAGTTGCTTTGCCTCTGCTTCTGGGTTTATGTGCTTGTTGGGTTCCTCTTGAGGTGCTTTTTGGGGGTTGAGCAAGAATAGAATTGGAGCAACTCCAACCCAGTTACTCCTGCATGAATCCCATCTTTATCCAAAAGAACCATTAGTCAAATTCGTGCAGAAAGCTCGGGCCAGATCAGCTTCAAGCCAGCGTGAAAAATGTGCCTGGTCCCTGAGGAAAACCATTTGCTGGAAAAGCCTGAGCTTTCTGGAGGATTCCAAGAGAGCCTTCAACCAGAGGTGGCATTTGCCAGTGGCTCACTGCCCTCTTCCTTTTTCTCTGTCTCCTTCTCTGTATCTGACTTTTGCCCCAGGTACCAAGGTGCTAGGACTGTTCCATCCTCTCCCTGTGCTGTATAAAATGAGCACAGGTTTGTCCTGTGTTCATTTTTCTTTGGGGCTGCAGGCATCACAGAGAGATAACTTAGAGGGCACAGTGAACTTTATGATACCATCAGATACTGATTAATTATAAATTTTAGAAATGTAACAGTTTTAGGGATAAGTAATGATTCTTGAAAATTTCCCCAATTTAATTAAAAGTTAACTGTGTTATATAAAACTATGTAAATGTTTACTGTTTTGGAACTGAATTCAAGTATTTTTGATTATAAATAAATAGCTTCTTTAAAGGCTTAGTAAATGATGTTTCTCAATTAAAAACACTGACAGCAAGTGAGTTTAAGACAATAAGAAAATAAATAAAAGAGCAAGAAACACATTACAAATATACTGCAATGGCATAAAAAAGGAAGCAAGTCAATAATTAGTAAAAACTATGTTGGATCAATATCTCAAAGAATGCAGCATTAGCAAAGGAAATCCCAAGTTCAAGTGAAAACACATCATAAGCGTTATGTTTACGTGAATATCATATTACCTATCTTTTGGTATTTTTCATAAAGTATTCTTTTTCATTTATATCCACTGCATTCTATAATTTATAACCTTATTCTAAAAAATAGAGAAATAGAGAAAGATTATATTTCTTTAATGAGCAATTGAAGAAACTCTTCTCTCAAACTACGGTCTTAATGGCATTTTTCAGAAACAAACTAACCAGTATTGTAGAAAGCAGTATAATTATCAGTCAGATGGAAAATAAACAACAGGTGTTTTAAAACTGAAATCCAAGAAAAACTCCTATTCTAATCTGCCAGTGAATGGGCTGTGTCTTAGTTGGAAATGTTAGCTTTCAATGTGTCTCTTAATGTTCTTAATACTGCATGATATGGAAGCACCTACAACTCCCCTCAAAAACTGTCATTCCAGTTGAGGGGATTTCCAATTAAAAGGCAGTTAAACAGCTCTAATCTATGAATTATTTTATGACATATCAATGTTTTATTTAAATTATCACCTACATTTTAATTATTTGCTCAGATATGCCAAACATTTATTTTTCTTTGAGAAAGTTATAGCACATAGTTTAAAGCTAAGCACATCACTAAAATTTAAAAATCTCCACATAAGTTACGTGTAACTTAATTTTCACTTGGTTATTACCATGAAAACAGGGCGCACTGTAATATAGAGAAGCACTGTGAAAAGAAATTGGTAACCAAATACTTCAGCTTCCACCGAAGAGTTAATACTTCCAGAGCTTCAGACCCTCTTCTATTATAATTAGAAAAACACGTCTGCCCTGTTTGACTTGCATGGTGTCCTAGAATCTAAAGGGCATTTTGTCAGCAATAACACTTTGAAGATGGAGCTCTGTATCACAAGTGACAGGTTGGTAAAGCCCCCAGTTCTGGGAGTCCAGGAGCTGAGCCACTTCAAGTGAAACGTCGGATGAGCACAGCAGGAGGTCCAGAGCTGTATTAATTAACATCAATGGACACTCAAGTTTTGTTTAGTGATCAGCATAACAAGGGCACCTTCCTAGATACTCACGGTTCCAGGCCGAGGGTATGGGATTCTCCCCTGGTAGGAAATCAGCTGATGGTTCGGCCCTTCTTTGTGGGCAAAGGGCCCATTAAACACGGTCTGTATGTCAGACAGGTGGTAGACGCACACTGCAGAGCCTTTAAAGACAGAGCTGCAAAGATAAGCACAGGGGTCTATTTCCTTATTTTATAAATGGTGGTATGATTTTAAAAACAGGTGGTGATGCCCATGATCCAAGGCTGACCTAATCTATCACGGGGAACTGGGATGCTATAGTGCAGAAGTGCAAAGTTGAAACAACTTTTCTGAATGGAAATAAGTCATTGATGCATAAAGCATTCAAATATTTAATTCACATGGAGGTCAAAGATGGTAACAGTAACACATTACGGAGAAATTCTTCTGAAAGTTTCCCAAAGTAGGACAAAGAGGTTACGAACTAGTTCATTTTAGCAACAAAAGAAGCACAGATGAGTTTATATGAATTTGAATTCCAAATTGCCATCCATGCAACCTAGGGCATTTAATCCTGAAATAAATGCCATTAATAAGAGCACCATCTTTTTATAGTAAGATGTTTTTGATATGAGATCCTCCTCTGTTTTCCTGAAAAATGATCTAAGCTGCCATTCTTCTTGTTCCTTCTGTCTGTAACATCCACAAAAGACTCATTAAATAATCTTAAGTCAGTAAAATCTCAACAAGTTTGTTTGACTCCCTAAAATTGTTTCCATTGCCACTACATCAGACTGAATGAAGCCAACATGTCTCTGACTTACACATTTACTTCAAAGCAGAGGTCTCAGGCAAATGTTTTGTGTTCTCATAAAAATGAAAAACACATACTAGTATGTATCACTAGAATCAGTTGTCCAAAATCATGATGTTTACTTTCCCAATATTAAACTTATTTGTATTGGGAAACAGAGGCTAAGAGATTGTTTTAGTGGTATCAATACTTTTTAAAAGAATGTGGTTATTTTTTCTTTGCTCAGTTCTTTGTGAATTAAATTGAACCTATTCCTTTGGTAAAACAGGAGCTAAGAGTATCTCAAAGATATCTTTCAAGGAAAACACTGATAGTTTAAAATCAATGTACCTGTCATTTTCTTTGAACAGTTCACAGTCATACCATGTCTCAACCCACTGGAAAAAAAAATGCTAAAACCTTTATATCTCCATTTACTAGCTGACTGTCTGATAAAAAGCCCCAATATATCCCCCACTGGCCAAGTAGCCAGGCTGATATATGAGGCTGGGTTCAGAAGAATGCCTCTAGTGCAAAATTAACCAGCAAAATACACACATGGCAGGTGAGGATACAAATTGTCTTGAAATGTATAATAACTGACACCAAATATCTCAGATAAATTACAAAATAGTAAGCCTATTTTGAAATATAAGAAACACTGCCATGTAGAATATAAAACTGGTTTCGTTTTTGTTAGTTTTTTTAAGTAGCCTGTCTCTGAATTGAAAATTATTTTGACAGAAATGCTATAAGTTTTACACTTTTCCTTAACTATAATTGGTACACAAGAATTATACATATTGCTGTGTACAGGTAGGTGAGTTTGGACATATACATACACTAAGCAATCCAGTAAATAAACATGTCTGTGACCTCTACCCACAGCGACAATAAAAGGTCAAAGATCTTTTCTGAAACATGAGTGTTGAGATTGTTTTTTTAGAAAAAAAATATCTTCCACACTGCATTGATACATTGTAATTCACAGCAAGTAATCTTTACAAATAGGAATTATTTTGAAATCATGTGTCAAGTTCAAACAGAAACTGGTAATCTGGGAAACATAAATAAAAGAGGAAGGTTCTACTCCAAATTCTTTGTAAACTCAAAGACAATGTTTTCATAATATTTACTATTACTCAATAAATGTATTGTTTGACTCAAAATGTAACTGATTAATAATTACCTTGATGTTGTAAAAATACCATACACCAGTGTGGTCCTTGGATTATCGGTTTCCAACAGAAACACATCCTCTAGAAAAAGGAAAATGTCCGTCTTTTAACTTAACAAATGTGTCTGTTAACATTACCCTCAGAAAATAATTTCAACTCTTGGAAGTGCTATTCAGAAAGATACTCATGAAACATCATTGTAAATTCGAAATAACTAAAAATGATAAGCACATGTCAAATTAAAATGTTACAGAAACACTGTCAGGATTCATGAAGAACTGGCATTCCTGTTGGAACCATTCTAAACACAGTGTGGCGTGGAGCGGTCCTGGTGGTACAGAATACTGAGGGAGGCACAGGACACTTCAAACTCCGCACAGTGGTGGAAGGAAACAGTGACCGAGTGTCCTAGACAGCAAAACTACTGAAATGCCCTCATTCCTTCTTTGCTTGGAAATTTCAGACTATCCTTTAATAATAAAATATCAGGTTTTTAAAAATTTAAAAAATAACGAAACTCTTGATTTCTTTAAAATCTAGAATTAGAGGTAGGAACACAGAAGACAATTTTTCAAAGTGGCATTGTCTTCACACAAAATAGGACTTAATTTTGACTCAAAGTCAAAATTGCACCTCTAACGGTAAGATGGTTTGAGTACATTATAATAAAGACAGAGTACTGTCATATCTGAACATGAAGACTTCCTGATAGAAAACTTCCATTACAAAGGAGATAAGAATGATCAGGGTTTAGTGAAGTTTTGCAAACTCAACCCTTGCTGAACAACACACAGAGAGAGAGAGAGAGAGAGAGAGAGAGAGAGAGAGAGAGAGAGAGACAGTTATCTAAATTTACAGTGAATTTAAGGTACCTACCTTCAGAAACCAGTTACTAGCCATTAGCCTTTCCATAAGTGGAATAAAGTCTATGTCTAGATTTCTTCCAAAGAACAAGTCTAAAACATAAGGTGCATGCAATTTGCAAGGAGATATTAAAAGACACAGTGATGGAGAACCTTCTGGAGTTTTCAGTGAAGCAAACAGCCTGCTGGGACATGCAAGCCACAGGTTTGCCACCACTGGTCTAGGCTCTCATGAAACGCTAACTGGAACTTTTTCTAGAAAAAATGACATATGCAAAAAAGCATAATGGCCTTTAAAAACAACTGCATATTTCAGTTTTACAACTGTTGGAACACTGAATTTTTCTCATGTTCTATAAATAGTTTTTATTGGTAACCACCTGCCTTGAAATCTGAGCATAAACGCCCTTTTCCATTTTAAGATAAAAGCAAGAGGAGCCACTTTTCAGTGGCTGTTAGCAAACAGGAAACGCTGCTGTCACCACATTATTCCTACCATGGAGGACTCCTCCCTGCCAGGGAACAATCAGCCTCTCAGTCTTTTGGCCTGGAAAATGAGTGTCCCTTCATGGCACACTGGGCTCACTTAGTCCTGGGCAGAACTAAGCTGGGGTGCAACACCCCTGATCTCTACTCTGGCACTTGTCCATCCATATTCTATCCTTATCAGATTTGATAGTAAAAATATACGGCCTTATTCGTATGTGAGCAGATTTTAAATCAGCATATGACATACACATGAAATGCAGATTTGTTTCTAAAAGCCTAAGACATATCATTAAATTTTACAAGTGCACCACACACACACTCATTCATTCATTCATATATTATGGTACATGGAATGAAATAATTATTTAAGCAGTCACAGGGGGGCAAAATAAATTTAGAAAATTCTTAAACCAACAAACAAAGCCCAGATGGTTAAGAGGACAGGTTATTCTCTCCAGAAGCCACATGGCACCCGAGAGTCTCTTACAGCCTTGCCAGTGGCCCTCTGCACCCCGTACCTAATTCGTCGAAGTGCGTCTCTGGCCCGTCGTCATCGGTGACCGAGCACACCAGCCGCGCCTTCAGGAAGGTGGTCCACTTGTTCACGAGGCTGCGCAGGCCCCCCGTGTCATTCTGAAACCAATTTGCAAAGGTCACTCGTCACTCACAAAGATACAGAAGGGGTCCCACGACATTCACCTTGGAGTGGGGCTGCTTTACCATGCATTATCAGCTGAAGAACAGCAGTGTCAACCACAGCTGACCTCACGGTTAGAGAAAAATAATGAATACCTGCAGCACCGCATAAGATGGTTAGAGCTGCACTGTGCGCCTCTTAACGGTATCAGCTGCAAACGCATCAATTATGTGAACAAATAACTGCCCTCATTTTAACAGTGTGTGACACAAATGCTCATCAAATGTCCCAGAGAATAATCTCACTTGCACTCTCTGGGCAGCGCATTGCCTTTATTTTGAACAAATCCCAGCACGCAGAGAGAGTCTCAGGCTGGACCGTGGGTGGCAGCGGGGACCTGGCACCCAGCACTCGGCTCTGACCCCTCTTCCCTTTCTCCGCATCATCCCTCACCAGATGCTTTACTGACACATCCCTCTGGTCAGGCCAGGGGCCTGGCGTTTGGATCCTTCACAAATACTCTCTATTTCTGACTTATTTTTCCCTCCTGTGCACTGAGGCCTTTGTACTCCTTCTGCTAACATTGAGAAACAACTGAGTTCTCACTGGTGGCTTGTGCAATATTTAAGGATTTTTTTTCAAAAAAAATTAACAATAAACACTTTGAGAAATACTTTTTCACAAAGAATTCTAATATAAATAGGTCAACACAAGTCTGTGAGTCAGTGGAGAGGATGCTATGACTCTTGAGTGGCCTCTGTTGTCACTGTTTCCACACAGAGCAGTACTGTTTATAACTAGAACTGTATTTTCCACAGCATTTCTTAATTTTCACTCTTCTAGAAAGTCCTACAATCTTATCATTGACTGAGATCTGCATGTCTCGTATTTACAGGAATTGTTTTATTTCTTTCAGAATGTTTGAATTCCAGTGTGTTCAAGGCCCAGACATAAGTGAGTCCAAACTGTTTATCTGTGCAAAACCACAACCAGTTTCCCCGAAGGAAGCTTCCTCCTGAAATACGGGATGCTTATGGCAAGTGACTGACGCAAATAAACATTATTTTATAGGCATTTTTCTCAGTAACATATTTACATATTTGTAGCTCTAGATAGTAAAAGCAGGAAGAGACACTATTGGAAACTAACCGCTTATAAAATGGGCAGTGCTCGCAATCAGCGCAGGCCCGGTACTCACAGGGCAGACTCTTGCGATCATGGAATGGATCTGCTTGGCGCTGCGGTTGCTGTCGGTCAGCTTCTCTTTGAAGAAGAAGTACACTTTGGCGTCGTTGGGGTCAGTGCCATCCGGGATGACGTGGGCATCCACAAACATGGGTTCTGGAACAGAGCGTGAAGACCATCTGTTCTGATGCACACGCTCTTATTGGTGAGACTACGGGTATGTCTTCCCCCCACATGGGCGTGGGAGAACGGTTCAGTGTTCAGAATTAAACTTCAAACAGCAGAACTGCATTGCTCCCAATCCTCCACATGAGGAGCATCAAGGGCCACCAAATGCAGCTGTAATTTGACATCTCAAACCGTTTTCCTCTGTCTGCAGTGCCCTTTGGACAGACACAGGAAATGCTACCATTACTTGTATACTAATGAGTTTTTAAAAATCGAGAAGATTTTCTACCAATTATTTCCCATGAGATCTTATGGCTGTTTTACAGGAAAAAATGTTTGGTTTCCAACATGTGGCTTTCAATCTAGTGCATAGAAACTGGAATTCACTGAAGCAGAAGGAGGAAAGCAGAGTCCAAAAATCTGAACAACACATTTTTCTTAAAATAAAGCAAATGAAATGAAGGGGAAACTTCTCAAACAAAAATGCAATCGTTTGAAGACACACAGGGTTTCCTTATTTTCAGAACAAAATGACTCTCAGAAGCTCTATTGCCAGATATAGTGGAGGAGTAATTTGAGGAAGTAAATAGACAATCAATGCTTTCTTGTGCTGTTCTATCTGCAAAATAAGATGCTTCACTGTAGTGACTCACGCTTCACCAGGCATGGAAAGTGAACCCCACATTTAGAGCCAGCTAGAAATGTTCCCCAGGGTGAAATGACAGCATCCCTAGTGGCTTTTTCTCTTCTAAGGAGCCAAACATGAAAACCTAATCTGCACCTCTTGCATGTTAATTCCATATGACCCCAAGAACTAGAAATCACTGAGGCACGATAATCTCAGAGTTATCACACCCATGATTTCTACTGAATAAAGTAGTCAAATTTTGAAAAAGTTACATACATAAGTTTTATTATTATAAAATTCAAGGATAAAACACACAGGAAGAGTTCTTGAATGCAGCCCATTCATTAATCTCAACGTCACAGAGTTGAGCCGGTTTTTAAATTTGGCATTACTAAAACATACCAGCAGATGAAATGAAGCCAGAAAGACTATTTAATCATAATACGCTATCCTTCAACAACTGGAGAAGATGCTGAGGGACTGGCAGGTATGATGGATCCTCTCTCTACTTTTTATTTATTTTTATTCCCATGACAGTTACAGGATGAGCAGTAAAGTAAGGCATTGGAATGTGAACAATGTGCTTATCTTAAAGACTGTAAGTGTTACAGTAAAAATCGCCATTGTTCAAGTCATGGATCCTACCTTAGTTTTAGTTTTAGTCTGTTTTCCCTGGTTATCGTGACAGAACTGAAGCACAGTTTGAGGCTCGGGACTGAAGAAAATATCGCCCGAGTGTTTTCTTACCGCTAAGCCACTTGGAATTGTGTTGGTCAGTCCTGACTGCATTCCTCTTGGTTAAGCTTCGAAAAATAGCAGCATCAGTTCCCATGAAATCTATATACATTCCTGAGAAAAGCTCCTCATCTGCAAAGAAAGAAAATGAAATTTACACGTTTTAAAGCTATTTTAAAGTTCAAGATGTATTTATTTATTTCTTGGGCAATCATTTAAAATAATACAGAATGTTTCTAATTGTTAATTGGTCTCCATTGACCGTAAAATTTTAATATTTTTGTCAGTACTGAGCACTGAGTCTAGGGCCTTCACAGTGAGCTACATGCATCCCCAGCCTTGCTATTTTTTATTCTGACACAGGGTCTGCATCATTACACTACTCAGAGTTAACTTGCAATCCTCTTCGTCCACCTCACGGCACACTGAGATTGCAGGTGTGCACCGTGACACACAGCTTCGAGAAAGTGTCCCCTGTCTTATTATTACCTATGTAATTACTATATATGTCTGATATATAGTAATACATATAGGTGTATTATACATATATGATGCTGCTATATAATGGTATATATATATGATACAGATACATAATGATATGTCTATATATGATACAGATATATAGTTATATATGTATCCAACCCTAGAATGACTTCTTACTATATAGAAATAAAAATCCCCCATCTTTATTATACTACCAATTTTATATAGTATGTATCAGAAAAGGTACGTATATAAAAGATAAAATAGCTTAATTCTCTTACTTTAATAAATACAAAACCTATAAGAATCAGAAAACCTGGTTTCCAACCTGGGAATCATTAACAGATTAGGAATAGGGCTAAGTTGTTTAACACCTTGAATCTCAACCCTTTCAGTGATAAAATATGGATTAATAGGTTGTGACTTCAAACCTTCCCAACACACAATAAAATTTCTCTAATTTTACTCATGAACCAAACATGGCCCATTATAATTACTTGATGATGTGGTGGCTACTTTCAAACTTTCAAAACACTATTAATTTGTTAAAGATTTCATCACTGAAGGTCTATACAGAGTCTAACAAAAAATGGCATGCACACACCAGGAAAGGAAAAGGAGCATGATCTTTTCAACAGATGGTGTTACCCTGGTGTGCGGGGCCCTAGAGGATGTCACAGAGCGCAGAAAACCCACTTTGCTTCACTGCCAGTCCTTAGACACTGCGATGCATGTACATCAACCTCACCGACCGGGGTTTCCCAAGCAGCAGTTCACGGTCTGCAAGCCAACGGCCACCACTTCGAGCACCTCCTATAACTGTAGCAATAACTTTACTAATCTCATGATGTCTCAATACATTTACTATTAAAATACTGATACACATTTTTCTTTTCCTGAAGTGTGGATACATGGGGGAGGTGCATTTGTATCTCTAGTGCTATAATCTTCCTAATGCATAAACAAAGTGCACATCTTCAATTTTAACTGGGTCATAAAAAATAGAATAGAGTGACAAGAAAACATTTAAAAAGCTGATAACCTGTCATTATGAATGGCTCTCCCTGGGATACTTTAATCTGCATGACATGAAAAGCTGACATGTGTTTGAAGCTCTTTACTCCTCTTTGGCACAGTGAGGATCAGCAAGCAGAGTCACTAAGAAGCAAGGAACCCCACCTGCGGGACAGTGGTCGAGTATGTATGTTAGGAAGAATGAGCTCCCCATTGGGGTCTTAATTAACCAGGCTGCTCGCTTCCTTCTAATTCCTAGACAGCTTCTGCTGGTGGCCACCTCGGGCAGTGCTGGACAGCAGAGTTAACCCTGAGCTCTCACTGTTCAGCCTTGAGCCGCCCTGCTGGACTAGGACAGGATGTAGAATGGGGTGTTTCCGAGTGGGCTTCCAGCTCAGCCTGGCCCCTGCCAGTGCAAGCTGTGGGGGCAGCCCTGTGTTACCCACCTGTAGGGGTCCACTCCACAGAAACATTACAGAGAGAGAACAAAATGTGCAGGACGGACTTTGTGGGTAACTGGGCAATGTGACCCTGGCTGAGCATGAGCTCAGGGGCAGGGCTGTTGCCTTGCATGCACAAGGCCTTGGTTCGATCGCCCGCACCACCAGAAAGGATGCCCTAAGTCCAAAAGGAGCAAGGGACAGGCTGGGGAGCAGCTCAGTGGCAGAGCATTGGCCTTGCACCCCGAGGCCCCGGCTTCCATCCCAGTACTGAAGGAAGTCCTGTGAACACCGGCGAGGCTCACATGCGCACAGAGCTGGCTGTTAAACCAAGACAACTTTGTAATCAGTTATTTTGCATTTTGTTATAAGCAATTAACCATACAGCCATGAACTACAAAGTCCTGCTGTTAAAATAGATTGATTAGCACAGGTAACAATTATCACATCGGTCTTCAAGAAAGAGAAGACTCGGAGATTGGCATGGGGTCTATTCAATCCTCTCATTAGTCACATATTAAAAGTTACACAAGGTTGCATGTCCAGTAGGCTTTCCTTCCTGTCTCACATTTCCAGTGATTTTTAATAGCAGTTATGAAGTTTCTGCTTTATTTTGTATTAATAAGAACTATTCAATGTCACTTTGAGAAGAATTGTTTTTAAAAGATTATTTTATTCAGAATTTATTTGCAGGGTTTTATATAAAGATAAACTCATACCTTTTAGCTTCAATCCAGAAATATTTAACTTTCTAATTACTCTCACTGATATAGAAACCTTCACCAGTTTTATGGTAGGTCTTCTTAATTTTACATTGAATGAATACAGCAAAAGAATACTGTACATGCACAGGGCATTGGGTGCCACAATTTGCTTGTGAACTTTGAAATTCTTTTAATCATTAATGCTTCTTACTGTGTAATACAAAGAAGTATTTTAAGCAACTTGTGTCATGTGGTGTGGTACAATTGAAAGAGAATGAAGATCCTATAATATGGTAAAGTGAGATTGCCACAAAAATTATTGTGTATAATTTTAGAGAAAAGAACAACTAGATAAGAGAAGTATTAAGTCCACACTTAGAAGATTTCTGGTTCTTTTTTTAATTTTTAAGTAATATAATTTGTTTAATGTCGATTGCTTTGATTAACAATTGTAATGATTGATCAAAATAGTAAAAAGTAAAATAAGAACATGAGCAAGTGAGTTTTTCAAGTCTCAGTTCCTTGGAAAACCAATATCTAACTCTAATTTGCAAACAAATTTGATTCTCTGAAGGCAAAACTATCAAATGACTTACAACAGTTTAGGAAGAAAATTTCTACCATTATAACCATTTTTATTCTAAACAGTATTCAATGGGTATGAATAGATACAATGCCCTTTTACTATGTTAACATCTTTGAAAGTGACATTCACAGTCTTTAACTTGAAATAAATGAAAAATATGTACATTTAACTTCATCACAAATCATTTTCTTATAGTTTTTTTTTAAATTTTAAACCAGAATAACATTCCCATTCTAATAGAGAATACACTTCTCAAAATACGACTAATATTAAATCACATTTGGGAACTTCTCTGAAAATAGGCAGCAGCAGACATAGTCGGACAGTTTGTAGTTTCAAACCTCTCTACCTTTGTCTCAATGACACACTTCCCCCTTCTTCCTGCAGGCCAGAATGACCACATGGGACAAATTCATGGTTAATGTCCAAGTGTAGATTTTAGTCAGTGTTAGAAGTACCTGTCTTAACTGAATGCCTAGATATGAGGCAGACAGATGGGCTTCATACTTAAATGAATTGAGCAAGCACTTGGACACAATAATTTTTCATTTGAAAAAAATTTTTTTTCATCAGTTCTAGTGTCAAAGATGAAATTTTACTATTGACAAAACCTTAAACAGGAAAGAGGATAAAAGCACTTCTTAAGCATTTGACGACCTCCCAGCGCCAAGACTGTACCAGTCCACTTATGCTAAGGCAGACGTGCTCCCAGAGAGCCGCAATCACAAGAGGGAGCCTTTGAAGTGAATCACGGACAAGCACTCGGTGATTGAGCTCCGAATCACGCTGATTCGACCCCATGCCTGTCAGCAGTGATTGGCACCGCTGCTTCCCGGGAACTGTATGGAAGCAACAAAATGAGAAAACTCCGCCAGCTGCTCTTTGCCACTCACTGTGAGACCTGTCCGCAGAGAATGGCTTCAGCTAACCATGCACTCTGCCCTTTCTCCTTTCAACAAGCACAGTCTATTAAAGCCACACGAAAAAGATTACTAAAACATGAGGGCAATTGATGAGCAATGATACTGTTGAGCGGCAATCTATGGTTTGTGCTAGAGAAACACCCATGGAAGACGCAGCACATGGCTGCAGTTTGCCTCGGTCTCCCGGTTTTTCCCTCACCCCGCTTTTGTCTTCTACTTACTGATCATAACAGACACTGTGTTCACATTGGGGTTGAAGGAGCAGCGCCCTTTTCCAGATTCACACTTGGAGTCGATCATGAAAACTTGGTCCTTGGTAGCAGAAGAAACATAAATAATAAGGTAATAAGTACAGCGAAAAACAACACGATGTATGCAGTTAAAACCATGTTTCTTTAATCGAAGAAAGCACATGGAGGGTAACAGGCTTTTCCCATGTGGCTTACGCCTTCCCCTATACCCTATTAGGACTCACTGGTTCCTAAAATAGAACACGTCTGTAATGGTGAGCTAAGGTCTGAAGGGCCAGCTCTGCTTCTGTTTCACTGCCCACAGAGCCAATCCAAGCAGGGTCCTCTCAAATCCACATCCCCGAAGTGACTTAAAAACCAAGGCTCCTTATGCATCTGAACTAGAAGTATAGACTAGCAGCCCAAACCAGAAAATTATCCACAGAGGAACAAGGTAGGTAAGGACTGAACTATTTCTAAAACTGACATTTTTTTTTATTTAAATAAAAGTTTTGTTTCCACTTTGTTAAATAAGACACTATGCAAGATTTAAAAATAGTTGTGCAGATTAAAAAATGTCATTTGTCCCTTATTTATTTATTTAGTCAAGTTTTATTTACATTTACCATGCATCCCATGGCAGACTAGCCAAAAGTCACAAAAAAGTTTGTACTCAAGTAATTCACAGCCCGATGCGGAAGAGAGGACATGCAGAGAATGACCAAGAAAGAACAGCGTGTCGGCTGCTTTCCTGAGTTTGGCAGAAACTTTAAGGTAATAAAGGAAGTAGTGGATGGGTTGAGAGAGCCCATCTGAACCACAGTGCCAATGTCACCCTGAGGGACACATCTTCTTGGTACAAATACTTACCTTTTCTTCACCCAAACTACTACTAAAAATCAGGGGGAAATGTTGACCTTTGTTGTTTGTGTCAGATGATGGGAGATCTTAATTATTAGGCTAAGGATTTTGAGATCCATTGGAAGAAATATAGACTCATTCATATTTTTGTACATGGAAATAACAGGATCACAACATTCATCCAATAAGGTTTGATCTTATCTTGAGCTTTACAAAGCCCCGGAACAGAAGAAACAAAAGCAGACACCCGATTCAGAATACAGCTGACTTTCCTATGACGATGTTTCAGGAGTCAGATCATAATAATCAGACAGGCTACGATCTCAGTGGTCAGGAGAAGAGAAGGAGAAATGTAAAGTGATCTTTACAGTGATACTAATAGAACACAGTGATCTAGGAAAAACTGGCTAGTCTGGGGAAACTTTAAAACTTCTCAGGTTTTCACTCCCTGAGCAGAACTTCAATCCATCACACGGAGTTTCCCAGGCTGCCTCCAGCACGCCAGGCAACGACAGCCTTAGGGTCCGGCGCAGCCCTGAAGCCCACTGCATCGGCCTTGTCCACAAACTCACGCAAGATGCTGAAAATGTGCCTTGCGCAAGGTCAGCGAGTGACAGGGTGGCACGAACAAAACAGGTTCACTTCCACGGCTCCTGTGTCTGCTTCTCAAGTTACAAGAACTGAGTCCACCTGGTTGGGACTCCAGAGACAGACTCCCCTCAGGGAGTCAGAGCCTGCACCCCGGCACTCCAGGTTGTGTGAGTCCCATCTCCTCCCGTCTTCACGCTGCCCAGCAAACTCACACTCTCCCCACTCTACCTACCCACTCCACACCTACTGCAAACCACTGAGCGTTTGTGGAAAGCAACTCAAAGAGTAAATTCAAGGTGCTATAGATTCGCGACCAAACAGGCTCCACTACACAGCTCGGCCAGCTCTCAGGTGCTTCTGCTGTTTCTTCCATTAAAGCTTTTCTTTTTTGCCACTACAGTCAAATGGTATTTTATTTTATTTCATGAAGTTCTCAGCTCATATTACTTTCAACTGCTTTACAGAGAAAATAAACCCCTTCAAAGACACATATTCAACTTTCACTGAGGGCTTTGCTTACTCTTAAAAACAATTCAGAGGTTCGTATGTGCAGTTTCATATTCAGCTGTGTGCTTGGAATTTAATGGCATTGCAGATTGAGCAGACAAAACCCAAGCTCATGAACTGCCCCAAACATGACCTCTTCACGGTTTCTCATCTCTGTTTATGGCAACTGTATAACTAAAGAAGCTGAAAATAACAGACAGCAAATATGGTACCAGCTTGATCATTATAGACTGGCTTTTTTATATCTGAATCCACCAACACCACCTGCACTATTCCATATTTTGTGCCTCTGTGTCTCTCTGGCCAGTCTCTAAGGACAACAATCTTTTTCTTTGCTACTATACCAGGTCTCTAACTGAACTCTGAACAGCTCTTCCAGCCCCTCCTGCCCGCCCCCAATTATTGCTGATGTAACCCACAAACGTCACAAAATTGTGTTGCTGCCATTATCTAGTTAAGACTGACCTGGTTGTTTCTCTTTTGATACATAAGAGAGAGCAGCATTGGAGGCAGCCTGCAAGCTCTGATACAGATTGTTTCCACCTTCATTTTCATGAAATTCATAACACTGTGGATTGAGCCCATCAGAGAAAACAATAGGACCAAAGAGTAGGTAGTGACAATTTTTAAAGAAGGTAGCAGAAAATGCCCTAAGGTCAAAGATGCCAATAAATGCATTGATTACAGAGGGCATGACCTAAATTCAATGTATAGCCTTGGAGAAGGGTTTCTGACTGAGGAAGTCAACATGGCCACTGGGAATCTCGGTCACCAATCAGTTGTGGTTAACGTGTAGAAGTATAAGTTTTATTGAGAAGCTTTAATAAAGATGTGGCAAACAGAAGCATGAAAGACTATTCTGAGAAGCCTCCTGATAGAGTGAAAAAGAGGAAAATAGGAGCTACCGAACAAACAATGATTTTAAGTAAAAGCAACAAGATCTTGATTTTTAATTGGGTGGGGAAAATGGAAAAGAAATGAAGATGTTAACTATGTGGTTGACATCACTGATCCAGCAAAGGGAAAAGTACCCTACTTGAGGAGGAGCAGGACCAGTGGCCTTAGTGGTACTGAATTGTTAAACAATGTTACGGAAACACCCGATAAAAACAACCAGGAGTGGGGTGTGGTGATATTTTCAAAATGCACAGCAACAGGAACTAACCCCTGCGTTTTCTTGATGTTTTCCTCACAACGCTGAGATCATGGCTTATTTGTGTTGCTTTGTCTTTTCTCCAGAAACAGAAGGGAGAGACAGCAACTCAAAGAGAAGTTCTGCAGTAGGGCCTCAACACAGCAGAAACTCTAGATAGGCGCCCGCTGAGATGCGCCCGGAGACAGAGTTGTGTGTCCTGCTATGAAACGGTGGGTGACGGACATGACATCGTGAAAGACCACAGTGCTGCTGCAAGCCTGAGCCCGCCTCATGAGTCACTCTGGGAACCACCGAAGTTTCATCACGACCAGCAGGGAGAAGAGGGAGGGAGACATCTCAGAACGAAACAGATGATGAGCAACTGCCAACCTGAGCCAGTTCACCCTCACACTGGTTTGGAATGTGCCAAGAAGGCTACGCCCTGCTAAGAGCAGCAGGTGTGAGCAGAGAGCAGGACTTGTGGTCATTACCAAAGACAGTGCCCACACTGGAGGAACAGGTGAGTCCTCTCAAAGCAGAACTAACGTGTCACGTGGTCACGTGAGGGCATCCTTCACCCAGAAAGGAAACAAATACATCCTAAGTTTGATAAAACTGTCTGGCTTCATATTTGCCTAATGGCTTATAGACGAACGACAAACAAAATGGTACCTGATTACAGGGGCAAACACTCAACACTCAAAAATCTTAAATCTTTCATATCCCAGTTGTACTTTGTTCCCATATTATTAGGAGACCACATTCATTAACAGAACTGCTTCCATTTTTGAAGCATATCTTTTGAGGTAAGACTAATGTAGTTCATGCTTAGCAAAGTGATTATAATTTCTTTCACGCTGGTTTTGCAAAGGAGATTAAGTTTTGGACAGATGTCTAATTAAGGCTTCAAGTGCATAGCGGGCAGTGTGCACATGAGAAAATGATTTTATTTGAGAGCTGCGCTCTGGACACTGCTCTGCTATTGTTGGCTCGTGCAGCTAGTACAGTCTTTAAGGAGCATCTGACAGATTGAGACATCACAGGCAGGGGTCTAGTTAACTGATTGATCCCAGGCATGCGGTCCTCACAGTGAGCTCACATCTAAGAAGCCTAACTCCTCTTCACGAACACTAACACTTCAGAGCACCTGCAACCTCACTTGGAAATGCCTCAGCTCGGGTGGAAGAGCAATGATTCAGTCATTTTAAAATGATTTTTAACACATCAAAACGGTGTAAATTTAAGTCTTGGATAGATCATTTAATAAAAAAAGGAATACAAGGGCTGGGGATTTAGCTCAGTTGTGCAGCGCCCACCTGGCAAGCATGAGGTCCTGAGTTCGATTCCCAGTACCCAAAAAATAAAAATAAAAAAGGAATTCAAAAGCAATCATTGTCCAATAACAGGAGCACTAAAGCAGATTAATGTGTGTTAAAGAAAAATAAACTTTACAGCATATCTTAGTAGCCATATTTAACCTTTTCTGTAATTTTACTTCCAAAATGAACTGAGTTAGTACGTGAGAACTAGACTTTAAAGTAGGAGTTGCAAAATGAACCAAATAAGGATGATTTGAAAAGATCTCAGTTCTTAAAATGGTTATAACAAGTGAACTGATTAGTGTGACTCAAAGAATGCGGAAGACCTCTTGGTCTTCCCTGTGGCCGCCTTGGTCAACACTCATGGACCAGAATAGTAAACACCGTTTTAAGCACTGCAAGTTGAAATTCAACTAGCCTTGTATTTGACTCTGCCCAGCTATGCATTTAACGCGTCTTTAGCAAACACCACGTCATCGTGTCTGTATCATTTAAGTCCTGAGAGAATAAGGCACAGAAAGGGAGCGCGCTGCTGGCTCTAAGGGCGTTACTTTAAAAGATTCCTTTCAGCAAAAGCATTTGTCTCTGCTCTAGACAGGGGTCATGTCTCATAAAGGTTGCTGAGTTTGAAAGATAAATAAGGATTATTTAAAGCATATTTAAGGAAGGAAGGGTATAATACAGCATTTCTCTTTGATTTTTTCAGTGCTTTACATTCAAAATAATTATAATGTTGACATTTTCTTTCTTTTAGAGCTTTTGCACTCACATATACACACACTTTTAGACGAATGGCGAAAGACAGTGTATCTGAAGTATGTCGGCAAACCAAAGTTAACATATTTGGCGTTTAAAAAGCGTGGAAATATTTTAAGCAGTGTAGTACTACTTCCAAATTTATAATCTGAAATACCATTTTATAAATCTCTGACCCCAGCATTGGAGTGAGAACAACGGAAGGCCGCGTTACCTCGGATCTCCTGCCTCGGTTCACGTACGTGCAGACCGGGCTGAAGGCACCGCTGCCGCACACATACAGGTGGGTGCGGTTGAAGGTCTGGATGACGCGAACAAAATTCCCGCAGCCGTGCTGGAAGAAGCGAGGCAAAGGAGTCAGTGACCCGCGACGTTCCCAGCCATTCCTTCCTGCTCCATTCTCTGGGATGGTATGAGGGGTGTCAACCCCCGAGGCATCCTGTGTGCTTGCTTTCTCAGGGTGATGGAGGACAGTCCCCCAGCTCAGGGGACACCAAATCAACCACCCACATTCAGTGCCTGGAGGGGAAAACCACTCAGAAAGGAAAAATATCACAGAAACCGAACCCAAGCTAATACTGCCTGTGGACCCTCAACTCTGTGGTCGGCCTAGCAGTGCAGGCGTTTGCAGCGAATAATGCAGACGAAACCTGCACCCTGGTGGAACTCAGTGAGCAAGGTGGTCCTGCTGCCCTGGTTTTTCTGTTTTTACCTAAATCTTTCCTAAGTCTAGCGCCTCAGGGAAAGGCCCTGCAATTTGCACATCTTAATGCAGACGGAGCTGACACATTCTAGGCTGTACATTTCCATGACTGTCCTCTCTCTGCCCCTGGGGTAGGTGACAAGGTTGAGGAAATAAGAGAAGAAAATGGTTTCTCCTATGCATTTATGTGAGGAAAGCAGGAGTCCCTCTCAGAGAACACTGGAAATACCTGCCTCATACCGTGCTATTTTATACACTCTGCGTGTTTATTCTAAAATGTACAAACTTACTGGTTCCCAGAGGTATACCAGTTGCTCCCTCATGTATATGACCACAGATTCCACAAACTTGTTTCCAGCAAAATTGGACTTCCGGATGTTCCTTCTCACTGTCAGCACAGAACTACAGACGCTGCTGAACTTTACATTTGGCGAACAAAACTAACACCAAGCGCCAGCACACTGCTTGCTTTTTAGAAAGAACAATATAATCATTCTTTCTACCCTCGATTCCCTAAAATGCACTGCTCCCCCCAAAAGAAAACACCTCCCTTCTCACCTTCTTATAGTACAATCCAATGCAAGGCACATATTCCCTCATTAGAAAAGAAGCAAAAAAGGGTCCTTTCAGTCTCAGATTGAGTGTGAGCTTGTAGGAGCCCTTACGTTCCTGAAGCCTGGCGCACATTTGCTGGGCTCTCTCTCCTCTGCTTACTGCAAATTAACAAAGCCTGAGACTGAATGTCGGCCCTTCCCGAAATCATGTTTTTCAAAGCACCTTACTGGAAATGATTTTAACATTACAGGAAGAATTTTTATGTAAGAGAAATATATCAAAGATTAACAGTAGTTTATGCCTGTGTGGTCAGACAGTTTATTGTTTTAGGTATTCTGGATTTTTAGAAGGGAGACTATATCTATTACTTATGTTACTGCAAAAGTAAAACAATGCAATCTCTACCAAAGTAGAACCTAAACTTAAAGTCAAGGTTATTTTACTTTTTTCATCATTTTTTAAATACATTACTACCTGTCAACTAATGTATGTTTCTTTTCATACACACTAATTTTATGCAGATGGTTCTGCTATAGATTTTTATTATTAAATAATCAATCATGAATTGTGCTGTCAAAGAAATTAATTTTTACAGACTAGACTATACATTATGTTAAGACAGTAAGGATTTTTGTTAAATACACAGCGTCACTGTATCTTGACACCTGTTTATAGAGGTATCAAGAAGTTGATTATGTAAGTACAGATGATAACACATTTCCCTGGAAGGAGCTGGAGATGAACTATGGTTTGTATACAATGTGTCTATGTTAAGAAACTGGGAGCCGGGAGACTTGTGCTATTATTGTTCACATTAAAGGTGGGTCACCCTAGGGCTCTATATGCACATTTTCCCACAAGACACGAACGCGATCTGGTTCTTTCAATAACAAGCTCTATCTGTTTCATTTTGCATTTCATGGACAATTTACTTCCATGAATCACTGGTATTATAAGAAGGGCAGAGTAAAATATTTTTATATTTTAAATACAGACTCTACTCATTTCGTAGTAGTCTATTTATTGATCTGTCTGCTCCTTGCGGGTAATGCTTTCCTGAGTTTGCTCTGCGCTAGACGGAGAAATACTCATTCCAACCCCCCAGGAGCTTTGATTTTCACCTCTAGAACTGATACCTAGTGAACGCTCGGTATGTGCTGCTTCGTTAGGTCAATTTCCATGATCTTTGCTGTTGCCGTTGTTGTTTTTACAACTTAGTCCTTTTAGAAAAAGAAAGCTTAGAGGTTTTCTTAGCTTGCCTGAGGTCACACAGGTAGAAACCACAAAGCAGATTTTCAAATAGTTGAAGTTCTAAGTTGAATTTTGCACTTTTAGCCATTTCGTAATTGCCATCGGACATGTTTGGAATCCATAATTGTTTTGTAATAGTTATTAACCTGTATGTAACTTTTTATACTTCCTTTAACATTTATTGATATTTACCAATCTTTTAATATTTAGAGGTGGCTCCTGTGGGGACTCTCGGTGATGCTCTAAGTATTAGATCCCACTCTAGGGAAAGGATGTTGGCTTCCAGAGAGAGGAAATAAAGTGCTCCAGGGTCAGTGAGGAACTGGCCCAGGACCCACTTCACCAGGCAGCTTTCCTAGGCCACTGCTTCCTCGCATCCAGCCAATATTTACTTGGCTCATGCATTTCAACCCTCTGCATTCGGTCTTAGCAACCCTGGAAGGAATAGACTAACGTCCTGTTTTCAAAGAAAGAAGAGAACCATAAATCAGGCTGTGACAGCTGCTATGATTTTTTTAATGTGCTGCAGAGAGCAAGAAGAAAAGCATAAGGAAAGAACATTCCAGCAGGAAACAACTTGAACCAAAAAACAAAGGTACAAAAGTGCGGGACTGACAGGGGAACGGTGCCTACATGGCTGGAGGACGGCGGGAGGGAGCAGTGGGCACCCTGGCCATCGCCAGAGACCTCTATGCATGGTTTCCTCGCACGGTTTCCTCGTCTCTTTTGGTGGAAACATAAGGCAGCTAACCTTATGCAGAATGTAATACCATTTTATTTCATAAGTACATACACATCTATGTAAGAAAATGCCGAAAGAACATACACGAAAGTGCTGCATGGTCATGCTTCCATCCTACAGAAAGTTAAGAGTCAGGCAGTATTTACTGAGTGTCACAAACTCTATGCACATATTAACTCACTGCTTATTTAATGACCAAATAAGACTCTATTATGAGCACATTTCAGAGATAAGAAAATCAAGACTCAGAGAAGCCTCCAAGGTCAAATGGCTAATAGATGGTTTACCATCTTTTGTTACTTTCTATGTGTTTTTTTAGGTTTTGAAAGACTTGCATATAGAACTCATATTAGATACATGTTTTAGGAAAATAAAAAATATATGTTTTTAAAATATATCTGGGAGCAGAGGTAAATAGGGTTTTAAAAATTTGACTCTAGTGCAAGTTATACAATTTAAAAAACTATTTTGTTTCCTTCCTGACCTATAGCTGAAGATGAGGTCAGGGAATTCTGACAGAGATACCCAAAAAAATGCCATTAAGTATATATATATATATATATATATATATATATATATACACACACACATACACATTTTGTAGTAGTGTAGGGTCATCTAGTTATAGAAATAAGGAAATATAGTATACAATTAATAAATCAAATTTGTTGTTTTATGCATATTATATATATATATATATATTTGCATCTATCTATCTCAGCTTAATTTTTCCATGATCTCTTAAGTGTTTTCCTATTTCCTTCATTAAATCCTATATCACTGAGAGCATGTACCATTTCTTATGCTCAACTTACTGCTTGAATCAAATGTTAACATTTAGAAATAAATGGGATGAGCAGGAAGGTGAGTTTGCAGAGCACTGGGATTCAAATGCATGCAGCCCCTGCCCTGTCATCATGCAGGGGTTTATTTCTCAGTGTCACAGGGCCGCACCTGATCTCATTCTAGTGAGATCCCGGAAAGTGATGAGGTTTACAGAAGGTCATTCGGGTGGAACTCTCACGATGAAAAGTCCTGCTAGCTTGCTGGGAAGAAAGAAGACGCACACACATGCTTCCTCTAGCTTGCTACATAATGCCATGTGGCACTTCGGGACACTGCCATGAAGAAGGCCACCACAGATAGGAGCCAAATCCAGTGCTGTGCCCCTGCCGCCCCCTCTGTGAGCTGATAACTTCTTACAAGGTCTCCCTGTCTCAGTCATTTTGTTACAGGCAGCTGGGTTAGATAGAAATGTTACAGGCAGTCAGACAGGGCTGGACCCTGGAAGGAGCCTGTGCAGAAGGCCAGATACCTTCCCACTGTGGGGGAGACAGACACTGTTGTTGTGGGCCAGACCTCAAGACAAAAGGCAAAACAAACACAGCCACACCCTAAAGATAAACATCAGGGATTGATAAATAAGTACAGATCACCTTGAAGAAGCCCGGAGTCACCATCCCAAACCCCTACAGAAAGTCACTCCTCTTTAAGCCTGCTACCTGGCTGGCTTCCTTATTGGTCCCTGATTTGATCAAATTTACCTGAGCAATTAATCTTATTGGTTCACCCTAGTTCTGTCCCAACTCATACCTGCCTTGCAAGTTCTCATTTTTCCCCACCACTGACCACCTCACCTTGGGGTTTTGTTCTAGAAAATCCCTGCAAAAGGCAGGCAGGATATTTGCAACCCGCTCCTGCCTTCAAACAGAAGCTTTCTTTTGATGTGCCGATCTTCACCTCCTTGTTCCTAAAATTCACTCTTTCATTTTAGAGAACAGACATGTAATAGGATGGGAGTTTCTTTCCTCTGTGCCCATTTCATGATGGTTATGAATAACTGACTAATACATAAAGCAAGGGGAGAGAAATGGGAAATAAGTTTTACTTTCTTTAGCTCAAGCAGAAAACTTGCTGTATCCTCACCATTTAGCTACTTTATAAATCTTACTTATTATAGGATTATGGCATTTATTACATGGGATCGCATTTTAAGTTGCATCTTCACCTCGTAATTAAGTATTAGTGTGTTGATAACTTCAATTAGAATCCAAAAAACTGAACAATCTGAAAGATTCTGTTTTACTTTTCCATTCAATTGCTATAGCACAGATTTTATTTGCCACCACTTTATGTTTTGCTTAACAGATGATTAACATTTCTATGAGCTGAAAATCATTCAATAAAAGTACTTCCGGGCTGTGTACAAAATGAACTTTCTACAATCCTCATTGCTCTAGAAGCATTAATGGGCTTACGGCTGAGCACTGTGTCTCAGGCTCGGTCCCTGAAAATCACTCGGAATGAATTCTCCGGTTGGTTCAGTTCTGTCACCTCTATCGAATCAGGGCTCTTTAAATTTTATGGAGTGACTGCATGCAGATCTGAGCACAGGGACCATGGCATTTGTCACACAGTACTTCCAAGCAGGAGGAGACACTCCCAGTTTAACCCCAGAACCAGGGTGTTTCAGGGGCGTACCCTGCAGGGTGCGGTGGCCAGGCTGATGGGGCAATAAGGCTCCCCCACGAGTCCCACCCAGGAGCACCTTTGCAGGCTTCCCCAGCTGAAATCACTGGGAGCAGATAACACTCAAGAGGTGACCTCAGAGGCTGAAGGGGGAAAGCGCCTGGTTTATTTCCATTTCCTTGCCATTGAAACGAAATAGGCGGAAAGCTTAACAGTGGATCTAACATGGTTGTCACCAAGCCTGGCAAACCTTCCCAAAATATCCCTGCTGCACTGTGCTTCTGAGTTTTGTGTCACCCTTAGCAGGTGCTACCTTCTCCCAGGGAGTTGCCAGTTTTAGTGGCAAAGGGTTTGGAGTCCACAGAATCTGTCCTGGGTCAGGTGCAGAGCCTCCCAGGTACTCCCTACAGTGCTGAGTGAATTCTTCTCTCTTAGATGTTTACTTTCTTTATCTTAAAATGTGGGTGGTGGCAGTAATCAGTGCTATTTTGTAGCACTGTTATCAGGATTAAAATGAAGCAGTTAGAACAGTGCCTGGCCTGTTTGCCAACCATTGGGTATCATTACCTGATAACTACTGCCTAGGTGTGCTGTCACCTCTCCTAGGTGGGAAAGGCTCCTTAGTGCAGCCTGATCCTGTATTTCACAGTAACTGAGCCATGCAAATAAAAATTTTCCATTCCTGTGTTTTTTTAAAATGAAGTATTAAGTTACTAGATGACATTCATTTGAATAATGTTAAGACATTGGGAAAGTTGGTCTCATTGGGAAATTTAAAAAAACAGGTTGTATTGTAGAACTTTCCAAGATGTATTTCACATTATTTTTTCCCCATTGGCTTTTTCTGAGGCTGACTAAAAGACACTTCTCTGGAAACTCAACTCATTTCTTGGCGCATGAGAGGTGAGATGGATTTGTTAGACATTCTCTCCTCCTGCTGAGACGGTGCTTGTGTTCAAAAGAATCAACTTGGTTACTACTTCTCAGGACTTGACAGTGATCTAAGGACAATCAAAGCCTGAAGCGCTGAGTCCTAACAGTACCTGAGTCCAGCTCTCCCCTAGTCCTTTCCCAGGTTCATAGCAACTGGCCACCCAGAAGAATTCAGAGACACTCCGAAGGATAGTCCAGCATGACAAAACTATGGGAAAATGCGAGCAAGCACTGAAGATTTTATCACAAAACAAACAATAGATGTTTTCTATTCTCCTAAAAGAAGAGCAAAATCCAGCGCTTGGCTAACATTCTTCAGAAAGTCAGCAGTAAGTTTTTAGAAATAGAATACATAAAGGTATCTGCACCCTAGGCATTTTCCCCTATGGCAGTTTCTATGAATAAGCAATGCCCATAGTTTTGAACAAAAGACAATAAATTCAGTTATATCACCACAGAATATAACTGTGGCAACTGGCAAGACATGATCAGACACATATCTTCATTAGAAGTCAATAAAATAGTTTAATTCTTGGCCAATTATATAAAGAATAGCTTCAAGGAACAAAGCATTATTCTACCAAGCACACTCCCTTTTGCTACTGCATCCCTGGCAGGCAGTGCAGTGTGCTCTTTGAAGGTTACTTACACATATTTCTGGATTTTTTTTTCTTTAGATTTTTGCTCCAGGAAATCCTTGGATCTCAGGGAAAAAGAAAAATGTCCTGGCAAATTTCATCTGCCCTCTTTTCAATTCTCCTTATTAGGCCAATTGCAAAATACAGAAAGTGAGGCCCAGATCTGAGTCACTCTTAGTAGTTTCTCTGGCCAAGAACCTACCAGCGGTACACAGGGATCCTGCATTCCAGTCTTCCCTGGCCTCGCTTGAGCCCCATGGTTTTGAAACTTTACACTGGTGACTGTCTGAAGTCTCACCACAAGCGATTTCACTTCCACAAAGATCAGTCTTTCTTCCCCCTAACTGGCCCACCCTGAGGAATCTCTGGGGTATGCCCTGCAAAGGCACAGGTTTCACTCCACGAGGCCTCGCTTGCCTCCATAGCAATAGAGGTGCACAGCCAGCAGTTTCTGACACTCAGTTGACACTGTCATTTACTGTGACCTCAGACCAGGGTCTGTGCATGTATGCAAGATGACTGCAAAATGCAGTCAATGCTTGAACCTGAAAACAGTAGAAGACACGTGCCGTTCACCCCATCAGAATACTGGCCCTCGCTCTGAACAGTCACCCCCTTGTTCTTGTCACTTTGGGAGGTGGCTCTGGAAGCCCTTTTTCATGAGTGCCTTTGAGGGCACTGTCCTGGCTGCCTCACTGGCCTGAACTAATTAAAAATGTTGACCTTTCATGGTCATTTTGATTTTTAGGAACTACCAGATCATGTGAGTGAGATGTGAGGGGACACGCTAGAAGGTTTCTTCGGTGTGTGCGTCTCCAGTTGGTGAACCCCGGCAGGGTTCACTGCGGGGCACTCACAGAAGGGGACTTCCAGAACCGCTTCCAAAAGCAGCACAAGGGCTGGGATAAGGGTGTTCAAAGCGGAGTGTGAGGGAGGATTTATGGCAGCATGTCTTTCACTGTAAAGTTTTTAAAGGTTGCAATGCATACTATATTTTTTTGATCATCCCTGTGTGTAAATTTATTAGCTTTTCCACCCAATGACACACAGTATTTCCACCTCATTCTCTGGTTAACATGCACTTCCGTGCTCCTCTAATTAAAACTCTTTTTCACTGAGATCATAAGGTTCATTAAAGCCAGAGCCCTGTCTGTTCTTGCACAAATGATGTCTCCTGCGGCTAGCGCAATGCCAGTTATGTAATGCGTGTTCACTCAGTGTTTATTTCATGAACAATTGAAAAAAAAATATGAGTGAATAGTGGAACCTCTTCCCAAATTATTTGTGGGCACAGATGATTTTGATACTTGCTTTCATGATAATTATTATTCATGATTTGCAGCAAGAAGGTTAAATTGAATACATGCTTGATTTTATGGTTTGAACACACTAAATACGGACTTCATGTGTTTCTTTCATAATATTTAAAAATTGTTTAAGGTGTCAATGCCAGCAAGTCACTTGTAGAAATCAATACAGATTTCTCACTTGACCCTTTATATTGAATTGCACTTAGGGGAAGACGGTTTGCACAAGTGTTACAATTGTCAGTGCTCTCATCTGCCTTGCTGGTGGTTTTGTGGTTATTTTTTCATTAACAAGGTACCATTCGTCACTGCTGATGTATGTCTCTGGAATGTGCCAACCAACCCCTAGCGCTTTGCTGAGAACATTTGGAAAAGCTCCCTCGGTCTCTGGGCCCTGTTCCAGACACTTGCTATATGATTATTTCAGGAGCCTGCTGAGAATTCTGCAGGTTGGATCCATTTGGAACCGGGATTATTACTGAAATTCATCATGAAAAGTATTCGCATGAAATAATGAAAACGAGGCAGGAAGTTTGTATCCAGTCAGGAATTCCAAAATCGTAGATGGTGAAAATTCTGGTCTCTTCACTTTTACATTTTTAATATGTGTCCAGCCAAGGATATAAAACCTGTGTCTCATTCTTGAGAGGGATCTAAAGCCCAAATAATTAAATTTAGGTTTTTTTTTTTTTTTTTTTTTTTTTGTACTTACCGTCGGATCTTTGCCAGCCATTTTGCACTCTTCCACTTTGATTGTAGACGCTGGCCAGAAAACCTGCTCAGAGAGGAAAACAGGCTGCAGCCTCCACCTTGGGTATGTGGTGGGTCAATGCTCTTCCTTTACTTTTTGCTAACAGATTTTCTCCAGGTATTTCTATACTTGTATTTCAAAATTCTTTCCTCTGTCATGTCATAAACTCAAGTTCATATTCTACTATATTATGGTAATTATTTTTTTGTTACTTCCATTATCTTTTCCTCTAACAAAACCATTTCAATTATATATCCCCATTTACTAACCATAAGTTGAAATGAGGTCACCATTAGGAGAATGTGTATAATATAAGCACATTTCACTCCATTTGACTTACACGACAGTTTTCCCATATGCTTATGTCACGATGAATTTACATTTACATTACCCTCGAGTTTAACATTGTCTTTCTTAACCACAGGGCTTGAGTGGTGGATTTATGTAAAGTGAGTATCTGTGTATTTTACCAGCTAAAAGAGCTTGGATAAAACCCATGAGAACTGCTGCTGGCTTTCTAAGCACCGTGGTCTTCCTTCAGGTCTAGCAGCAAAGCTTACTTTGTTAAGCAGTCATCCTATTGTTCTTGTAAACATCATAAATGCTCCTTTCTATAATAAATTCATAATTTATCTACTTTTATTTGTTTAGTCTGATCAAACTCAATTTTACATCCTTGTTTTAAAATAGAATAATAAATATGGATCACACTTGTTCAAATAACTGTGTGCCTAACAGCTGTGTCTTTTCAATCCCAGTTTGGATGGTACACAGGTGACACATTAGGTCTCCTTGAATCTCACCTTGTGTGTGTGTGTGTGTGTGTGTGTGTGTGCGTGTGCACACGTGTGTGTGTGTGTGTAGTGATATAGTCTATGTTCCTTTTTACCTATATACGTATATGCAGGAAGTATTTTTCCAGATTTTATATTGCTAAAAATCAGGGAGAATTTTTAGCCTTAAAATTAGAACTCAATTCCTTGATATAGATTGACATGTATTTTTTATTTAGTGAATAATATTCTTTTTAACTTTGTATTTGGAAACTTTAAGAAAACGCCTTGTGCTAGGGATTTAGCTCAGTAGTGCAAACACTTGCCTGGCAAGCACAAGGTCACGAGTTTGATCCCCAGGACAACAGCAGCAATAAAATAGAAAGACACTCCAAGAAGGTCAGCTGGTCGCGCTGGGCCACATGCAGATGGGTAACTTACGCTTAGAGGCTCCTGACTTATGTTGTTAATATTCAAGGAAAGAATGTGGTCTTTGCTGCCCACATAGATCCGATCCTGATCTTCATCCATCAGTAAAATCCTGTAGTCTAACGGGTGGTGAGACAGGCTGAAGTACTCAGAGGTCTTGGTTGCTCGAAGCTCTGAAATAGTAAACAAGCCTTGTAAAACTAGAGCTCCTTGGTTCTATCATTTTATTGTTTTCATAAAAAGTTTAATGGAAATATTTGTCAAAAAAAGCAAAATACATTTTCTCCTACAGTGGTAAATTAATTTTAAAATGCCACTATGCTAATGGGTATTTTAATCAACACCTTTATGCTAAAAGGAGATGAATAACATGGTGGTAATATTTGGTTCAGTTACTCGTATTTGCAATAACTGCAAGTTTGTTGTATTAGTAGATATCATCAGCTTAAAATTAGTTAAAATAGATGAAGCAAGTAAAATACAGTTTGTACACTGAACATAAAAGAAAACCAATAGCAGCCAAAATATCTTATCCTTACTAATATTTAATTCTTGAATTCAATGTGCATACCATTTTAATATTTCTCATTTCTCATGCTAAATAACTAACGTTATCAAGATATTTTTAATGAGTCTAATAAGTTTTCTGTAAATCACCTGAAAATAAATCCACTTTTTTTCCATTTCGTCTCATTCAGGAAGTGATATCATTTAAATGACAGTCCACACATAATGAAAGAAAATAGATAAACTTTCAGCATTTTAGTATCTCTTATGATCAGTGCCTCTTATTCTCTGAACTTTCTTTGCAATGATTATTAGCCTGGGTAGCCAGTGAAAGCAGTGAATGCAGCGTGGTGATAAACACAGCCATCAGCGATCATTTCAGAAGCAATTTTCTCAGTAGGCAAAATGCTCTTTTGTACCATTTAAGATGTTTTTATTCCACTGACACAGAATCTCTTTGTTCTTTTGTGCATGATCTTAAGAGAAGGACAACCTCTATGGAACAGATTGCTTCCTGAGATTACCACTTCCACTTGCTAAATTTTAGACATGTAGTCACAAATGCATTTCTAGAAGTTTTGATATGGCTATCGTTTAAATCAAGATTAAAAAATGATAAGAAGCCTCATAGGAAACCATGAATCATATCTTGTGAGCATTTGAACACATGCAAGACAGAGCTGTCCCGAGTGTGACCTGTTTACTAGGAAGATCAGATTCAGCAGGAAAGCCAAGCGTCCGCCACATGGTATTAGACACGACAACCGTACTGGATGAATACGGTGGGTGAGGCTGTGCACTGAAATGTTTCCCGAGTTTCCTTTCCGTTGGCTAGCACTCAGCCACGGCGCTTCCAGAGGTCCTCCAGACCTGCTTTGCAGAGCGGGAAGATGGATGGAGCGAGTGTGGAGAAGGGGTGGGGGAGGATTCATGGCATCGTGTGTAATAAATATGATTTGCTTGAAGCACACTGCAGTTTTGATTGGCCCATGCACGTCAGCCATCCTGATCCCAGCCCCAGCCAGTGAGTGGAACGAGGTGACCATGTGACAGATTCTGCCAGAGAGACTCACAGGGAGGGAGGCCTGTGCAGGGCTACCAATGGGCATTTGGGCCTCAACACTGCTGCACCCCAAAATGGGGGCTTCTTGGTTTTGTTTCCATATAGTATGGGCACATACTACACTTGGAGAGACTGTATTTTCTAAGAAAGTTGCTACTAGCTAAGAATGGCAGAGAGAAATGTAGGAAAACTGTGTGAATGGGTTCTGCAGGAAATCAGAGCCACCTCACTAACCCAGAACTGTGCTATCCTCAGACTAGCTAATGTATACAAGATGAAGACCTTATAATTTTTTAGGCAGTTTAAACTGAGCTTTTCTTTCCCTGTGGCAGAAATGCGTACCTACTGTAAAGAAAATCACATGAACATGATGCAGTAATCCTACAGATACTAAAATTCTGAAGACACACTGTTTGTGTCTATGGTCCCCAATTACTCTGTGTACCATGGTTTACTTCAGATGTTTGCTCCCCAAAATATCCTCTCATTCTTTCCATTTTCCCTTCTTTTCTTAACCTAAATTGAAATAAAACCAAAAGTGTGACCTCAGTTAGGAAAATAGCTTCTGCTGAATTCTATTTGCAACTAACCAATCCAAACCAAAACAAACAAACAAACAGAAACAAAAAACCCTAGCAGTTTTCTTCTTTACCCGTTTCCTTAGAAAGTAATCAATTTCTTGCATTAATTCAAATACTGGAAAGAAAAATAACCCCATCAGCTTGAAGACCTTTCTGGTCCAAAGACTTTTATCTATTTTTCTGAGCCATAAAGCATCTTCAAATTTAATTATCTCTAGCTCATTCACAGCTGACAGCTGTTATCCAAGGCAGACTTACTTTAGAAGTGCCCTTGCTGTGGCAGGAGCCTGGGCTGTTTGCTTAAAGTGCTATTTAAATTGCTGTCAGTAGCCATAATTGAACTCTGAGGCTTGAGAAAAAAGCAACTTTTCTCTTTTCCAGAATAAAGGTAGGTGTTGAAAGCAGTGAGCTTTGTGTCTATGATAAGGACACAGGAGTCCGCCATTTTGGTTCCACACAGTTCTAACTTCCGTAAGTGACAAATTGAATGAATTGGTCACAGTTATAGCAAATGACTGATGAGATGCTTTGGCTACAGAGGCAGTGGAAGTCACCATGAACTGCTCCTCTTCAGTGCAGGTCACAGCACAGAGCTGTCCCACGCCAACGGTGCTGTTCTCCCTCTGAGGGCATCAGCAGTGCAGCCAGGGTGCTGTCGGTCCCCAGGGTGCTGTTGGTCCACTGCTCAAGGCATCAAGAAGAGACTTGGCTGGGAACGCCTCATCTTAGAAGATTCAGTGACCCCATATAGGGCAACACAGGTCTCCAAGTTCCTGGGAGAAGCTCTTTGGAAACACCATTAAAAACAAACTTTCTTGCTGAACTCCACGTTTCTGTGGAACTCCTGATGGAAAATGACTGTCCGGCCCTCACTGCCAACGTCCGGAGGGAAGTTGTGTAACACTGAACGCATACCTAAAACCCACGTATTTGGGCAGGCTTTTCTTTGTAAAGAAAATCACTAAGAACCTTGGAAATTGAACCAACACTGAAAAAACAAGAAATGTCCCCCAAATGTAAACCCTAGCAATATAAGCTTCTGAGTCAATGTAAGCATGTCAGTAGACTGCTATAGCAATGACAACATGGCTCAGTCACAATTTGCTTGCCACTAGCACCCCGCTCCTACACCCATGAGAACTAAGCTTTGTTTTCTAATGGCCAATCAGAGACAGTCACATTTTTGAGCATGCTAGACTTGATGCTTGCACTCAGAAATGTAATCTTGGTAGAGTGCTCATAGGATTCCCTTTTATGCATAATATGAATGTATTAAACCTCCAAGTAGGGCAATTTAGTTACTCCGAATATTACATTATCTGTGGTCCTTTCCATAATTTCAGATTAGGTAACTGAAAATCGGTTTTCAGGTGTCTCTCCATTAGAAGGACATGCTTCATCAGTGACATTTAAAACTCATGAAGTGCTATTAATTTATGTCACAGTTTATGTCAATGGCCCCCAGGCCTCGTGCAATTCTGTGTTTGTGATTGTTTCATTGAGTGTTTCACCAGCCCAGGGGTGGAGCCAGGACATGGTGTAATGGTGGGAGGAAGGTGTGTCTCTCTCTCTTGCCGGTTCTCACCTTGCTGTTTGCGGCCCCGCCTGCTGCTTGGAGCCAACTGAGTATGGACTGAAACCTCCAAAAATTGTAAGAAATAAACCTTTCCTTCCCTAACTTTGACATCAGGTATTTTGTCTCAGTGACAAGTAAAAAGTAACTAAGATAATTTATTTACTCAACACATGCATTGAGCCTTTATCATGGGGAAGGACACTTTGCTCAGAAGAGAGGATGCAGATAGGGAGATAAGCCCTGTCACAGCCTGTGTGGTAACTTCTGCTCTCCTGGACAGGACACTCTGGAGACAGCGCTGCTGACAGGACCATTTCCTCTCCTGCTGGTCTTATCTGAGGGATATGAGTGGGCACAAACCACCCGTCCTCTGCCTGGGGCTCTGCCTGGGGCTGACACTGTTAGACACTGAACTTCACCTGTCCCTTGAGGACACCTCAGCACACATACAAGACAGCAGGGAAAGGCAGCAGACTAAAAGGATCAGATGGCTCCTAATCCCTAGAGTAAACAGCGACCACAGGCAGGCTGCAGGCCCCAGATAGCAGTCATCTCGCATGGCACAGGAGCCCTGGCTGTTCTAGGCGCTGTCCACAGTGTTTTGCTTTGATGCCGGCCCAAGCCTCTGTACCAGGTCTGACTACTATCCCGGCCCCTTGCTCACACACAGAGCTGAACGTCCAGTGACTGTGCACAGACGCCCGGGAAGGAGAGGAGGCCGGGCCTGGGGTCCCCAGCACGGTCCATTCCTGGGCACATCTCTGCAAGCTCAGCAGTCGGTCTGTGCTTTGGGTGCTGAGGTGTCCTCAGGACCAAAACCTCTCAGCGCCTGCGGGCTCCTGCCTTGTCCTCGTCCCCCACCTGTGCCCATCGCGATCAGACAGAGTGAGACGCGTGTGGCCTCCCCGAGTGTCCTGGGTGCAGGCACCATGGTCCTCTGGTCACCGGCTGCCACAGAGCCCTGCACGGGGAAGGGGCCCTGCACGGCCCAGTTCGTGCCCTTTTGCCCAGCATGACTGACGCATCCTCTAAGTTCCTGGCAGGCGTGTTCAGCGATGCTTGCTGTGTCCTAAGCTACCTGGCTGATCTGTCTCTAGCAGCTTCCTGTCACTATCTGTCACTTTCTGTTGCTGCACTGTGGGTCTCCTCTGGCTGGCACCCTCTGGTCTGAGATGCGCCCATCAGGAGCCTTAGCCCTGTGTCTGCTGGGCACTTTCTTTGACTTCTTGCCCTCCTGACCTGCTCTGCACAGCTCCAAACTTGTCTTTCTTTTTTCTGCTTCAGGTCTTTTGTGTGTGTCATTCTTTTGCTACAAGATTCTTCCTGCCTTTTTGGAACTCCTACACAAACTCAGACAATGGCCTGAATGTCAAATAACCAGGGCTGCTTCGTCAGACTCCCTTGATCCTTCCTCCAGGTCAGACCTTGGGTCTTCTCTGTTTGCTTATTTTCCTTTGTGGTTTGCTCTCCTCTGGAAGGCTGCCTGGACATCGCTTGACATCACCTAAAACGCCACGGGCTGAGTCCTGGGCCGTGGCCCGGGATGTCTCACCGAGATGCAGCGTGGCTTTTAAGGTTAAAACTGACTTTGGCAGGGAGTAGTGCCACACGCCTGCAATCCCAGCAATCACAGGTGAGGCTGAGACAGGAGGATCATAATTTCCAGGCCAGCCTGGGCCACCTAGCAAGACCCTATCTTAAAACATAAAGGGAAAAAGCTGAAGAAGTGACTCCGTGGCTTGAATCTTAGGGTTTCATTCTCAGCATGGCAAAAAGAGGGGAAAATATCTGATTCTGAACATGAGACGAACTTGTTTATTCCCATTCTTCCTTCTCCCCTGCCTTTGGGTAAGTTTTATCTATACCTATTGCTGCAGCATATCTGTAAGCCTAGTGTATCCTTTCCTTTTCCTATAAAGTGTGGTAGAAAAACAGATGTCTGTTTACAAATTTATCTTAGAAACGTAGTTCTAATAACAGCTCTGTGTATTTTCTGGATAAATTGCGTTAAGCCAAGGAACAGGCTGTTTGTTTCCATATGAGGGACGTTTTCCATTTCCCCCGTGCGGCTGAATGAGACGAGATCTTAAATCTGACTTCCCCTCTCCAAGCACACTGGGGTCAGCTCTCAGAGCCAGCTACTCCTTGACTGGGCAGGGATGACCAGTTTTATCTGGGGGTGGATATTCCATCAGTGGCGAGTTCTGAGGTCTGCAGAGACTTTGAGCAGCAGGAAGGAACTCTGGCTAGTGGACTGGACCCTGGACCTGTTGCTCCACCCAGGAAAGAGACCAGCAACACGCAGAGCGACCTGGACCCGTGGTGTCCACCTCCCAGCAAGGTCTCAGGTTCAGTGTCCACCGATGCTCATCAGACACCTGCTTGGCAGAGCTCCTGCCCCAGAGGAGCTAAGGCAAGGAGTGGTGTTGAAGGATGGGAGGTCCGAGGGGGCAAAATTCAGAGCCATGACCACAGAAGGCAGGAAGGAAAAGCAAATGAAGACAACTGGAAATCACCACCCTGGAGTGAGGCCCTACAGAATGTAATGTTACGCTGCCATCACAGCTTTTGTGTAGAAATTTTAAAATCTGGAAAACACTTGTTTGTGCTGTTATTCTGAATAGCACTTTATACTCAATCTGAGCACACTGTTCAAAGTTCACCCACAGAAAATAAGAGTAGCACAGCGAGAATGTGCAACACAAATAGCCAGGTCTTTCAGCGGCGGGACAGAAGCTTAGACAGTGACAGTGCTTTAGCCTAGGGTGAGTGCAGCGGACAGGAAGAGGACCCGGTATGGGGTGTCAGTCAGGCCAGTGAAACTCAGGAGACAAGGAATACCACAGACCCCACCGACAGCCACACAAGTGACCCCTCTGGGGCACTCACAGCCGGGTTTAACATTTGTCTGTCAGAAACCTCGGCATCCTCAGTGGTTTTCCACCTTGCACTAGGGAAGTTAAGGGCACCCTGGCGAGGGCAGAGGAACCCTTCCTGGGCATGATCAAGAGGTCTGACAAGGAAGTGCTTGCTTTATTTCTTCATGCAACAAAAATTAGGTGGGTTAAGTAATAACAAACTAATCATCAAAGCCACACATGAACTGAGTATCCTGAGAGAATGCGCTATAAGGCAAGGGTGGCTGCCCATCTCAGGGGTCAGCAGGAGCTGCGGGGGGATGTGTCCTGCTCACTGTGGCCTTAGGACCACCTCCAGGGAAGCTCAGAGAGCTTTTCCTGGCAAAGAGCCTGCCGCAGGTCACCAGATGGGCTGCGGGTGGATAAAGAAGAAGAGGACTTGTGTGTGGTTTGCCAAGCAGAAACCGGCATCAACCAGCATCCAAAGATGCAGACAAACATCTAGAGTCCCAGACACCATGTGCTGACGCAAAATCCTTAACTGCAAGTGAGATGGTTGGAGATTTCCCCTCAGTTTCTTGAGATGCCAGTGGGAAAAAAACCTTAGTGTAAGACTTAACCATGGACGTATTTTTACTTAACCATGGACATGATCATATTTTTAGAAAAATAATTCTGCTGATGAGCTCCTGAGAGAGATTATTTTATATTCACAATATAAAGTGAATAAAATAGAATCAAATGCTTGTGCACTTAACCTATTTTTCTTTAATCGGTACTGGGGATCGAACTCACGATCACCTGCTTGCAAGGCAGGCGCTTCTGCCACTGAGCTAAATCCCCAGTCCTGCACTTAATCTATTATATGTCTACCTAGAAAAAAGTTCTACAAGTAATGGCTCACTAATATTCTTCATGACACGTTTACATAGAAATGAGTCTGGTCATACCAGGCACCCATTTCAGTGTTCTGCCAAGGTTTATAATTAATCTTCAATAGAAAATCAGACGCTTGCAATTTTCATGTATCCTCAAACAAAGTCTGGTCCCACTGCATCTAAAACAGTGTCGAACTAAACAAGGAAGAAAATACAGATCTCTAACCAGAAAACAGCACATGCTGCCAAGGCTTCTCTATCTCTAGATTCCTTCACAGTGACGGAGACCACCCACAAGGTTGCACAAGGCAGACTATCTGGAATTCAGTGACCCGGCTCCCTGGCCGACACAAATTCTTGAGCTATGCTTTCGTGTGATGCACTCTGCAACCCATTTCCCTCTGAGCGCAGGGAAACTACCAGGAAAGTCTCAGCCATTTGTAATCAGACTTTATGAACAAAGAGATCCAGAGATGTTTCCTCAAAGAGCCGGCTGGTTTATCTAAATATTGGTTGGTTCAGAGTGACTCATTGTTTAGCTGTAACTGCATTTTGCTTCAAAGCAAGAAATAAGTCGAACTGCAGCTGACAGTAGAGACAAGTCCAGATTCACTTCAGAGACAGCCCTCACCCACTCAAGGCCCAGAACCCTTGTTTCCCTTTTGTCTTGGACACCTTTCCCTGACACTAAAATACACACACAGTGACTACTAGGCTGCTAGACCAGAGATTTAAGCAGCACTGTGCAGTGAGCTTCTACCAACATAGTCAGACAGCTACCCTTTGATTCAGCAGAGGCACACAAGATCCAGTCATGCTTCCTGCAGATCTGCAAGCCCAAGGCTCATGAAAGACACCATGGCAAGACATTCCTTTCTCTTCCTGCTGGGCTGGAAGCCACGCTCTTCCAAGTTACATGTGGTGATACTGGGAGATGGCATTACTCTGCCCTGCAGGAGAAGTCAGTGCCGCAGTTCTCACTTTTTACTTTGGGAACAAACGTTTATCAAGCTCGAATGCACTTCAAGAAGACCAGCAGAATACGGGATTCAAGGTTTACTTTCCAAAATGCTGCTGCCTTCGTGAGGAGAACACTGGCCATAAGCCTCTCTTTTATTTCCAGCATAGCAGCGGAATCGTCTGATGAAGATAAGCCACATGTAAAGGAGGAAGTGACAAGAGGCTAGAAAAACCAGAAGTTTGGTCCTCAAAAATGTCAAGGTCACTTCTGTAATGGGGAGGGAAGTTTCATTCCATTGACTGAAGCCATTTTTATCCATGAATCTCCAGAGGGTGAAACAGATTTTATTAGGGAAAATGACAGGTATAAAGAGCTGAGATGAGGTTCCCTGAAGGGCTTTGTTTGAGCAGCTTAGTGACTTAGCAGGATCAAGGCAAATAAGCCACACTGTGCTGTGCAGAAGGAAAAGTGGACAGACAGGTTTCTCCTCAGGAATCTGCCTTTGGTTTCTTTTCATCAAAGAGACAGAGGAGTTCTGTGTCTCATTCTAAATCTCAGCAAGCTTTGTTCCTTCATAAATAATGACTGGAAGAACAAAAGGTTATCCTTTAACATCCAAATGGAAAATTAAGCTAGTGCCACTCAAATCCAAAAATCATTTTAATCAAGAACATAGAGATAATTAAAATGAAACACTCTTTTTCTTAACCTAATATATTTTCCTGGGACAAAGTCTAGCTCTTGATGATGGATCTGCTTTCCAGTCTTGGCGCTGCTTCTGACTAGTTGGCTTTAGGCAAATGCTTAAATTAGGAGGGGCCCGCACCTGTCCCCTGGATAGCCTGGAACTAATTGAATGAGAAAATAAGTATCTCGTTCCTAGAGGTAGTTGTTGTCACTCGTAGGTGACAGGATTTTTGTGCACAGCCCTGGCTTCAAGGCATTACTTTACATAGCTGCTTTCTGATTTGATCCTACCTAATAAAAATCGATTGAATTTTAGCTCGTGTGTACTAAAGCACAAGCGGTATACTCCCAGCAATATAAATATGACTTCTCAGCATTTTAGTCAAAACAATTCTTGAATTCCAGCACAAAATAAAGGATGAGAAAAAGTTAAAAGCCCTCCAGGGCACCTTCTATGCACGGAGCACACAGCTTCCTCTCCCACATCAGACATGACCAGATTCACTGACCCCACGAATCTCACTCCACATCTTACTTAGTTTAGAAAATCATAGAACACTTCAGAGAGCCTAGAAGATCGTACCTGCTGGATGAAAGCTGTTCAAACTGACGCAGATTAAGGCCTTCAGTTTTCTAACCGATTTGGAAAAGAGGAGGGGAAAAAGAGCAGAGAAGGGTTATTTGTCTGAAATTTAGGCAATTTAGTGTCGCCTGCCTTCCAGTGCTTGGTGCTGACCAGGAAGGAGATTTGAAGAAGTTGCAATACGGGCCGTGACGAATGTTCCCGATGGTTTCATGTTTGGAGCACGTAGCAAAAACAGCATTTTAGGCCAGTGAAAAATAAATCACTCAGCCCTTCAAACACAAGCCAAGCCTGTGTACATTAGCGTCAGTAGACTCTACCCTGTTAAATCGCGGGGTGTTTTCTGGCGGGATCCCCTCATTTCTGACATTTACTCTGGTGGAGGGCCTTCCTGGCCAGTTAGCAGTTCGGTTTGCTTCTCCTTTTCAAAAACACGAAAAGCAAACCCGCTTGGTGCCTGGCACCCTTATTTTGCTTTCCGCATTTAGTCTGGATAAGGAGCCAACAGTGCCCAGCAGGAGGCTTCTTGAGGTCGGAGGGGTGGGCGCCCCGGGGAGTGGGCGCTGGCCCACGGGTGACAAGGCCAGGGCTGTCCTGCTCGTAGAAGGAACGGTTTGTACGGGGCACATCGCCACCACCTCAGCATCAGCGTTCCCCAGTGAAGGGGCTTCACGACGGCTCCACCGAGATCCTTTTTGACACTGCCTCACTTTTTCTCACTTTAAGAGTTTCTAAAACTCCCCTCAAACCACTGCACGCAGACCTCACGCTCTTCCCTTCGCCCTGGAACACACTCCTCTTTCCTACAGTACCTCCACCCTAGAGTGGCAGGAGCAGCGGACTTCCCAGTGGTGGTCACACATGGCACTGCAGGAAGCGTTTCTGGCTGGCTCTGGTTTGACAGCACCATAAATGCTAACGCAAACAGCTGCCGTGCAGCACAATGCAAGCAAAATTGTTTCTAGTGTGCTCTCCCCGCTCAGTCTCACGATCCAGCTTGAAACTGACTTTTTAACTTAGGACAGCCCTGTCCTCCAGAGGAGAATCTTCCACCTAACAGCACAATGGTAAAGAGTCAGTTCCCTTCTAGATTTACTACACGATACTGCAGCAAATCCAGTGACTGACAAACCACTAATTCCCTGATGACTTGACCACTCTCGGCTTCCACAGCCTAGACAGCAACCAACACTCAGAGTCCACCAGGCCATACATCAGCACGCCCTACCCTGCAAAATATTTCTTTTCTAAATAGATTTGGAAAGACATTTAAAGTTAGCTTTCTAAAAATAAGGTTAACATAATGCTTTGGTCTCACTATTTTTGATATTTTTATTCTTTCAAAGATTTTTATTTTTATTCCACTTAGTAAATATTTATAGAAAACATAGATAAAATGCTCTGATCAAGTCCAAAATTTTCTTCAAATCAAGCATTGCTCCTCTTCACCTTCTGCATTAATGTATTGTAATCTGCCAACTCATTCACGCTATTTGTGCAACCCATACATTTAATTGAAAATAGTCATTTTCCATCTGTATTTTCACTTCATTCTCAATGCACAGTGGGTTTGTCTGGGGTGATTTTGTTATACAATCTGCATCAAAGAATTGCTCCCCGCCGCCCGCCTCAATCTGGAAGCCATTTCTTGAAGCTGAACACAGCCTGTAAGGAGCAGATGATAAAATTACTCATAAACCCACTTCAACATCCATCCCTCACCAGGTTTCACAGCAACATGTGTTTCCTAATGCAGGAGATTTTACTGCCATTTAATCTAGCTGCTGAATGTCATACAAAACATCATTTTGCAGTTATGTTTCTAAATTTAGCCTTAAGCGTGTCTATCTAAGTCTATCATGAGTGGCTGATTGCTTAATCCTTCAGAGTAATCTTTACTATTCTGCAAGGGGAAAAAAAAGAGAATACAAGAATGTTTATTTGGATTTCACTTTATAGCATTTAGAATCAGCTTTTCCACCTAGAATTTCATACCACAGGAGTGTCAGCACTGAAGTTTTTGGAAGAGTGGCAATTACTGAACTTGGATTTTTTGCTGAGTAGGTACATTAAAAAGAAAAATTGCTATAGCCAACAAAACACTTTCCCCTGCTTTTAAAGCTTCAGTGTTTTATTTTTAAATGAGTAGAATATAGGATATCATCTCAGGATCTCTACTTCATGCATAATAAAGCATGTAAATAAAAATACACTTTCTTCAGTGCAGGTGCTATGAAATGTAGAAGATAATACTCTACATTTTCACAAGGGATGCTCAGAGAGACAGATAGCTGACACTGGATGTGAGGGGACTGAGGGACAGATACTCTCAGTCAATGCACATGCAGAGTGGCACATGACAAGCAGTGGCAGGTGACACATACAGACTTACACAGCAAAACCCCAAGAGTAATCCAGAAGACTGAATTCATGATTGTAGGAAAGGTCAAAATATTTGTATATAGAAAAAAAATGAAAACCCTAAAGAATAAATCAAAATACATTAAAATTTGGAATTCATAAATTCATATACCCAAGAAAGGGCTCATGTACAGTATTTATAACAAATACCTAGAAATCAATATGAAAAAGATAAACTACCATAAAATGAGCAATGACTTGAAACAAATTTATATGACATCGAAGTAACCAATAAAAATTTCAATTTTTGAAGCACATTCATTATCTACAGAATACAAATTAAAACTACAAAGGAGTGCCCCCATGGCCATGAGAGTGGATTGTAACTTTTGCTTGAAACAAAAATTTCCACTTTCAAGACTTAGCCAGGATATAGAACAATTAGAATTTTTATGTATTACTAAAAAGAATGTAAAATCCTATAACCTCTTTGGAAAATGCTTTAACTTTGTCTGACAAATTTGAATACAATGCATATTACTTAATTCAACAACTCAATTCCTGGATACCAAAAATATGCCAGAGAATATTCATAGCAGGTTTATTCACAATAGCCCTCAAATGACATGAGTGTCCATGAATGAAAGACTGGATAAGTACATTATTGTATTTTTCTTACATTATTATTCAACAAAAAAAGAATAATCTTCTACACAAAAAGATGTCAGTGACTCTCTCCAACAAAATACTAAGCAGAATAAAACATACTACATCATTCCATTTAGATAAAGTTCAAAAGCAGGTAACTGATTACATTCATGGAAAGCAGGAAGGAAAAGTCACTGTGAAGGTCAGAGAGGGACCAGATATGTCTTTCTAGTGGAGAGAAGTTCACGCTGGTTCATGTGACAGCTCACGTAGGCTGAAGATCTGTGCATTCTTCCTCTATCTATGCGGCCTTGTCAATAGTCATAAAAGAAGGGGCATCTAAACCTGCGCGTGACTGGTATGCGTCAGTGTGTGTCTCAGTTACTTTTGCATTGCTGGAATAGAATACGGGACACTCATGAGTTAAAAGAGGAACTCATGAGTTTAGCTCAGTTTGTAGAGGTTTCAGACCATAGTGGACTTGTTTGAAGGGAGGGCATCATGGCAGAGGAGAAACTGCTCATGGCAGGGTGGACAAGAAGCAGAGTGACTTCTTTTTGCTTTTCCTTTTTATCCCACCCAGGCTATAAGTCTATTGGTCGGTGCCACCACAGCCAGTGGTGGTGGGTCTTCCCTCCTCCTTAAGCCCATCACACACCCACTACACTCAGCACTCAGCAGATGATGTAGTCTCACACACCTGCGATCTAGTCTCACACACCTATGACCCAGTCTCTCACAGAACGGTCACAGGAGATCCCGGGGATGAGGGAGAAAGAGCCCAACACAGCCCACCGTGTGACGAACAGGTGGAAATATGTGCGCCAGGCACGCTGAAGGGGACCATCACTGTAACTTGAACCTCTGAAATGAGGTGCAAATATTAATCTCGTGACGCCCTCCCAAAGCCTGCTGGCTTCCTTCTCCTCGCCTCTGCAGCCCTGGGTCGCCTGTCAGTGCTTACTCTCTCAGGCATAGTCACTTGGGTGACCAATATCCACAGGGAAACAATAGCAGTGACAGTTTTCAACCTCCTGGTCCCCTGGCACTGTGAAACTGGGGCCTATTTGGCTGGAAGCAGACGAGACCCTCTGTGATGGTCCCTGAGTGGGTGACCTGGGGACCCCCGGGGAGCATCAGGACACACTCTGTCTCTGCACTGCACACACTGTTCCCTGCAAGAGCTCAATCCCTGAGTGTCTCCGTGTCTCTGGCGTGCAGTGCTTGCATGTCCCCCAGGGCAGAGCAGTGACACCTGTGGCTACACATTCATTCAGAGCAGAAGGGAACGGGTTCCCGACACCCTCTCTGTGGAAGAGAAATGCTGTTAGCATCACTGTGGTGAAAACTCTGGCTGTCATGCAGCTTTTACAAACTGTTGCTCTAACTCATATGTAAGTGAGCCAGCAAAATGATTCTGAAAAATAGGGGATACATCTTGAGATTGTGGATTTTAAAAAAATATTCTTGCTATTCAGGAAAACTGTGTGTTGTCCAAAAAAATGCTCTCAAAGAAGAAGACAAGGAGGCTTTCCAAGAATTTCCATCTGTGCTTCTTTGCCTGCAGTGACCTTCAGAGGGGACTACATGAGTTGGGACAGAAAGATGGCTTCTGAATGTGCATAACACAGCCACATCCTGAGCCTTTATGAGGTCACCATGCCACTTCCTTGGCTTGGAGCATCTTCCAGGGTCCCAAACCTGGGCCAGGAGTGGAGCACTTAGCTGCCGGCTCGTGAGTGAACCCAGGGATCCTGGCTAGAGCTGAGCTGAGGCGTGTGGGAAAGGCTTTCTGGGAACTCGTGATTCAGCTCAGCTCCACAGCGGCATGCAAACATACCCAGGAGAAATCAGACTTCACATTTGGAAGGCTGCTGTCTCCTGGGCTGGTGCCATGTGGGTGACACATGACTGCCCTCTCACAGGTAGCACAGCCAGGCCATGGGCATTAGGGATCAGTTTCCCCAAAGGTGCAGCATGGGGCATGGACAGCTCTTTTGGATTTCCTGTGTCAAGTCTGCTTCTCTATGGTGGAATCATAATAGACGGAAGAAATACAACCATCTGCTAGAAGTAAATAATACTTCTCAGCCCTTCCATGAGCATCTCACGATAACTGTGTAAATAAAAAGACTAATCCATCATCCAAGAGAGACATTTTCCACTGAAAATGGGGTGCCCCAGTCATAATTACTTCACAATGGCTGGCATAAATATGGACAGTCCTTGGCCAGTGAAGATGCTTGGTCTTCTTGCACCTGTCAAAGATTTTTATCCCAATATCAGCTGAGGGAATCGGGGCAGAGCGGTCTCAGGGTGGTGCCCACATTCAGAGCAGAATGGAGCTGGCTTTGTGAAGTTGGACCGCACAGTGCTTGGTCTTCATCGTAAGCCTAGAAGACTGACAAGGATCAGCAGGACACACACACACAGCCACGGTAGCCACAAAAGCACCAGCGACGTTACCTGTCAGCTGCTCTGAGCTCCGCAGTGAGAGCTCACTTGAGCTGCAGAGATAAGATTTTTGCGTGAGTTTAGATTCACTTCCACATGAAGCTCTGAAAGAAAAACAAACCTTCCTCCATCACTCACTTGAGGCTTTAACTAGACTTGGCGTGTATTTAGCAGTCTCATTATCATATTTATGTAAAAGATAAACTCTTATGAATTTATTTCTTGCTGCTTCAAAAGAGGTCACCCGTAGGGGGACATGTGCATAAACATTCAAATGACATCACTTTTAATCGTCTTTCATAAATCGGTGAAGAAAAATTTTCTTTAAATATAGTTCACAAATTTTTAGAGTGGTTCTGAAAATTACATTTATTAATTCTGGAGGGACTCATTGTATATACGTGGCTAAGGGTTCACAGGTTCTTCCAGTTTCACCAAGAGACCAGAGGAGTTCACGGGTCCTCCGGATTTTACAGTGACTGTCCAGGCTGTCTCCCGGGGCACTTGCTGGCTTCTGCCCAATCTTTCCCATGCACTACAGATACAGCACGCCCAGCATCGGCCAAAGCAGACAGCACCTGCCCAGCACCTGAGACACTGGTGCCCATCCTGCCAGACCCACCAGGGCCTGCAGTGGCGCCATGGTTGGGCAAAATAGGTCAGAGGAGGAATTTATGCTGAATAGCATGTTTGTGCTTTAGGTTCAGAATTTACGGATTAGTGCATAAAGGAGCATTGTGAATAGAAAATCTTTTCTGGCAAAAATGTGACGAACATTCTTCTTATCTGACAGCTGCTGCAGGAGGAGGGAGAGGGAGGCTGCAGCCTGCCCCTGCCGGTTCACTGGGCCCAGACTCGGGGGCAGGGGTAGAAAGAGGAGAAACCCTGCCTCCAGCCCCAGGGACGAGGAAGTTCAAGGCGATATCTTTCTAGGGGCCCATCCCACTTCCTGCCTTCCGCACTGGAGTGGAAATGACTGCTCTCCAGATGCAGGAATGGCCACAAAGTCAGCGGCATCTCCCCACACTCCCCTCCCTCCCCCTATGTCACTCTAATAACCACCTGTCACTGGGCAGGGTGCAGGACACAGCCCTGACCTCCTGCCTTTCAGCACCCCACCCCTGGGAAGGGAGTCTCGTCTCTCTCTGCTCCTCCCCTGCACCTGTCATTAAGTGACTTCCCTTGGCCTTGTGACATAGGGTAACTGCTCCTAGAGTCGATGCCTGATGCCAGCAGCAGCCCTTAGGAGAGCACACCTGAGTCCAGTCAGGCAGGTCTGGGCACTGGTGATGTGGCATTAATGAAGGGAATCTGAGTTTGCATGACAAGCTCACATGCTATGCATTGTCAGTCCTACCAAACAACAATTTCATAAATATTTACCAGGTAAGCGATGGCAGAAAAGGGGAAAGACCCAAAACCCAATTTCCAAATTGCCCAGTTCATTGATAATCCAGCCAAGATCTCTCCAAACTGCTCAGCATCAGATGAAGTTCTTGTTGCTTGAAAATTAAATTTGGGGCACTGCTCACTAGGAGTTTCTTAGTCAGCCACCATGGCCTGAGCTGGTGGATCTCTTCCCATCCAAGGATAGCTCACAGAGATTAATATCATATGCTAACAGGTATTTAGCTTTACAAAAAATTATTTTAGGTCATATGAGCCAGTTATGCCCTTACTCTTAGACCTTTGACCATTGGACAATAGTTTTAAGGGAAATAATTTTATCAGATCAATTTTAAGTAGGATTCAGCACAAATAAGACAGAAAGGACCTACAAATTATTTACTGCTTAAACATACCAGGTATTTTTACTTGCTCAGAAGTGTGCTAAAAAGACTCACTGCGCCTTCACTGATGGCATGTCTGCTATATTCAGCTTTTAAATAGGAGCAAGGAAATTCTTTGTTTACCAAGCAGAAAACTCAACTGCATAGAGATAATTTTCTTCTACAAAATTCCATCATGTTCATACATAGAGACATAATATGCAGCATTTTACTCCATTTTCCAAGACACTGCTTTATCTTCACTTTATATTTGTATGCATTTAAGGGATCACCCCAATAGCACAGTCATACTGAAAAAATATGCATTTGTTACCCAAGACCTATGCTCCAAAAATTATCCTATTAGGAGGGCTTAAAGGGACACCCCCTAACCCCAACTACCGACTTGCGGTCTCAGTCAGAGACTCTAGGGTGTGTACTTCAAATAAATCTCTCAGGTGAAGAGCAGATGAGAATCACAGATCTATATCAGCACAGAACAAAGACATTTGCCTGCAGGGTTTCTGTCTGGTTTCACCGATGGCCACACACCAGGGACCCAAGTGAAGCATCCAGTGATGCAGATGGCCAGTGATAGTCCACCCCGGGACACCACTGAGTGTGACGGGCCGCAGACCGGAGCACTGCTCTGAGGACTGCTTCGTACGAGAGCTCTGTGCTTCAGATTCATAAAGCCACAGAGGGCTTGAGGGGCGAGGTCCCTACTTGCCACGTGGAGTAACACGTGGGCATTAACTATCCAAGCCTACAAATCACGTGATCCAACAAGGGCACACCAAGTGACAAGGGAATGTAACGCTGGCCCCATAAATGGAACAGGAGGCTCCGGGTAGCGGAGTTTGAACCCTGCAGGTGTGTGTTGGGGTCCCCCCTATCCGAGTCCTGCTCTCGATCAGATCAAGCACATCTCAGCCCCGGAGCAAGCAGGAGCCACAGGAAACTGCGCTCCCATTTCCAAGTAGTTTAGGGAGGGAATGCATTCCCCTGGGGAACCAGCCACCGTCACTGACCCAGGTAGGTGCAGAAGATGAATTTGGGCTTCTCAGAGTTGCTCTATTTATCCTCTCACTGCAACGCCCCGACACTGCTCAAACTTTGTTCGTGCCGTTCCCGTCCCGTGGCTTTTCCCCTTCATTTGAAACCGCTGTCTGAAACTGGCTCTTGAGACAAGCATGCGTCATACTTTAATATTTCAGAGGGCAAATCCAGCAGAAATAGTGTCAAAAACTCATAGAAAGAAACAGTATTTTTATGTATGTGAAAAGAAGTACACTTATTTTTACTACAGATGCAGCAAGGCTTTAATATTTAGCAATACACGGTCAGGTGTTTTCCCCATAGGGCTAAAAATCACTCCCTTCACTTTTTCAAAAAAATAGATTCCTAAGTTTTGGTGTGCTTTAGAGTTTGGGTTTATTTCAGAAATACACCCGACAAGTTCCCTAGAGGCCAGGACACCCAGTCTGCGTGATCACAGCAGGTCTGATTTCAGCCTGGAGAAGATGTCCTGAGCTCACAAATGCTCTGCAGAGCCAAGCTAAGTCTCAATCAGTCAGATACAAAGCTCATAATCGTGGTGTGTGTGCTGGGCTCACCACTTTTGGGGGGCACACGTTTTGACATCTGGCACCCTGCTGATGCCCGTGTGTTGACAGCCTCTATGCACCAGTCTCATGGGCCACAGGATAGAAAACTCCTCCCAAGACCAGGCTCAAGACCTTATTTGGCGATGATAGTTCAGCCTGCAGCTTGGTGGCTGGCACTAAAGAATGTTTCTGAACTGAACAGAAATTGAGAAATCCATGACACCTCTCGCATGTGTTTTGGTTTAGCAGTCCCTTTGTAAGGCTGCCAGACACAGTTTACTTTCTAAACAATTGTGTTTCAAGAATGTCTCGTCTATCAGGCTACAAGTTCCTACTTAAGCTGGGCAAACAATTTTTCAATTAGTAAGTATAAAAAAATAAAGGGCTATTTATACAGGACCCATTTAGAGTTAATTCGAATAAGCCTTTTTTCCTCTGAAATAATCTTGTGATTAGTAAGTATGTATAGACTGCAGTGCTTTTATTCTACTTAGAATTCAGAAAGGACTCCGTTCCCTGGGAGAAATGAACTATCATGCAGTCTTTTTACTGAATCAACTATGGTTCTCCTCTAACTGCATAAATGTAAAAGCATAAAATGATGCTTTTCAGAAAAGGTTCTGAATCTGTCCCTGAAGGCTGACTACTTTCTGGCTTCTGCAAGATTCAAAGAATTTGCCCGGCATGGTGGCGCACTCCTATAATCCCAGCATTCTGGAGGCTGAGGCCAGAGGATCACTGCAAGTTCGAGACCAGCCTGGGATACAAAGTGAGCCCAAGGCCAGCCTGGACTGCATGGTGAGACCCTGTCTTAAAAAGACTGAAAAAAAAAATTCCAAGAATTCAAGACAATGCCCCCAAGTTCCAGGGCTATCTCCATGCAAGCTACTTTTCAGACAGGGCCACTGTTGCCCTCTGGAGAGATGAGGCTCAGTGACAATGGGTCCAGCTGTGACCCAGGAACCCTGCTGTCACACGAGTATAAAGCTGACCAGGGTGGTAAAACCTGTAGCCAGCTCTCTGCCCAGGGACAAGCATGACCGACACACTGTCCTGTTTCCATGCCACAGTATTAAAATAATCTCATCAGAAAGCCAGATCTAAGCTTAACTGGAAGAAACCCAGGGCCAGGCTGGGGGGGTTGAGCTCGGAAACCACAGGGTCAAGGTCCAAGGCCATTACTCTTCCCTTAGTGGCAGCCAGGGAAGCGACAACTGCATGGGATCAAAGGGGAGGGAAGCCAGGGCCAGGCCACCCAAGCTTTGTTTGCTTGCTTGGTTCTCTGCACAGGACACGGTGAGGACAGGTGTGGTGGGGTCCCAAGGATTCTATTGGGGGAGACCTGCTGCTTGCGGGGCACTTTTCTTCTGTAGGCACCTTTGGAGCTGACTTCCCACATTTCTTCCTTAGCTGATGTTTGTTGATGTAGTGTCAGCAATGTTGGCACAGTCTCATGTGTGACTTTAAATCAAAGGCACCTCCATGAAATAATGTGGGCTTTCTCTTGCAACGCGCCAGGACCCAGTCAGAAGGGTTCTCTCCTCTGTGTACCCACACTTGATTTTTAAATGCACTGTCCATCTATCACCTCTCTGGCATCAGAATGCCCATGCTTAAAAGGAATATTTGCACACAGAAAGTACTTTCAAAGGACGGCAGCTGCCCCAGCAGTTCTGAGAGCTGGTTTTATATACAGTAGAACGTAAGTCAGGCATTTTTACCAGGTCTTAACATTTCAGTTAAACCTGTCACATCACAGCACAGTGGCCCACAGTGACCTGCAGAGGTTCTCAGTACTATGGGGGCTGCTTTGAATAACCAGCAAAAAGTCCAGATTTAAAGTGACCTCATTGTATGTCTGCATCACATTTTATGGGAAGTGTTGGTGGCAATCTATCAAGTCAAACATACAGCAAGCCAGGTTTAAAGTGAGACTCAGCTTTTTCACCCATGCTACATAGCTCGCAATTTAAATAGTGAAAGCCTTTCGAAAGCAGATCTCAAATGTCCTAAAGTGTAACTATGACTGAAATAGCAACAGTTACCACTTCAAAGAACACTGAGTGTGTGTTAGTTGCCAGCCACCGTACTAGACTAGGAGAACACTGCTGAATTAACACTGGCGCTTTCCTCCTGGGGTCATGTTTGCGTAGTGAGGCCAAGGTCCTTACGTTGTTCCGAAAGTAATTTTCTATTATCTGGTGTTTAGGGGAGATAAGGCATAACTGGAAGGGAAAAATAAGGAAAAACAAAACTTCAACACTGAACAAGAACCCCCAATGTATTAGAATCAAGTAGAATTATTTTATTCTGATCGACTCACAGAGTGGCAGGCAGATTTCAAGATGCTTCTTCTCTCCTGAGCTATGAGATTTTCATTTTGCTGAAAACCCACAGGACGTCACCTGCCCTTCTCCTGGTCAGGGTGCCGTGATCTCCCAGATGTCTTGGGGGTGACAGCCTGCATTTGTGCTCACCATTTCCTCGGTCTCACCTCACCCCCTCGCGGGGTTTGACACCGCACCTCTTCTACACCACGGTTCTCTTCATCACTTGAACACTTTTGTTCAAAGCAAAGGTCCTTTGGCTTTTACAAACCTTTCTTACTGTTCTGTGGCAAACAGACTCTGGAGCAAAGCTCAGCTTCCTTACACAGGGTCTCTCCAGACCCCACTGAAAGTAATTAGCTTTTGGTCCTTAACAGACCACTTAATTCCCTGAGTAACAAATGTATGAAATCGCATAATAGCAAAACATTTTGTTAAAAAATCTGTAAGGTATTAAATATATACTTAGACACAATAATACTTAACCACCCTTCCTACCCTGTCGCCTGGGACACCGGCCACAGATCTCCACACCGCTTATTCCGCCACCGTCATAGTAAGCACAGTCATTCTGCCTCCACAGTCCAGCTGCCCGTGTCCACTTTATCTGTGATGTTCGTCCTCAGAACTTACCTCTCCATCTGTAAAAATGCGTATCTAACGCTAGCTGCGAAGGCAGCATTCCCAGTCTCTCTCTTTTCAGAGTTCTTTCTACATTCTCTTGTGCTTGACCTATCGTGGGAATATATCAAGTCAAACAAAGGACACAATTCCTTATGTTACTGTTACCAAGGATTAACGTATTGAAGGGTCACTGCATAAAGAAAATCCTCTCATGTCTAATACAGTGTTTTACATAATGAGTAATAACATTTTTATAACAGTGGAAATGAAATGTTACGGTATTAAAGAAGGTTAAAAACTTCAAAGTGCTTTCACATATATTCCATCCATCGATTTTCATAAAACTCCATGCTATAGACATTTAATTTGCACATAAGGACACAGATTCCCAGGAGAGTAAAGTGACTTGTCATGATTATCTGACAGCATGTCATTGCTTTTCCCAGGGACAAACAGAGGCTGTGACTTGAGAAGAGGGTTCTTCATCTTTTTCACAGTATTAGAGCTCCAAATTCAAATTAAAAGAAATATATTTGATAAATGAAAACTATATTTTAAGAAGTTTCTTGACTCAATAAAAGATTTAGAATCAAATCTTTTGGTGCAATTAGTTTTACTTCTGCTTCTTTTTATGTTTCAATTCAATTAAATTAATTAATTTATTTATTTTTTGAGACAGGGTCTTGCTGTGTAGCTCAAGTTGGCCTTGAATTCATTATGTAGCCCCGACTGGTCTCAAACGTGTAGTGATCCTCCTGCCTCAGCCTCCTGAGTGCTGGGATTACAGGTGTGTGCCACTGTACACAGCTTAGGCTGCCCCCAAAAATAGTCATGTCTCTTGAGCAGAGCGCTTCCTGTCTGGGACTCCAGCATGGAGGCTGCACGGTTGTTCTCAGTGCTCTGGGAAGCATCAGAGCTGCCTGCCAGGAGGGGCCTGTCTGAATGAAAGCCTTCCGTGCACTCAGGAGGAGCTGGTCTTAGCTGGGGATCGGATGAGCTCACTCGTGGGCTTTATAACTCAATAGTTTCAAGACTCATTCGATATACGAGGCATTTGAAATATATGGAACAGTTGTTTGCATTTACACAAACTGCTGCTTGGCATAAGATTTCTCTGAAAGCAAAACAAGCTTATAAACTACCCACAGAAGTGAGTCTCGGAGCCTCACCAGCTTAAACACTAATTTACTTGGGGACCATCGTTCTTAGAGGAAATGCACACAGCAGAGTAGGGCTAGAGTTACAGGAACAATGGAGCTTGTGAGCTAAGGAAACTAGGCAGGTTTAGGTAGGCAGAGGAAAGGGAGAGAGGATTCCAGGGAAAAACCTCAGGTCGGAATGCCCACTGGGGAAAATCCTACCTCCTAAGCATTTATTTTTTAGTAAGTGAAATATGCAACAAAATTACCAACTGAACACATCATTCTGGGAGTCATACTACTATTTTCTGATTAATAATATTAGAAACTGCTTTAAATTTATCAAAATGTAGCTTGTAGAACAGAAAATACACTTATGTTAGAGGAGACATAAGACACATTATTTTGACTAATGCACTAAACAGAGCCAATATTTCAAAATACCACAGCATGAGAATTGCAGGTGAGTAACAGTCTTGGGAAGTGAAACCTGCCCTCGTGTTTTCCCAAAGTTCTGAGCCCCTAACCTCTCTGTGCCTGCCCGTGTGGCCCCAGGTTCTCAAGAATGTCCAGCATTGCCGGTAGAGCTGCTGGGGTGCCACCAGGTGCAGGCAGGAGGAAAAGCAGCCGCAGCGGAGCCTGTAGTGCTAGGAGGACAGGCATCGCTCCCTCACCTCTCTGGGATGTACAGAGGACACACAGACATGAACACACAGGTGCAGGTGAGCCATCTCCCTACGGAGTACGTCACAAGAGGAAGCTCTCCATACCCTTAGAGACCAAATATGCAACAGAAATAAGTCAGGCAAGGCAGAAGGTTTTACAAGTTGATGACAAGACTGTCCGTGGACTTGCTGTCAAGCACACAGCTTGTGAATATCAGAAAGAGAAAACCATTTGTCATCTGCGTCAGAACCTTCACTGACAGCCTTTCCAGCTTATTCAAGAGAAACAAGCAACTTAGTTTCCTACAAAGTCCTGCAATTTTACAGTATTGACAACGAACCCACTGTTTTGAACACTGCAAGTCACAGCACAGTCGTGACTTCTGAAATAGACGACAGGAAGTTTCTGTCTTTCCAGGCAGAAGAAAGAAACAGCAGACTTGAGGCAGCACCGAGAAGAGAAACACCCCTTCCCTCCTTAGAGCCCCCCCAGCAGCGTTAAATAGAACTTGGTTGTTAACGCACTTGTGAATCATGTTCGTCACCAGCTGGTGACCCCACAGCTTCCTCTGATGAATACTCAAGTAAGGAGGATCCTCAGCATTCTGTGTGAGGCAGTGGGTCGGGGGTGGAGGTCTGCTGAAACTGCCCAGGTAGACAGTGACAGGAATGCACGGATGAAGAGCCTCCCATTAGCACGGAAACATCAGGGGCCATCAAGGCAGGGATGGCCACCCAACACCACGCCAGACAACAATCCTCCTGGAGATTAGGAATGGCTCACGTTAAACTAGTAACAAGCTTTCTGTGCACTCGTCTTAAAACCTAAGCTAAATGTATAGTTAGGAGCATGATGTATCTTGCATGTTTTAATGGAATTATAAGTTCAATTTTAATAAGAATGAGGGTAGTGATAATTTTTCAAGAGTATCTTTTGTAGAATCCCGGTGTTTACTACAATCTTTAGCCACTTGGACCAATGAATGAGAAAGCACGTTCATCTTCTACATCAGTCACTTTGGCAGTGTGGCAGGTGATGGCCTATGGGTTCAATGTCCACAATTAATGGTGATTAGCAAGATGTTGGTGGAAGTGTATTTGTGGGCAGCCAAGGAAAATCAGCAGCTTCTTACCGGACAACCATGGGTTGCTTAAGGTATGAACTTACTCCTTCTGAGATCCATTCTTAAACATTAAAAAAGCAGTTATTCTGTGTTCCTGCCAAGGTCTGTGGTCCACAGAAACTCACACAGAAGTGGGAAGGGGCAGTATTAGAAGTGAGTGGGAGGGTCCCACACTGCCTGGCTTCCGTTTCCTGTGTCCTTGACCCTTCCCTGCCACCCACAGAGCCCTCTGGGATACAGGAACAAAGGATCCATGCTTATTGCCCACTCTGCACCCAGGGCACAGCAGGAGCATGGATCAGAATGCCCCGACCTCCGCCGCTTGGAGTAACGCACTCCCCAACTCCTGGCACTCAGACCACAGAAGTCTGTTAGCAGATGCGGTGCTTTCGTTCCCTGACTGCAGCTTTTCCTGCCAGCATCTATCCAGACTCTGTGACTCAGGAGTCACATAGGCCAGTGACTTTCACCCCTGGTTTCCTGAAACCAAAACGCAGGTGTTGTCCCATGGCTCCTAACTCTGGAATCTCCCTTTTTGATTAGTACTTGTTTGAATCCATTCATTGAATCCATTCGTTCTCACTTAACATGAAGGCCTCAAGGTGCATCCACTTTCCTGCAAGTGACTCAAGTTTATCCTTCTTTATGCCAGAATAACACTACATGATAGAAATGCCACAATTTCTTTATCCACTCACCTATTGATGGATATATCAGCCACTTCCAGGATTTAGCTGTTGCGAGTTGCACTGCTCTAAACCTGGGCGTGCGTGGATCACTGCAGTGTGATGCCTTTAACTCTGTCGGGAAGATACCTAGAAGGAGGAGAGCTGGGCCAAACGCAATTTCTAGTTCTAATTTTTTGAGGAATTTCATCTCCATGGTGGTTGCACTAGTTTCTCTTCCCACTGACAATGGAGAAGAGCCCCTTTGCACCCATAAACTTTGCTACGACCTGATTCCTTGACAATGGCCACTCTTTCTGGAGGATGATGGGACCCTGGTGTTGTTTTGACTTGTGTTTCTCTAATGGTCAAGGATGCTGAACATTTCATGCACTTCTGGTCCTCTGGTTCTTCTGCCTTTGAGAAGTGTCTATGGCTTTCAATGCCCAATTTTCAGATGAAGAATCTTGCCCTTCCCTCTAGTGGTTGGCACTTTCTCCTGGTACTTTCTCGGATGTCTTTCATCACAATCCTTCCTTTCCTTGGTGACCAGAATTCCTTTCCTCATTGTGTGACGCGCACACTGTCCCAGACTCTTCCTCGCAGAGCAGAGCTGACACTTGGTGTGCGATCTGCAGGGTGGGGGAGCCTGCTTCCTCTGCCATCTTCTGCTCCACGGAGCTGGATCTTACCCTGTGGTGCCCTTGTGGTCACAGTGCTGTCTTCCCTTCTGGCAATTACCTTGTCCTGCACCTTCCTCTTGGGTCTGAAGTCCATGCCTGGCTGCAGCGCCCACAGAGGTCGCGGCTGCTCCTCCACAGAGCCACAGCGCTGTGGTGATGCTTCTGCCACAGCTCTCTGCTGAGCCGTGCTGTGCCCTCTCTCTTTCCTGCAGGAATAGGAGCTGCCTGACCAGGGGACAAATGACCTCACTCAAGACAGCGGTTTGCTAACTAGATTTGCTCCTAAAGCCAGACCTCTCCATCTGCTTAGTTTCTGATAAAGAAACCAAGGCTCGGACATACTAGGTGACTTAATCTGGGCCACTGGGTTGCAAAGCTCATCCTTCCTGTCACCCAGCCTCTGAGCTACTGACCACACTGCCCAGATGACCACCAATGCTGACGGAAGTGTCAGGACTGAAAGAGGCCATCAGAGATGTGGTTTATGTTCAAGTTAAAAAATTGCCCATGGTACAGGACACGTGGCTGGTAGTACCCTTACAACACACACCCTCGACCCCAACACACTTATCCCATCATTCATTCCACCTTCTGAAGTGGTTCTAGAAGTCTCCTGGGGTGAGTGAGATCAAAAATACAGTGACCAGCACTGCCGAGTAATGTCCAGGAGAAAGGCAGCTCATAAAAGCAGGACCCTGGGTCCTTGTCCACTTTAGCTGTTCAGTCTGGCACTATGACTTCAGGCTCCTCTCCAGTGTCAAAGAGGCCAAGGAAAATAAACGTTGTAAATAGATTCAGGACAAGAAGACAGCCCCGCAGCACAACTAAAGACCTTCACAAAGAGAACTTCCAGAGCAGCTTCACAAAGCGGAAAGCGTGGTGGGATAATGTGTCCAAATGAGAGGGGCGGGTATTTTGAGGGACGTCCAGGACAATGAGACTTTAATTTATAACAAATTTTTATTTAAAATCTCACTGTATTTTGATCACACCTTCTATTTTCACATGTGTCATTCAGTCCTCACGGCCACTCCACAGGACTCCCGACACTACAAATGCAGAAACTGAATGCAGACACGGTACACTGGCTGCCCAAGATCATGCAGCTAATTCAACAGGAAGCTGAAATCACACACAGGATTTTGGCACTAGAGTCCCACATTCTTAGCATTCTGCCATGGGATTTGGGATGAAAAATTGCGCAGCAGAAAGTGGCTCTCTGCCTCTGGGCTCCCTCTAAGGGCTGCCTGGACCACAGGTTTGCTTTGGTTCAAGTGGGTTCAGACTTGCATCCTGGCTGCCCACACCAGTGCGGACTACCTGTAATTTACACTCCTCTATAAAAGTCAGCATGAGTGAGTCTCTGGCTATGAATCTGTCAGGCTTAACTAATGAGCTAACTTGTGTTTTCTGTCCATGCCCATGCAGGTGATGTGACCTCATTCATTAGCACGAATATATTTATAGTTGTGAGAAACGCTGGCAAGGGGCTGAAAATCTGCCTGCCTCCTCAGCCAGTCAAGAGGGGAGTGGGGTGAAGAGGACGAGAGAGTGCGTGAGGAAGGGAAGAGAGCAGAATTGCTCTACTTGTCCTAACTGTTGCAGTAACCTGCTAGGTGTGTTCACCATGCTAACCCAGCTGCTTCGCCTCGGCAGAACTGTGCTTTCTCTGAGGGCAGACGGACGATCATTTCCACCATCGGGCTGTGTGCAAAGCTGCCTGGAGCCTGCTCATCCTGCAGGGACCATGAGACACAGTGCCCGGTCTCCCTGTTCTGGTCCTCCCTGTGAGGCCACCCTGCAGATGGAAAGCCGACTTGGTGCTGAAAGCCGCAAAATCCCTACCTCACACCAGTGAGCAAAGCAATGCTTACAGTGTGGTGAAGAAAGCCAGCAAGTGCATGAGGCAACTGTCAGGTTTGATACATAACTATCAAACAACAGCTCTCAAGGCCTCTGTACAATCTTAACTATTATTGAAGACTTCTCATTTTTGGTGAAGCTGACTTACTTTTTATTCTACACTAGATATCAAAGTTGAGAAAAATATTAACTTCATTAATTTATTCAAATAACTATAAAATAATATTAGTTGTAATATGGAAAATAAAATTGCATAACAACTAAATTTTCTTTTTTTGTTTTTTGGGGTTTTTTTTTTTTTTTTTTTTGGGTACCAAGAATCAAACTCAGGACCTCATGCCTGCCAAGCAGGCGCTGCACCACTGAGCTAAATCCCCAGCCCCAAAGCTAAATGTTCTAATTGAATAATAATGAGAAGACTCACAGTGTGCCACCCTGCCCTCACCTCACTTCAGTGCCTGGTCTGAGGGGAGACAGAGGCACTGAGCTGATGGAAACCCCACTGTACACTCAGGAGAGAACAGGAGCAAACACCGAAGGGACATCTTAGCTCTGTGACCTAGTTTGGGCCTCGTGGGTCCCTGAAAGGATCTCAGGGGACCTCAGGGGTCCTCCAACAGTTCACTTTGAGAACGGCAGGTGGATGGGGAAGGAAGGAAGGAGAGGGGCGGGGAGCAGGGAGAGAGGAGGAGGGATCGCAAACAGCAGGTTGGGAAAGTGAAAGCTGTGGGTTTAGGGTGAGAAGGGCCCAGTTCCAATTCCAAGCACAGACAACAAGAAGCAAAGAAGACCCAAGTGAGAACCCGAGAAGAGCCTGGGGGAGAGGCTATGGTGAGCAGGGCAGGCCCGTGGCACATAGCACACAGCCACAGGGCCAGGCCGAGGGACAGAGATCACACACCCCAGCTGTGGTTCCATCCAGACATCTGGTGCACATATTTGTTGTTGGGTTTATGCTGAGTTTGTCTGCTCAGGGGTTTTATAAATAACTGTTTTCATGGTGATTGCATCAACTTTTAAAATGGAGATTCTGCATGAAGCCTGGATTCTCTTACACAAATCAGGTCATCAGGCCAAGGAAGCCCACCCTCCCCTGAACAACCGGAGCTGAGCAGCCCCAGAGGTAGGGGGGAAGTGTCAGCCAGCTGCCCTGTGCTGGGACACAATGCCCAGCACACGCGACTTCAGAGAGAAAAGATTCACTCTGGGTAACATTTTCAGAGGGCTCAGTGCACGGGCCGCCGGCTGGAAGGCAGAGACAGCGCAGTAGAAGGGCAGGTGTGGAAGGCATCGGCTCAGCTCACAGCACACAGAAGGTGAAGAGAGCAAGGAAGGACCAGGAAGACAGGAAGAGGCTGGCACAGCCATGCACCCTGCAGGTCCCACCCAGAGCCTCCCTGTCTCCAGCCAGGGCCCGCTCCTGACAGCACAGTCACTCAGAACTCCCCGTGGACTGGGAACACCGCCACAACCTCATGGCCACCACAGCTGTACCTTAGGATGCATGAGCCCCTTGGGGACACGTGTGATCCTGACCTTGACAGAAGCCACCACTGCCATTGCTGTCATTGCCACCACTGCCTGAGGCCCCTTCAGAGCTAAAGCTGTGTCCAATGCCCTTCACCTGCCATTTAGTAACTCAGTCAGTCACTCAGTGATGCCCTGTTACGATGACCTCCTTCATCCCACATTAAGACTCAAGGGCATAGGCACCACTCGGCTTTTGACTCTCACACAAAATCTGTGACTTGTGAGAAAATGACAATTCTCATTTATTTTTTATCAGTTTTATTTTTGAGGTGCTGCAGATTGAACCCAGTGCCTTCGCACTGAGCTGCATCCTTGACCTTTTATCTATTCTCTTTGGAGGCAGGGTCTCTCTGAGCCACCAAGCTGCCCAAGGTGGACTCCACTTGTGACCATCCTGCCTCAGCCTCCAGAATGCTGGGCTATACAGGCATGTGCGTGCCCCACTCCAGCTCATTTGTGTCGCTAAATGATCTCTTGTTGTGAGGAAAGCAGACTGCAGGGTGGGAGAGGATGTGCCCACTGTGAGTGCCCTCCTGGGCTTTGTGTGGCTGCCATCTCTCTGAGGTTTGTCCCTTGCTCTTGACTTGCAGCCGCTGTCTCTCTGCCCCCTTGGGATCCACCTCTCAGCTTTCGCTTTCCCGGGGAGCAAGGCGGTCCCCACGCAGTGGATCCATTCACCCCGGGGCACTGTTGACCACTCAGACTGCAGCCAGACTTTCCCTTCCCAGGGATGGCCCCGAACCAACCGCCTGTGCCTGGGCATCCGCCGAGCTGCTTCCTCAGCCATGGGCCTCAGCAGTGCTTGGAGAGCTGCTCACAGCAAGCAGAACCTGACCCCTAAGAGCAAGAACTCCTGGAAGGGCTGCTCATCTCCTGGCGCTTCCTCCTTTACGACAGTGACGGTGAGGACACGGCAGCAGGTGCCCAGGGAGTCCCCGTCCCCTGATGTCTGTGACGTCCTCTCATTTTCCAGGCTCTTGGATCCACCTGTTGATGGCTCGGCCAGTCTAGTCAGCCTCTGATGAATTAGCCAAACTGCAGCTGTGCCACCGGCAAGCTCCTTCACGGATCTCAAAGACCGTGAGTTCGGGCCCAGCATGTGACACACAGCTGGCAGGACAGCCTGGCTCTTTGGGGTGGGTCCCAAGTCCCACACAATGATAACTACGCATTACACAAAAGCAGGAGAGAAACTGTGACATTCGCACAGAGCCCTCCTGCCCAGGGCTGGGGAGCACACGCCATGTTTTCTTAATAAGGAGTGTGTTTCCCGAAGTGCCAGGGTCCCCACTTAAACACACGATTCTAGGGAGAAGCTCGCAATGAATCGATCGGTATTTTAATACCTTCTCTATAAACTGTAGAATGTTGGGTTTCCACCCCTTGCCTGGTCTCATCTGTTGCTCCTTGAGGGTCGCCGGCACCCGCTGCTGCACAGGCAGGGGGGCCACATGAGGAGACAGAGGTCGCACTCTGCAGACACCGGCCTGCGCGGCCCCCAGATCTGTCCCGTGCATTCAGTAATACTTGTAACACAACTTTTTATTTTATTTTTGTGTCTAACCTCAAATGAGGTAAGTGGGTGTAACACATTCACCCGTGTGAATATTAGAGCTAATAATATTGAATATACAGGGTGGTTCTAAAAATTCAGTTAGTTTCAGGGATGCCTTAGACTTGGTGCTGTCAGATAGGAGGACATTACTCAGCCACTCGGGGGACATAAGTAAACCATGAAAATTATCAGCCATACTGCTATCTCCTCATTCGAAATATCTTTCCAAAACTATTTTGATCATGGAATTGCTTCATTCACAGCACAAAATCTTTTGACAATATTTAAATGAATCCAAAGTCTCCAAAATGTCTTAATGTCACTTGCAAAATCCTTATTCTTCAGTAGTATGAAATATTTGCTTATAAAACGTAAGAACTGTTGGTCTAGGAGACTTCTCATTGCTCTGCTCTTTGTATCATATTGCTCCCAAAAGTTTTCAAGGTACGAGCTCAGGGTCACCCCAAGCTGAGAAACAGTGGCAATTACACCCCGGGTGCATGGGCACCAGTTCTGTCCCACAAGAAGCCGAGGACAGGCCGCCCGGTAGGTGAGATGGCACCAGTGGGCTAAAGAGGTGCATACGCATCCCTGCACCCTTCCGCTGGCTTCTGAGCCAACTTCGTAAAGTCAGAAATAATTAGAGTTATTTTGAAAAATGCTCACAGCAAGATCCCAACTACAGATCAATGATATGTAATTAGAAAATGGAAATCCCACCACAGGAAATACACATACCTCACTCAGAATTACACCCCACACCTCCTCTGCCGTGGAAAGCACATATTTTTAACCAGTGCCCTAATTTAAGATCTGTGCCAAGATGTGACTTTGGTAGTAATGCGTATTGGAGTTTTCAGATTTGGAAAGTTTTGCCTCATTTTGTTCCAGCTAGGAAGCTCCTTGTAACCTGAAGATAGCTGACTTCAGCAGAAATCTGGACTTGATACAGAAAGACATTTTTAAGGTTTTTTAAAGATAAATGTAAAATGCTCCTTTAATTACCATATACTCCCTCATCTGATCTTGTCTGTGTCTCTGTGTATGAATGTGTGTTTGTGACTGTGAGCGTGTGTGTGTGTGTGTGTGTGTGTGTGTTTTACCATTTGGTTTTAATGGGCACAGATTTTTCAAGAAGTATTTTAACTATATTTCTCTTAAATATAGTTATTAGTTGACAGATGGAAAAAAAATAGATTTACCTTATAGTTTTCTCTTTAAAGTCTATGTTTTTGTGGATTTGCTGATTGTATTTTCTCTATCCAGTCTTTTGTTGCTCAATGACAAAATTGATTTTAAGAAAGTATGTCACAGTTTTAAGAACTTTTTTCGAGGTTCTTTTTTTTTTTTTTTTTTTTTGTCTTTTTGAGACATGGTCTCGCTATGCAGTTCAGGCTGGCCCTGAGCTCACTTTGTAGCCCAGGCTGGTCTTGAACTCACAATGATCCTCCTGCGTCAGCCTCCCGAGTGCTGGGATTACAGGCGAGAGCCACTACTCCTGGCTCAAGGTTCATTTTTTTAAATTTTACCAGCAGATGTATGATGCAAGAGCTGGGAAGCAGTATAGATGGAGATGAGACTGAAAAAAGCAAAATTCCTCTCAACAGATCCCACAGCATGAATTCTTACACAGGTGAGGTATTTCTTTCATCATACCTTTACTCAAAGTTTTGTAATGACAAGTTTAAAATTTATCTTCATTTCAATTTAATTACTTTTTTTATGATTTGAGCCTTTTCTGTTATAATGAAATTTACTTTCAGCATGAGATTTGTTTTATTTGCTCTGAGTCCTAGGGAACAAAATGAATGCAATTTCCCAAAAAAATGACATCAGGATGCTGAAGTAATTCAAGCTGTCTCATGGTGGGAAGTCTCCAGGACAGGGTGATTGACGTGGGAGAGGTGAGAAGGGGAAACCAGGTCAGATCCAGGTACCCATGGGAACCCTGGGACACACAGGGCTGGCCTCTACTGACACAAAGCAAAGAGCTTGGCAAGAGGCCTGGGGCCTCCAGAGCCAGGCGACTTGAGCCTGAGGGACAGCGTCACCTGTGGACATACATGGGCCTTAGCAAGGCTCCTGCGGAACACTGGGATTGGGGCAGCACTGGACCAGAGGCCCAGCCAGGCAGAGTCCTGGCAAAGACGGCCATCAATGGAACACATGGCAGCAGGTGAGGTGGTTCGGGTTGTAGGTATGACCCCAGGAACACTGACACTGAGCAGGAAGACAAGGCAGGAGGAACTTGAAATGATCAGAAAGAAGTCACAGAGCTAGGGGAGGCTGTGACACAATACTGCCCCCAAAGATTAAGGAAACAATATTTTCAAGGAGGAGAGTGGCTCATGTTGTCAACTGTTACCAAGAGATCAAATCAGATGGATGTTGGAAAGCAACCTGGCAGGGTACTGAAGAGCCTGCTGCCCAGCAGGGAGGTCATGGGCAAAGACCCCGGCTGCGGATGAGCAAGTCACTGGTGAGCAGGAGATGATGTGAACATGCAAACCACAGCGACACAGCCCAAGAGCTTGGAGCTGAGCAGGAGACACAGGTCCTGCTGAGAAACTGGACTCAGGAAATGAGGTTTTTGTTTGATGTTTTCTTGTTGTTGTTGCTGTTATTTTAGTAACATGAGGCATCTGAGCAAATTAATGGAAATGCTCATTGGAGCAGGACTTTCTGGAGGCCCAGGAGAGAGAGAGTAAGTGATGGAAGAAGTTTCTTCAGAGATACACAAAGCCAGATCCCAGGGCAGGGTGTGCGTCAGCCTTAGGAAGAAGCACTCCTGAGCCTCCTCATCAGGAGAGTGAGGGGCAAAGAGAGATGGAAGCAGAGCGCTAGAGGACAGCTGCCGGTCCTCTCGGGGTGCTACGGAGGGTGAGGAGCAAGGGAGCACAGGCTCCACCACCCACAGCCTTCTCCAAGCCACACAGTGAATGATTCATGGACTTTTGCTGCTTTGGTTTTCGTGAGGGTGCTCCCACTTTTATACGAATAGTCATGAGTTGGTATCATGTAAAACACCAGCATGGGGTAAGAATAAACAGGAGATGAACCACAAAGAGGTTAGGTGGTATTTAAAATTAGTCTGGACACACAGCCAAACCTAATTCAGGGTGACCTCGGGTGGTTAAGCTTACAAAGCTTCTCTGTGAAGCTTCCAGAATTGCCAAGTCTCTTTCTGCAGGGGCCACATTGTGGCACGGCTCGAGGGAGACCTGCCTACTGCCTGCACCTCCAAACCTTTGGCTTTCCTCCTGACAACTCTCTCACTCACTCGCTGGCCCCCTCCCAGACTGTGCCAGGACCTCTGGCTCACACCACACCCTGATCTGTGCTCTGTCTGCAGTGCTCTTCCAACAGATTCCTCAGGGAAGTCTCTGGTCTCCTCCAGGCCTTTCCCCAACTTCGCAGCCTCCAGGAAGCCGCCCTGACCACCACTGTATCCTGTAGCCCGCTCCGCAGCTGCGCTGACCACCATTACCCCACCCCATGTGTGTTTTAACTGAACTCCGCATTGGTTAAGATACTGAATTATTTCCTCGCTTATCACGCTTAGTGTTCATTTATCCGCTTTCTGTTCATCGATGTTCCAGCCACTAATGGAGTATCTGGCCCATGGTTAGCACTAACTAGTGAGAAGTTGTTAAACAAATGAGTACATTTAAATCATGCAGTGGTTAATCGGTATGCTTAAAAATCACAGAGACTCCCTGAGGAACGCAAGCTGCCTAACTTACAGACATTTCTCCAAAGATCTACATCCCTCAGTGTATATGGAAGGAAACAAACACAATAGAAATTTCACTCTTACCTCTACTTATAAACAATCATCCTGCAGAGGAAAGTGCTTCTTCATGGCCTTCAGAGAAGCGCTATGCATTGTGAGTGCCCAGGAGACCCCATCTGATGGAAGTACAGTGGGTGGCCATCAGCTGAAGCTGATTTGGTTGCTAGGATGGTGAGTAGTCATTTCTTATTAAGAATGAGCTACAGCACCAGAAAACATCAGGCCTCGTGTTACTCTTGTCACATAGAAAATGAAAAAAAAGGTCCCAAGTTTTAATCATTTCACCCCAGAAGTCAGTAAGAATGATATGATTCTTCTTCCACAAGAACCTCAAATACGGCCCAGACCGGTTTCTTATGAGTCTCATAGTACTGTAATATATTAAAAGCAACCTGTCTGTGTGTGACAAAGTATTCTGAAATGTGCTTCATGTTGAAGTCACTTTTTTAATCACTCACATAGCAGCTCCAGTTTCTGAGAAAATAGAATTGATACTTCCTGCGGAGTTTTGTGCAATTCTTACCAGCAATCATGGACAATTGTTGGCATCTCTGAGGGGCTCTGCATGTGTACTTGATTAGGAAACTGAATGCTACAGTGCTACATTCGCATTAAGCTTATCTTTGGTAGATTGGAAAAAAAAAATACAACCACTTGTCCATGTGATGTTTATCTTAGTAATCATGGAAACAATTAACAGCGTTGACAATTGGCTTCATAGCAGCAGCCAGGAGTTGAAATAAGAGTAGAGAATTAGATTCAGATTGTCCTGTGGAGATAATCAATAAGTAGGGCTGAAAACCTCTACTCAGCCAGCGCATTAAAATGAAGACAATGTGGGGGAAATGTCTAACTATATAAAACTTGCCGTGATTGAGAAAGCTTGCAGGGCATCATAAAGGTCTGAGGATCCATATTGAAGTCCATATATGGATACAAATATCACTCACTGGAAAAAGGTATGAAGTAAACTACTCAAACAACTTTGTGGATTTCACCTCATGATAAATACCCTGGAGTTCATTATATCTAAATTAAATATAAATTTCCCAATAAGGGAACAATTGTAGCAGACAGAATCATTTAGTCACACAAGAAGTGGCAGTGTTATTCTAAATTTTGTACCTGTCATGCAAAATTGACTAGGCTATAAATAGAAAAATCACACTTACCATTGATTTTAATCCTTATAATTAATAGTACCGACATGATCCTACACCTAGTTCCCAAGTTCTCCTGGCTTAATACACTATGGAGCAGCCTACAAAGGTGACCCTCAAAAATCCCAAATAATCTCAATCAGCAAAATAATATGTTAATCACATCTATCATCACAGTCCTTGTTTCCTGGAAGGTACTTTACTACCATGAAGAGGAACACATCTTCAGGTGTTCTTATTTTCTTGAAAGTTAGTTTGTAGCAAAAACATTGACTTATTTTGCAATACTGGGCCTCCTCTATCTGAGTTTTCACATGCTGAGGTTTTAGTCACCTGTAGCCAACTATAGTCTGAAAATATCAAATGGAAAACTCCAAAAAGAACTAATTTGTAACTTTAAAACTGCATACTAAGTAGTATGGTGAACTCTCTCATTGCCTCACTCTGTGCTGCCCAGGGTATGAACTGCCACTTTGTCCAAAGTATCCACTGGGTATATGCTACCTCCCAGCTAGTGACTTATCAGCCAGTGAGTCTATCAGATCAATGCATTTTAGAATGGTTTTAGAATGCTGCTTGTGTTCAACCACCCCAATTTTACCCAAAAATGGCCCAAAAGTGCAAGGATTCTAATGCAAAGGAGGCTTGGAAGGACCAACCATCTCTGTATTACATGACAAGACTCATGGGAAGATGGGAACAATGTGACAGTACTATCAGCATCAGGCATCCATGAAAAGTCTAGGAAGCATTTGCTACAAGTAAAAGGTGACTATACTTCATATAATTTATGTATTTCTAAAAAGTATAATTATGTGAAGAAAAAAAGCAACTAGGCTCACAGTAGTTACTCACTGAACCCTTGATGTTTTGTTAAGTAACAGTGTGAGTGAAACACATCTCACCAGACATGTTAGAGTCCAGATTAGTCCTGGATCCTTTAGCCCTCACAATTACCTCATATCTCACTTCAAACCATTTATTTTTCTTGTGTGTATAGCTGGGTTCAAGAGTTCTTTCCTTGTTTTAATTGGATATAGTCTTTCTTTCTTTTTGTTTCCATTTTTTTGTCCAAGTTTTATAATGCATAAACAACACCCAATGCAACTCTTTGAGTGTTATCTGAAAAACTTTTATACATAAATGTTTAATCTGGATGGTTTCCATGTAAAAATGGATATACATATGAACATTTTTTTAAAAAATAAAAGGTCTATCAGGAAGTGATATTCAGCTAGACCTTTAATATAAGGAAGGACAGAAAGTAAATTATCTTGAAAGAAAAACATTAAGCTCGCGTGACACGCCTCATACTCTGAGGAAATGAGAATTGTGTCTTCCAACAAGTGCACAGGAGTGGATGCTCTCTGCCTGATCTACTATTGTGATACTTTGCATTTGCTAAAGATAGTACAAGTTACCCTACATGTGCTTCTTTCTGTATTATAGATGAATGAAAACTACACCAATTAGCAAGTGTTATTTCTAATAGCCAAGGTCCTATCTCCCACATCAAAGGAAAAGGATCTGAAGAAGTTGACGCCAAGCAAACAAATCAAGCACACACAGAATTTAGGCTGTGTCCCAAATCTCGGAGGACTGATACCTTGGCAGACTCCCTCAGCCCACCAAGGCCACGCTGAGGCTCTGCCTGCACTAGGTAAGTTTTACCCTGAACCAGAGCCTGTGCAGTTTGAACTCCATAAGCCAAAGCCTAACCTCTTCGACAAAGATTTGATTTTACCCTTGTTCCATGCAGGTTGGAGAACAGGCTTCTTAGGGCCCCAGTTCAGTTGCTGCATTCTCAGGCGGAAGGTCACCGGCCTCTCTTTGCAATGGAGTTGTGTGTGTTTGTCCTGAGACTCACCGCCATTCCACTCTGGGTGCAGCTAAAGGTGCAGTTCACCAAGGCAGCCTCCCCTGGGGGTCTGCAGGAATTCCTCTTCTGAATTCTACCACGCCAGAGCTGGAAACCAGAAGAATCAGCTCCTCCACATCAACGAGCCGCTCAGCTCGTCCATTAGCCAGAATTCAGTGAGAATCACCACTCTTCTTTCAGTGTGGTCATTTCCTGCAAGAGCTGCTTCTGATGTTCACAGTGTGTGTGAGGCACCGTAATGAATAAGCCCCAGGGCCCCTCTCCGCCAACGGGTTCCTAAGTAGAGATTTCGTTTCAGAAAAAAACACTGCTTATGTTCATTTAGTTCTTTGTTTGAATTTTAAACTTAATTCTAACACATTAACAATTTCATTTTCATTTTACAGTCATAAAAACTGGCATGAGAAATGTATCATTATTTTCACAGGTCAGTAGAAGAAAAATTTCATACATTTAACTGACAAGTTGTTTAAAAGTATGAAATGTTTTAAATGTAAGTATTTGAATTTCTATGTTTTTCTGGTGCAAGGAATGAGATCTGTGAAAAATGATAGGGGCTTTAGCTAAAGAACCAAGATGCAGCTTTTTGATTGTGCAGGAGTACTTTTAAACCTCATTAATTAGTCTTTATCTGATTGCTACAAAAAGCTGAGGGCCTACCAGCTCTCTTTTCCATATGAGATCCTCTTACAGTGCATCTGATTGGACAAAAAAAGACCATTATGGTCCAAGCTAGGGAGGAATGAGTGAGACCTGTGTCTCGCAGACTTCTGAAGGCTGTTCCGTGGTGCAGACAGGAAGTAGGCATTCACCTCCCCTCTGAACAGGAAGGCCGAGCAGGGGCCATGCAGGCAAAGTGTGAAAGTGACACCATACGAGGTCCCTGCTCTCACAAATGTGGGCACTGTTTCTCACTTAAACTCCAGCAAGGTAACTAGATGGCACCGCCAACTGTATGTGCGGCAGAAATGGGGGAAAGGACCCGGCTGCTCGGAACAATGTCTTTATGTGTTTATTACTGCTTTGATGTGCGCCATACATTTCTGCTTTAAGGTCAAGACGCCAGGCTGTAATAATATGTTGACACTGTAGGAAAACTGTAAAGAACCGGGAAATAACAAACATTAAGGCCAGCATATGGACCCTTGAAATAAGTTCCTAAGGAAATCTTGGTTTCCACAAAGCACGAGCATACTACTTCACTGTTCGGTGGAAGTTATCCTTTTGCTGAAATCCTTTCTGCTGAAAGCATTCATAAATTACTTTTGTGATAATATTTCTCTTTAGAATGAGACTAGGAGGGCCATTCTTTAAATGAAATTTGCTAGTGGACCTCACACCTTCCCTGGCAGGGTTTTCCCCACTGTACACTTTCTGAAGCAGGGTGCCATGCGATGTCTGAGATGGAGACGTCACACATGTGCAGTGTAGCTCTTTTTTCTCATATCCTGCACTTTGATCCTAGGAAAACGGTGTCAGGACTCATTCTGTCTTCTCAAAAAGAAGAAAAAAACCTGTGTGCTAGTGAATTCACATAAAAATACCATTACTTAAAGTTTAATGCTTCGATACCATGAGTTTTCAGTACATGAGTTGATTCAAAGTAATTGCTGCACACATGTGAATTGATTGCTTAAAATCTGTTTTCAGTATGAAACCCCATCACAGGCCTCTATAAAGCTTGTCTTGAGCCTGTGCCTTGCAGCTCCTCAAAACACGCAGCGTTCATTCATTTGGTTCATCTCCTGTCCCTCGGCCACCAACTGTCTTGTCATTGCACCGTGAGCCCCTAGTTCACAGAAATGTGCTGCCCAGAGCGTCCAGGACAACACGCCCGCCGATGACAGGGGGACTCCTTGGTGTCATTTGTCCCCTTGAGACCTAAAGACAGCTATGGTTTCTGCAGGGTTCCACCGAGTCCAGAGCCTGCTCATGTCATTCACCCAAGCTAACTGAAACGGAGAGGCTGCCCTTCATTACCGAAGGCATCTGCTGCTGCTGCTGAGACTCTAACAGGGAAGGCGGCGGGCAAATCAGCCAATTACCCTGCTGCATGCTACACTCATCTCAGCTCTTTAGGGTGAAGGGCGTTTCTGATACCTGACGCTGGGCTTATCCCATGGTATTCGTTGGCAACACACTCTGCCTGTGCACCATGTATGCCTGCATCCATGCACACACGGGAAAGAAGGCTGGGCCGAGCACTGTCCAGCTGGAATTTCAAGGACTTGAGGAGAACTGGCGCTTTCAAGCTCCCTCACGGCACATGACATCAGAAGTCGTTTGGCGAGGAAGGACTTGGGGACCTAAAGTTAATTCCGTGTAATGTAAAACCTGCTAAACCAACCCGGTGACGAAGAGCTACCAGTTCATTCTAGTGCCTAATGATGAAAATTATGATTACATTTGTACACTGTATTGCCTTGAATCATTTCTCTAGGACATTAGTTTTTTACAATAACCAAATCAATGAGAAAGGATCAGGGTTCGCTGGAGTGGCAAACGTTGGTCAGTTTCTCTCTCATTCAAACTTGACCACTAGGATCCCAAAATGTGTGCATGTACACACAGACATTGAAAGGTTGTATTAATTATATGCTACCTATGTTCAGCCTGTCACTTCAGTTAGGCTTACACATACAATGACCAGGGAGATAAATGAAAATATTTGATAGCGGGATTTTTCTTCTAAGGTATCACCGTCATTTAAAGAGCAGATCCAAAATTTAAGGCTTGCTATGACACATACATCTAACAGAATACATAAAGTGTCTGTAAAGTTGTAAATAGACAGTTATCAGATATTAAAACAAATCAGGCTCATTGATTTTAAGATCGTAGTCAAAACACCTCCAATCTGCATAACAGAAATTGGTAACAACAGGAAACAAATCACAACACAAAAGCGGGACTTATCACAACTTGATGTGTTCTTTAGTGTCTGTCACTGTGGTTTTATCCCCAGTAACTGTATGGAATTTAGAAAAAAGCAGGGAGAGTAGCTGATGATTTAGGTTTCTAAACCAAAACTAAATGGGTACAGCACGTCCCGGAATCAAATCGTGTACGTCTAACAAGTTACGGAAATACGTGCTAAGTGAACCTTAGAATTCCAGTGTGTGAAGCCAGCTATTGCGATGCAACTCCCAGGTTTTACCTTTCTCAGGGTTAATTATAACAAAGATTTGCAGAGTGAATTGAAAGAGCCGCTTAACCTGAGTATAAAGTGCGATCAGGACTGATGCATACCAGCAATTACACACCGCGGTCAAAGTGTGACAAGCCTCCAGATACCTTCAGCTCTCCACAGTAGTATCCTAGTGTTGAATATGGTCTAATACGAGACTTTTAAAGTCTCAGTTTTCATTTTAGACCGCCCCATGGTTATGACTTCGATTTCAGATATCACTACCAACAGTCTAGGTAAAGAATGTAGTCGGGAGGAAAAATGTATTAAGTGCTATACTAACGTAGCTCTTACTACATAGTTTAAAAGTTAGCTAATATTTTACATCTTAAAATAACCAAAATTTTTATAAAGATATCTATGCATTTTTTTTTCTTAAACCACTAAAGTCCAATATCCTTCCTCAGAGAGTCTCTGAAAACTCCTAGAAAATACTTCTGTGATAGGAGATTGTTGATATGACATTATGAATGTATCAAAAAACAACTAGAAGCAAAAGGATATAGACAGGAAATTTAGTTACACCGTAATTACAAAGGATGAGGAGGAAATTTCTGGCATTACCCTTTAGTTTCTGAATTTGTGTCTGTGGCACTATTTCTGCTTCAGGTTTCTATGCTCCAAAGATTCTTGACTTGGCTCGATTATGAATGGACACTATAGGTAAATGTTATATTATTGAAATATATTTAATAGTATATTTAATACAGAAATTTAAACTATAATATTAAATAATAAAATCACAATAAAATTTATTAAGTTGATTCAGGAGGTAGAGTATGTCATACTTTGTCTGATATTTTATTCCTAAAATGCCCTCCATTTGAATATTTCATTGAAAATGTGTTTTGAATTTTGTATTACAAATATAGAATTTCTTTCAAAACTCATTTAGCATCACAAGAACCCTGTTTGGTACAGATCATTAATTTTCATATTCATTTAGATTTGAAAGAAGTAAAAGTTGTGACTATGACAGAAATCAGAGGTTTAAAACTGGAATCTAGGTCTCCATATTTTCAATCTTGTATACTTTGTGTTATATACAAGCATCTTTTTTGTGTTATAAATAAATCTTCAAATAATTGTTATATATGCTTCTTCCTCACTCTAGGGAGTATCATTATGCTGTTTTATGACACACTGCTGTACAGACTCCTAAAGATGCCTCTGATAAACAAACTTGAAAATACCATTTAACCTACCAAATATGTTTCTCAAAGAAATCTGATCACAAATTTAGTATGCCTTACTAGGAAAAAGTGTACATTATTCTAGATAACACGAATCCAAATCAAATAACTGTCCATTTTTTCCAAAGAGATTAAGGGCAAAGATGCTGGGTACACGGTGATGATGCCAGAGACTTACAGCAGACACTGAGAAAAGGAGAAAATGACTGATTTCGAGCACACACAAAGCAAGACTGAAACTGAGTGTTTTTCATGTAAGATAATTTTTAGTAGCAAACATCTAACTCAGTCAGGTCAGTTGAATGGAGCTGCCCAGGCCCACATCAAATTTGAACTGTGTGGCATTTTGAAGCAAAAACGGGGGTCATGCTATTCAGATTTTGAATGTTTGTTTTTCTTAAACATTATCTATTAGCCTTATAAACAGAAAAAAATAATTGAAATATGTAGGAGTCAGAAAAGATGTGCACAAAGAGAAACCATACGCTTTCAGAAGTCCAAAATCACCACAGTAAATGCTAAAACTGTTAAGGTCTTTGATAATCTGACAACTGTCCAATTTAGCCCATCACATTTTTAATGCTTACACATTTAACACGTTGCTGTCAGTGCCTGATAAGCTATTACCATGGTTCAATCAAAATCAAGGCAACCAAAACTCTCTGTATTTTCCATCCATCAGCAAGTTAACAGATGCCACTGTCTCTTTAGGCATTTGAGGGGCCCCCAAAGCACCCCATTTCGGTTGCTGCTCAGCATTTAAACCCAATGAAAAACTAACATCAGCATTAGAAGCATGTATAGAAACATGAAAATAAGTCCAGAAAACTCCCAATCTTGCAAGGGTACTCAGCAAAATAAACTTTAGAAACCACTTCTGAACAACCAAACCTAAACACTCAAAAATGTAAGTTTCTTCTTCCTTGAGGTTTTGCTGAGTTACTTTACTACACATATTTTCTATTTTTTAAATCTTTGGCCCCCAAAGCTGAAATACACATTCATTGGTGACTGAACTTGCCTCACACTAGGTTGGCACATGATGAGTGGGGGAAGCTCCCCGAGTTCCAACACTCGTCCCAAAGAATGAGGAGCCCGAATCCAGGAAACAGCTGCGGAAACATTCCAGATCTAGCAGCGCTCTTTAAAAGTAGACTTCTCTGGGCCACAGGCCATTAGTAGTACATTTTCAATTTCTCTGAAATCCAAACCAGGCTGAGGGTCCTGGACCTCAGTTGGACACGGCACATGGCCCATGCCCCTGTCTCATGACCATCACAGGGCTGCAGTTCAGCCTCTGCTTTGGAAGCATCTCACCTGTAATCCACGTGTTCGCCAGCCCCTTGCTGTGTTAATGAACGTTGGTTCAGAGGTGGATGTCAGAACCTAACACAATCAGTGTCTCCAGCAATTCCATGTCTCACTGGAGCGTCTCTTTGGTTCACAGCAGTTTACTGGCTCCTCCCTCCTGTGAGAAAGGCCCCATGTTCTACAGTGTCCCGGTCTCCATGGAGACGTCAGGTGCACTGGTATTTCGGGATGATCAGCTAATTCCCTGATGGTCCCCGAGCCATAGTCCAGGAGAAATCGTGCCGGGCTTTGAGGCCCTTCTGCACCTTCCATGCCCCTTCTTGAGCCTGCACAGTCCTGACGTGGGTCCCGCTTCACAGCATGAACTCGGTTGCAGGGTAAAGCCAGCTCCTGCCCCGCCCATGCCCCACTGCAATACTGCTGCTGCTGCCCAGGATGAACGGCCCAGCTGGGCTTCCCTCCACCAGCCCCGCTTTATTCTGATAAATGACATAGGAAGTTTGTTCATTAAAATTCTTCAGACTGTGTGGAATATGCATGGAGGGGTGGGAGTGAGGAATGGGAAAAGTGGGCAAAAAAAAGGAACAGAAAACACAGTTGGCCTTACAGAAGCACTTACTCTTTTCTTGTTTTAAATGATAAATTGAGAGATCAACTGACTAAACATCCCTTTCAAAGGGCATCTACCAGATTTCTTAAAGAAGCCTAAATATATTGATTATTTTCATGAGTTCCGCAGGATAAATATTCTACCTTTCTGTTGTACTGTCTCAATGTAGTTTAAATCAAGTTACAATTTACAGAACTATAAAGATAACAACTTCATCCTTGTAACCAAATTACTGAATGCTATCTAGATTATGCAGAACTGTGGCACTTCCCTGAATGAAGATTATTTTCCAGGCTGGCCAGAAAATGGTATTACTATACCATTTACTGTTCAATACAAAAAGCATTAGAAATAGCTATATAATTCAAGTGAGAATAATCAACTAATTTTTTTGTTTTCTATGGTTTTTTATGACACCTATCATAATCATAGGACACCAACATCACCAGAAGCCTGAAAAGGTAAATAAATCATGTAATTGTGATATATTTTTATATTAGATATGGGCTGATTCACTTAGAAAACAGCTTTGGAATCATCTGTTACATAAGTGCAGAATTCTAGGATCACATTCAAAATTATCAGTTTCTATAGTTACTTTATGAGACAGGATAAACTGTTGCTTTATGTGTTGACTGTATCATTTGGACTGGCAACTTATCCCTAGTTCTCTACATTTTTTTGTAGTTAAAAGTGTCATGCATATTCATGTTTCTATGGCAGACCTAGTGTAGATTGCTGAAATGGGTTTGTAGAGAGATCATTCTCTGTGTTACCTATTAACAAAAACATAATTGTCTGTTTTTCTCCTAATATAACATCATCAATATATCCTACAGCACTACACAAATTCTCTTCTTGAAGATATGCACAGTATTAGAAGATTGTTATAATATTTTCTTTTTCACAGGATTCCTCACTAGTTTCTACTCAATTCAAGACCTGTGATTAAGTTATGTATGCATGGTCTCTAAGTGGGACAGAAACAAATCCTAGAAATTCTAGGGAAATGCAGCATTAAAACCTTTGAAACCAAAAGTGAGGAAAAACTACAAGTTACAGTGTGCCATATCTAATAGAGTATGCATGTGACAAATTTGTTTTGAGTTCCAAGAATTTAAGTCTGTAGATTACTTTTCACACAAAAATAAATTCTTCAGAAACATGCTAAAAAGTATTTTAAAACACATTTCCAAAGATTTCAGCATAAGTATTTACTTGCTCTCTACTTGATTTCCTAACTAAACTCCCACTCTGAATAGCTGATTTCACTTTTTAAGGCTGTAATGTGAGGTGATCTTAGGCTGAAGTTTTCTCCATTCTTACTGCTCTAATAAGGAAACACTGTGTCTTGTGACCTTACGCTCAAGGAATACAGAGCATAGACTGTTCTCTCTGAGTATCTTCCTAGTCTTCATTGCAAGATGACAGGAGCTAGGCAGTGTGGCACCCTAAACACTGAGGGGTCTTAAGTCTTGCTCTAACTCTAGGAAACCATTCATTTCTAATCTCCCTAGGGGCAGACACAGAATTGAATGTGACATGACAGTTCATATTTGTTTTCAAGTCAAAGCTACCACCTTTCTCGAGTTTATTTACATAGCTTCTCTTAACTGGGCTTCTTTTTTTCTTTTCTTTTCTTTGTTTTGAGCTTGTACCTTGAACTCCCACCTACCCTCTGGCACTTAGGTTGCTATGGAAACCTGCCTTGTTAGCTGGATAACACATTAGCAGGTGACATTCTCCAATCCCACTGCATCCCAGCCCATCACGTGACACCTAAGACCCAGGACAGGACACCCTGGGGCATCTATGGCTGCCTTTGCTCTGTCACACTCTCTGACATTCTTCCTGGGCTAATAGCTTTCCACAGGACCTTCCTCCAGGTTTAACTCAGATTTTATAGCCTGTGTCATCTTCTTCATCTCTGTATCCTTTAACTCTCTCTTCAAACTGTTATCTGTTAGATGTATTGTTTTTCTCTTCTTGTAAGCAAGACAGAGATTGTTTACTGAACTTAACTGATTCTTTTCTGGGAAGCAAGAAATTGAGTGTTTACTTTAATACTGAAGATAAAGCCTTCAGTACAGTAGGTGCTAACTCAGAAATTCAAATTTACCTTAAAGAAAATGCATTAGAAGGCTTGGGAGGGAGATGTTATCTAAAATGTAATAATGTGTATTTTGTTTTAAATGTCACCGTAAATTGCTCTATATTCTAAGGCTGCACAAGTAATTCAGCGTATATAGAAAACAAAGTTTCAAAGCATGGAGATAAGTATAGGAACAAATAAGAAAGACCACTGTGTTATGACTAAAATTAAAAATTAACTTAATTTATACTCTAGCCATGTGAAACAGACAAGTATTTAGAAAGTCCTGCAAATCTTCAAAATTATAAGGATTCTCATGCCATATCATGACCGAAAAGTAACACAAACCACTTCTTTATTCAAATCCTATTGCTACAGCTCACCTGAGTTTTCCTCTTTGTCACACACAAATTCTGAGAAAATGAGCCATTTCTCCCAAACAATTTCTTGTTGCCTTTATTATAAAAAATACATTGTAATTATTTTTTCTTTGCAGATTAGTTCCTGAATACTGGGAAACAATTTTAATTATTAATTTTAATTAGGCAAGTACCTAAGAGCACGCAATAGGGTATCCCAGACTTAATATCCCATATTTAAAAGTGATGGAGTCTTTTGTTACAAAATATTTTAAAAATATAATAAGTTCAATTTTTATGTACAATTTAAAGAGAAACTCTTAGTGCTTCCAAACTAAAGTGGATATAAATGTTGCTCCTGCTTGCAGAATTTTTAACATTGTAATTTCAGGGGAATTATTAGAATTAAACTGTACATGATTTTACTTAGTTTTATAAACTTTTCCCTTGATTTTAAGAATCTTCCAGAAATGGATGGCTCACAGATGCATGTTTTTGTTAACAGACTTATGATAAGCACACTATTTATGTCAGAGTGCTCCTAAGACAAATGCATTTGGATCTGAGAGAGGAGACCAAAGTTTGGCAAAGTGGGTGGGCAGGTGAGCAGCTGACCTGCCAATCATAGAGATTCAGGCCATGGACGACCCCAATCCCTGCACCTGGGACCAATCAGAGAATGCCATCTTCAGTTCTTTGGGCACAAGATCAAGCAGGGTTTTGATAGGACAGTCTTGATCTGACGTCAGAGTGGGAGGGGTATAAAAGACGGCAGCTGGTAAACTCAGGGCCAGTGTGATCGCTTCCATCACCAGCCTGCTGTGTGCTCCACGGGACGCACTTCTTTTCCCACCTTTAATACTACCTTTAATAAGTCTAGAAAGTTGCCACGTCCTGTCCAATTATTTGTTCAAGACCAAAAAACCTGGAAAGGAGCCTAAGAAGAGCACAGCACTCCACTATCCTGCTAACAGGTCTTCTCTGATACTAGGTTATGAGCACTTGGGGCTTCAGAGACAGGGGACTAGCTATGTGCTTGCTTGGTTTTTGTCTGCGTTTAGATGTTAACTGCACAGGAAGCGTATTTAACAGGTCAGCTGCAGTTTTAGTCTCCACGTTCTATCATTTCAAAGGTCTGGACTTCTTTGGTAAGTACACCATGTTTGGACCTCCCAGTGCCTGTACTTCAGCACAGTGCGAGGGCGGAGGACCCTGGGTCAGAGGTGACAAGGGCATCCAGCTTCCGCTTAGCCTGCCTGGAAGCCGAGAATCTCAACCTCTTGGAGATGCCTCAGCCCTAATACAACAGGGCCAGATTAGAGGACATCTAATTTTCCTTTCAGCAGTGAAACTGTGACACTGAGTAGAAGAAAGTGATAACACGTGCTTAGCTTCCAGCCACATTTAAACTGTCGGACATGAGACTGGGACATAAAGGTTGATCCGTGTCTGATTGTGACACCCAGGCTCCATCTTCTGCACTGCTGATCTTTAACAGCGCACACACACACACTTCATACATCCAGAAGTCTTCTCGTGCAAGTCCCATTGACAGCAGCTAATTTCCTACACTAGTCTTTATCAGCGGTGCTTCGTCTCCACGCGGCTGTCAGTGTGTGGTGAGCCTATGCTCATGAATACGAGGAAATCTGAATTTAAAGAGCAGAGAGCCATGGAAAATGGAAGCCAGCTGGCTACCTCTGTTTTTCCAGCTGTTTCACTGGTAAAAAAATTCCAATACAACAGATTTCTTTACAGCCTCATCAGTCCCCTCTGCCTAAACAGACAAGGCAGAGTTCTGTTCACAGCATCCAGCGTTCACACAGCAACCTTAATCTTTAAAATGTATTTCTTGGCTCCCGGCTTACTGATGTGGCAATCTTTCAGAACGTGTTACATGCAAAGTGAGCTCAGTGCATGCTGCCTATTCATTGCCCATGTTCAAGTAATTGTGGCCTTTAAAAAAAAACACAGAGAAAATGCCTAAGTGAATCTCTGGTAAACTTCCGAACAGTTACCTCATCTTCTAAATTATCCAGTGATCTTGAAAAATCAGGATGAGAATGATAAATCAGTTTAGGGTTATGTAAAGCAAAGTTTATTCTATAGCAATTAATTATGTTAATTGCTCTCATTTGAAAGCTTTTCTTACAGCCCATGTTTACTATCTGACTCATCTTTGGATATAGGAATAAAATGTGTAGCTTCTCCTTAATTAATGTTTGTCATAGTATTTTCTAAGATACAATCATTATGAAATAAGGAGAAAATACCAAGGATCTAGTAATGTGTGTGGAATCCCTGTGTTCAGTTGTTTACATTGCCTGCATTTAGCGACCTTACAACACACCTCTTCACATAACCACGGCATTAGAATTCACACAATGGTGACTTCTAACAATTTTAGTTTTCATTTTCCCTGGAAAAGTAAATTATTGTGTTGTAAATAGTCCATCAAATATAAATATGGGACTCACTTATTAATGGATAACAACTGGATCCCATTGCAGAGATCTTGAAAAATGTCTCAGTAAACCCGGGTCACACAGCGATTACCCCCCGGGCACTGGCATCAAGGGAAGGCCAAGGCTGACACTCCCAAGAGGGAGCTCCTCGGTCATCCTGGGAGCCCTGCTGCCCATCTCGCCAGCCCTGTGTGCTGCCACAGCTCAACAGGCTCCTGGGGACCTAGTGACTGGCCCCAGGGATCCGCTGAGCTCTGGGACAAGTCACCCTGCGACCCCAGGGCCTCCATCCCAGCTTCTCCTGCTCCTGTGTCCAGCATCTGCCTCCTGCTGCTCCATGGTCAGGGTTTTGCTTTGCTCCTGGCTTCTGCCACTGCCATCTCAAGCACCTGTGTCCTCCCTGAAGCTCCCGGCCATGTCACCTCCACTCACGATCCTTACTCAGGTTCGAGTCCCCGCCTGACGTGAGGCTGCGTGTGGCCAGGTGCTGCTGGGCTGGAAATGGGCCGGCATCTTGCCAGCCCCGAATAAACACCCCTCTCACCTTCTACAATTAAAAATCTATTCCATTCTTCTCACCCTAATTTCCCTTTTAGGAAATATCTAAAGATAATGACATGAAATGTACTAGAGCCAGACAAGATTATGGCTAATGTAAAGGAGTGTATAGAAATGGCAAATTTGGGGATTTCCATCAAAAACCTAAAATAAGCAAAAAGATAAACACACACACATAAAAACATAAGCACTCTCGTGCTTCATGGGAATGAGTGGGTTTCCTCTGGGCAGTGATGTCCACTTCAAGTACAGGGACTGCGCAAGGGGTGAGTCGTAAGAGAGCCGCGGCTTGTTCCTGGGCCGCAAGCCCAGGCCGATTTCCACCCCACCTCATCAACTCCAAGGAAAATCCAAGGGTAAAGGGTGACTCGATCTTAAAAGTACAAAATCTCCTAGACTAGCATCTGCCATTTTGTTTAATAAAATAAGCTGACTGACCTAATTTTTTTCTTCCTCCTAAACTGCTTCCAATGTGCAAAATGTGCTCTTTCTGATTTTGCTTTTCCTTATTAGGTACATTGCTCATTACAAAGGCATTAAATTTATGCCTCTCACAAAATAGGTCTTCACCTCTTTTATATATAAAGACATTACATTGGTGCAATAAAAAAAAACTTTGTATGGTCTTGACAAGAGCCATTCAAATTTTAATTTGTGTTTTTAAAAGTACAGCTAAGGATGACACATCTCTTATGGACAACACTGACATTCTTCCAGGCCTGAAGGACTCCCTTGGCACTGACCTCTGCATGTGATTGCTTAATTCATTTTTACCTCTTAGCTCTTACACTTTTCTCCTATAAAATCTCTTCAGTTGTAAGCATTAGCTCAGTTTCACAGCTAATAGAAACATTTAGATGTATACATACTAACACAAAGTTAATCTTCCATCAAATTACAAGGAAAATTATTACCTTCCTGAAAAAGCACACCCAGTAAACTGATGACGTAACCAACCATAAATCTCCAGGGTCTAAACCAATGTCCGCAGTAACTGTGTATGTAAAGATAACACTGTCAACTCACCTAGAACTGAGTACGTGCAATCCTAACACCACAAGACCCCACCGCGGTAGAACTATTTGTAAGGCAAGGCCAGCTTTGTTCTCATCTCCAGGCTCCAAAGTTTCCAGTTGTTCCTGGTGGAACCCCAGCCTACCATCTGTAGGCCCATGGGGACCTCTCTCATTACTGTCCCAGTCTGGGGTCCACTGCAGCTCCACTTGGACCACCCTCTGAGGCCCTCACGCCTGCACTGAAGCAGAGGTCATGAGAGACCCAGGCAGCAGCAGGGCAGGCAGAGGCCCGGCCCAAGCCAGCTGCCAACACAGGGCCAGCAGGGAGGGAAGGCTCCAGACTCAGTGAGGCTGAGGCATAAGCCTGACTGTTCCCAGCCAGGGTGGACGACTTGGTGACACCCCACGGCAGCAGAGGAGGGGTGGGGACCTAGCTCAGTGTAAAGGCATTGGGTCAATCTCTAGCTCTTCTCACAAAAAGGCCTCTCAGTTCCTGGCTTTTTAGGGTCCTGTAACAGACAGCCGGGGAGGGTGTTCGCCTTTGCTCAGTCTCTTCTCTGTTACTAGAACAGAACAGCCAAAGCCGAGTACCTCACAAGGAAGAGAAGTTCATCTCTTCACAGTTCTGGGGCCTAGAAAGCCCAAGATGCCCTGACCAGCATGGGGTGAGCCCTGCTTTTCTCCCCAACAAGGTCAGTCTGCTCGTCCCTAGGACGCTGCCCTGCTACCCATCAACCCAGCTGTGGCACCGGAAACAGGAGTTTCCAGAGTGTCAGGTGACCCCGGTGTGCAGCAAAGTTGAGGAACACTGCTCTGTGGCCTGGAATGTAACTGTACCATTGACTCTCCTGAACTCCAGACGAGAGATGTTTCTCTGTCTGAATGAGGGGCTTGTTTTCTTCCAACATCTGGCCTTGTGGCCTCCTGATGGGGGCAGACTGCTCAGGGCATGAACTTCTGAACTCTGGTGTGGAGTTCACCCAGTCACCTTGAACTTCTGAGTTTGAAGCTAAGAGACAGGTTCCTTCATGATTTTGACCCAGCCCTCTAATATAGTGAGTGCTAAGAGAGAGAGAGAAAGACAGAGAAAGAGAGACAAAGGGAAAGAGATGGAGACAGAGAGAGAGACAGAGATTGTTGTAGTCATGGGTTGTACAGAGAACAATTAGAAACAGGACATGGAATTTATAATATTACTTTTGTGATATCACCCAAGCTTAACACAAGAAAATGTAGGAAATCTATCCACATCACTAAAGACATAGAATATTTAGCTAAGGGCCTGAATCCCACAGCAAAGTCCCACATGAGTCCAGATGAAGATTCAGAGCTCATGACAATGCCTCCCACAAATCCAACTGGAAGTCTAGAGCCATCAAGAAGGTCTCATGCCAGTCTCTTTTATGGATCCATGCTGGGAAGGCCCAAAGGTCAGCAGTGGAAGCCAGAAAGTCTATGCCACAGCGGTGAAGGAGCTCTGCTGGTAGATTGAGGGTTCTACGCTAGAGCCAGAAGTCACACTCACAAGAAGACCAGGGATGTCCTGAAAAGCACCACAGCCATCCTCAGCGACACGGAAGCCCCGAGCTCCTCCAAGGATAAGCACAGTCAAGTACATGCCAGGAAGCCAGTGTGACGAGTTCATCCTGGAGACCAAGCGGCACACGTCTGCCCCTCCGGAGCCAGGAAGCAATGCTCGATGTGAGGACCAGAGCTTCTCCAGGAGAACCAGCGGCTCAAACAGCAACACGTAGGAGAACCCACAACACTCAACACCTCAATGCCTTAATGCAACTAACATGAATAGCTTCTCCTTCGCCCTGTCTCCATTTATACTGGCAACTTTCCTCAGGTGAAACATCTATGCCCAGTGCCATGCTGATGTAATCTAGCTGGTGTGAAGATGACCACCAGTTTTCAATCTGTAACAGAGATACAGAGAGAAAGACCAAGAGACAAGAGACAAGAGACAGAGACAGAGACAGAGAGAGAGAGAGAGAACAGAAAAAGACAGACACATGGGCAGGGCTCCAACACTGTCTTTGTTACTTTTTACTCGTCACTGAGACAAAATACCTGATGCCCAAAGTTGGGAAAGGAAAGGTTTATTTCTTACAGTTTTTGGAGGTTTCAGTCCATACTCAGTTGGCTCCAAGGCAAGTGCCATGGCGGGGATGCAGTTCATGGCAGCTGCAAACAGCAAGGCAGAAACCAGCAATTACATCACATCCTGGCTCCACCCCGAGGCTGGTTTGGCACTCACACCCCCAATCCAAGGGCGACAATGAACCAATCACAAATGCATAAGCAAGGACATGAGGCTTGGGAGCCACTGACATAAACCATGACACAGCCCTACACCAACAGACCCCGTAAGGCGCTGAAGGTCCTGGGTACTTGGGGTCAGTTTGGAAGCTGAGTGTTAACCTGATCATGGCTACAGTGACTGCTAGAAAGGTGAGAATAAACAGAAGCCAGCAGAACTGACCTGTCCGAGTCATGGAGGGCCTTGTTTAAATTAGCTTTCCAACTTAATTTGCTCTCAGCCCAGCTTCTAACCAGGATAAACCTGCAATCTCCACAGAGCCCGAACGCCAACAACGCATTTAAAGCTAATATTCTCGGCTCATGTCAAATGATGTTCCCGTCACGGTGTCTTCTTCTGTCATCTGTGGTGCTCCCTGGGGTCGGGACAGTGACTTCCTAGGCTGGGTTTCCCTGCTCACACGGAGGACAGGACTCTACCTTGCAAGGTGAGCTTTGCAGGGCTCTAACTAAGCTCTCACTAGAGCTCTCAGGGTCTCTAAGTAAGTGAACAGTGGAATCTGAGTCAGGAGACTGGGTGGGTGAGGGGAAGGGAAAGCATAAAACAAAGGGAGACAGATGGACACAGCTTTCTTTACAAAAGGGCCAAGAGATGTTTTCTTCTATTGATCTGTAACTCTCCGGAAATCAATTCTAATCAGATTTTTCAGCTTCCATTCTCAACCAAATATTTTTTTGCATAGTTGGAACTTAATACTTAGACACCTTGGACAATATAGTATTGATGAACTTTAGCACCTTATGTTTTAGTTATTAAAAATCTACTGTTTTTAAGCCAGAAGCAGTATCAGGGAAAGTTTTAAAATTCTGCCTCATTGGCAAATATTTATTATAAAATTGAAAAGCCAAAGACTGTTGTTTTTGAAATAGTTTTAAGTGCTTATTATAGCACAAATTTCATGGGCAAAGCATATAGAAATAGCTTGTAGTTCTCAGTCATTTCTAACTCTATTCCTATTACACCTGCCCTCACTGTCACCCCGCCCCTGGGTTCTGAGACTGGTACCCTTTCATGAATAAGGCCACCCTACACTTGCTAAGCTTTTCCTCGTGCCACTGAAATACACACACACACACACACACACACACACACAGAGGAGGATGAGACAAAACAAATGCTAAGACATTCAATGCCAGGTAGGTGTATTTTAAATTTTGAATATACTATCTAAAATGTCTAAGTGAAATTATGTATAAAAAAGTCACATACATATCAGAAAATTATAAGGTAGAGTTAGGATAGTAAAAATATATAAAGATCCCTATAAAAGATTGTATGAAGTTACTTTGGAAGTAGACGTATAATAGAGGAGATGCAGCTTTAACAAATATAAAGGAGACAGCAGCCAGCTGCTATATGCATGCTAAATCAAATTACAGTATTTTGTTCTGTGCCAAAGTCTAGCTTTTCCTTCAACATAATAAACCTCCAAGTACTCTTTTCCTTCTATAATTGCAAACTGCATATCCCACAGCTGTCAACATAATTAAATGAATAACCCAAGGATATAACACCAGCATAAAGAATTCACTGTTTACCCTCCTTTATACATCAAAATAAGACATACAGCTACATCGGATGTGTGTATTACCAGGTCCAACTGGGAAAAAGTTGTTGGTGTAATTAGATTTTCACACAAAGGTTTTAAAACTCTAGTCATATCAGAAGGATTTGGGGACTAATGGAAAACAGAATTGATGCAATTATGTTGAACAGTGGCAGGAAGCATGGCTTTTAAGAGAATCAGCTTAAAGAAAGAAGTGTGCACATTATAGCTGTCAAAGCTCTAAGCTGAGGATATGCTCCCTGCGCCAGCTAAACCCCAGCCCGAGTCCGGAAAGTAACTTTCTGAAGCCATGCCAAGGCCTCTGCTTGAAAATAACAGCTTAATTGGTTTCTTCTAACAAAATTCGGAATGCTTTCTCAGTGATGATAATACACTCATTGTTTCATTCTAGCTTAACGTTCTGGTCTCCTGGAACTCTCTGAGTGTTAGTGTTCAGGCGAAACAGAAACAAAATGAAACCCCACGTGCTGGAATTTATGGACAGACAATTTGGCAGGATGAACGCACAAAGTCGGGAGCTGCTGCCAGGGAGAGGGCTGCTGCAGAGAACCGAGCCGCTTAAACTCAGCTCCCTGGAGAAGGGCAAGGAGACCTCATAGCTCCGCGTGGTCTCCGGTCTTCCTGCACGATCTTGAGACGTGAATACAGAACTGAGGTCTTCAAACCGTGGTTAGGGTTCTCCTTTAGCTCCAATACTTCTTTTCAAGTCAATAGTTATGTCATTATTTTGCTGGAATCATGACAAGCAGTAAGTACCTAAGAAGTTGGGAAAGTTATGAGATGGGATCCAAAATGTTCCGCACACCTATGGAGACTTAGCATCATCTTAAGTGCATTTATTAAAAGTTGTTCCACTTAAAACCATTGCCCGGTTTGTCTGTATATGGACTTATCTCTATTCCATAATGAAATTCAGTGAAAATTTGTATTTTATTCCAGGCAATTTTGCAATCTCTTTGCTGCTCTTCATATAAACAAGAGACCCTGGGATTAAGAGTACAGTCCTGCTGCAATTATTCTTCTAACATAGACGGGGCCACATGTCCTGCTTCTACCCGACCCAGATAAGGACGATCAAGGAGGTAGTGGGGTGCTCAAGCCCCGTACCTTCAGTTCGAATTTTATTCATGCTGTCTTATACTCTCCAGTACTGCTATGCTATCAAATTTCAATAAGCGGTGAAGTCATGGGCTGGTATCTGTCATATGCCTTGTCCCAACATGTCTCTAATTACAAAAGATATAAGGTCCTTTCTCATCAAGTTTTAGTGAAATGAAGATTTTGGACATCAAAAGCACATCCATAAAGATTATATTTCATACACTATAATTAGAACTCCACTCAGTCTTTGGCAGTAGAGGTTAACTAGAGTAATGCTGGCATATGAGCTGTGAGACTTCACTGGCTAAAAAAGGCAGCGTAGAAGTAGCTTCATGGAACCTCTCCTATCATGTGTCCATTCACTCGCCCTGTGTTCCTGTTACAGGTGCGAGGCGAGCGTCCTGCAGGCACTGTGGGGAGAGTCACTGCTCCATCAGGAGCGTAGGTGAGGGAAGGAAGCAGTTGGAACCCAAACACCAAGTCCCCAGGGAGTCTCTCTCTCGTCCTCAACTTAGTCTCGGATGCTGTCTCTACATAGCTCAGGGTCGCACCCGCATTGCAAGGGCTTCGTGTTTAACCAATCACCCAATTATTATATCACCGTAAAACTGTGATTTTTCATAAATGTAAAGTTGAAGAAAGCATTGACAACACATTAAAATGACACCAAGAATGCAGCATTTTTCTGAATTATCGGTATTTCTGTGTATTTACCAAAGGACACCCACTTAAGACAGATCAAAAGAGTGTTAAGGAACAGGGGTTGTTACTCATTTTGTGTGTGTGGGTGTGTGTGTGCGTGCATGTGTGTGCGTACGTGCCTGTGTGTGCGTATGGTGCATTTGTCATTCGCAGATACATTACCTTTTCCCAGAATTCATTTTCTTTAGAAAGTGATAATCTATACAAAAGACATTGTTTTCATGAACTAATTTAGCAGATCCTTCCAACCCTACATAGGGTCAAGGTTTTCTTTTTGCTACCCAAGCAGTCTGATCTCTTCATAGAAGAACAGAAATTGTCTTTTGCAAAATTACACTGCTCTCATGTATTTTATTAATTCCATGTAGACCAATGCGTTGAGATTGGTGCTTAAAATATGTGTAAAACTGATGTAAGATCATTCTTGTATTGAAACTTTGGAATTTAATCATCTTTAAAATAGTTTTAGCAAGGTACTAAGTTAAGAATGAATTGGGTAGAATATTTCATACATTTACTACAAAGAATCTTGAATGCTAGGAACTGCTAATGTTGATTAAGCTAAGAGTAGCACTTCAAATCAGGACATAAGATTATGTTATGGTTATTTTCTTTCCAAATCTAGGCATAAATAGTCTAACATATATACACACAGGATTTTATATATATATGTGTGTGTGTGTGTGTGTGTGTGTGTATGTATACATACAGGGTGGCGGGGTGGCGGGATAGAATATTTCAAGGATTTTAAGGATTGATCAGGAAAAATGTAGCCCGACGTTCCACGCATGTCAGACTACCTTTTGACTACAAGAACAGCAATTTGGAAAAGGCAAGGCAAAAGAAGTATGCTAATTAATTTCCTCAGATTAGAGATTAATACAGCAATGGATTTCTGGTACTAATGGATGGCCTCAGCCTCTGAGAACAGAGCTTAGCGGCATTTATGACACACTGTTAGATGCATTTAGAGTTGGCGCCCAGGCTGGAGCTGCAGCCCGGGGGTAGCTGACTTGTCTAACGTGCGTGAGGCCTTGGGTTTGGTCTCCAGCACTGCAAATGAAGAAATGAACAGATAAAACAGTCTGCTCTACAAATACCCTCGAGTTATTGCTATAAGTCAGAAGGTAATTAAGATTTAAGGTATGTGAAAGCAGAGGTGCCATAACCACCCTGGAGAAGGAGTGGGCTCATTAATACAGTACTCATAGTAATGGCTTGGCGTCGGTTTCGGTTCTTGTAACGGGCATGCACTGAGATCTCTGATTCATCACAAGCACGGCTTGCAATTATTTTCCTCTCCTGACTCCCTTCCTGTCCAGTGTGGCCCCTGCCACCGGGCAGCTAGAGGACTGAACAAAGTGACGGAGCTTCTCTGGAAGTGCCCTCAAGCCGTGTGCACTCAGGAGGTAAGAAGCCATGGCAGCTGCCATGGCAGGTTGAGAGGTCCAGTAAGGCTCATAGGTCCTGCACTTACTTCTGAGGGGGTCCTGGAGCTCGAAGCGGGTGCTTCTGAAAGCCTGCACTGGCCTTGCTTCCAGCTGGACACACTGCTGCTGGCCAGCAGAGCCCCCAGCAGCCCAGGCCCACAGCGGCTGCCTCACACAGCCCTTCTTGCCAGGTCACAGTCCCGCCGGACAGCGGCTCCCGGATCCTCTTCTCTGACAAGCAGTCTGCAGGAAGATGCAGATGAGAAGGCAGAGGCCAAGGAGAGCGGAACTCCCCCAGAGCTTCCAGCGCGCTTTCCCTATATTTTTATGGATTTTTCTTTCCATCAACTGAATCAAACCCAACATGACAGCTTTCCGGACCTCCCAATATAAAAGGCATTTAGGAAATGGAAACATTTAGTGTAGTTCAGTGCTACATTTAGGCAAGGCCGCAAGGCTGTCCAGGAAAATAAAAGACCTGAGTCACTCCTCTTCTCTAATAAAGGCAGAAGCGTCATCAAGCCCGCAGAGGTGGACCTTGGCTAATCTGCGCAGAGAAAGGACGAGAGTGAGTAACGCAGTGTTTGATGCTTAGACTGCACCTGATCTCGCATTTGCTCTCCTGACCACAAAAAGGAATCTCAGCTCCACTAACCATGTTCCAGAGGGTGACGGCTCTTCATGATGAAGCCAACACTGATGGATTTGGGATGGTAAAGAGAATGAATTTTAGACCCTTATTTTCCAGAACCCTGGACGTTCTAAGAGAAAAATAAAAGCATTCTGACAATGTTTTTTTTTTCCTGATTTTTAAAACAGTTTTCTAACCAACTTTTACACACACAAATTTGTGATGCAGTGTGGTTTTCATAACATATACGTGATGTGGAATGATGGAGTCAAACGAGCGTTTCCCTCTCCCCAAAAGTGCACCGCGTGTCACTCCTGTGTCTGCTCGCCTGGCTTTGGGCTGGACCTTAAGCCTCAGGTGCATGTTCCTTACCTCCTTCGCACTGTGGTGTGTCACAGCCTCTCTAGCCGTGTCTACAACATGCAATTAACCAGCCGTGAACCAGAGCTACCTGCTCTGTTCGAAAGTGCGAGAACTCTGTCCTCCTACGTAACTGGAGGTTAGCACCCCTTTTCCGGCTCCCTATTCTCCTCTTTCTTGTCTCTGGAGACTTCATTCTACTCTGCTGAGGAAAATTTATCACAATAAAGTGACTTTCACAGTGTCTTCTGAGATGATAGTTTCTTTTGACTGTGACTTTTGTGACTCCTAAAACTAATTCTGGCAGTGTTTATGGAAATGGTTTTGCCTGTGGAGTATTACAGCTTGTGTTTTAATTTCTCCCTTTTCCTGCAACTTTAGGCAAGTTACTTAATTTCTCTGTATCTTAGAAGTGTCAGAAAATTCAATGAGGAAACATGAATTCCTTAGTCCCAAAGACAATACAGTGTTAGTGATTATGGTAATGGATGCAAATTACTGAAAATATCTTAGAAATACAAAACAGTAATTTGTCTCAGTGAATGAGAAAAAATGCACAATTCTGGTTCATGTTGTTTTTATAAATCATAATTGCAAATAAAAGATATGCAAATGATAGTTTTGTGAATACATGTGAATGATACAATACATAATAATCACACAAACAAGTTTAAAATAAACTAGCATCATTCTGAGCCATCTTAATTTGCTAATACATTTGATCTAATTAACATATATGTTAGGACCTACCTATGGTAATTGCATAAAATATGGTCAGATTTTCAATGGAATTTCTTTGGTTGAGTAACTGAATAATCACAACACATAACTTTACTCTCCAGAATTGAGGGCACCGAAATAGTCCCTGTTCATTTTTATCTTCAGGAACTTCATATTTTTGCAATGGCTCCATCACAGACTATCATTTTGGCAATAGAATCAGCTTTATAGACTAGAAAAACACACTTAGAATAAGAATTACTTTCTTTTTAATAACAGAAAAGTGTAGGTTTCCAAATTTTTCTACAAATTTCCAACCCGAGTTTCTAATATTTCTCAGGAGACATCCTCCACCATGCCTAAAATAAATTCCCTCCCTCTACCTCAAGTCTATGAAAGAGACAGTTTGCTTTGCTTTGCCTACCGGAGTCCTGTAGCGCTGTGCATTATGAGAGGAAGTGGGCTACTGTTTCTTGGCGGTTTTCCCATCTGGAACCGCAGTTGCTTTTCATAACAGTTTTGAACTTGCCACTTGACCATGCCAATCTCCTGTCCCTACCCTGGGCTGTGGTGGGAAGGTCCACCCCACTTTTAAGGCCATGCACACAAGAGGACACAACGAGTTTCGGTGCACACAGCATCCCTTCTGCGGCTGGGTTTATTAAAGCATGCAGGTGACGCTCACACACTCTAGTGACATTTGGTGCAGACCCCTGTAAAGTGACTTCAAAGAAACTGAGTGAGTGAGGCTTCCTGAGAATTAAGTATTTCAGAAGATTCAATACAACAGAACGGAGCATTCTCCAAGATAATGGGGAAATCAAGAACAACTGCCTTTACTCTTCTCTCTTGGGCAACCACAAGACCATTTTCACCAATTGTGCCTTGAGATGTTAATGCCACCAGAGTTCACAGAGGAGCAGTTCATTATTTTGAGTTTACTGTCCAATAATAATTCATCGGCATTTGCATTTAGCTCACTAGTTCTCAAGGGCCCTTCTATTTGTTATTTAGTTAACTAAGCTTCTTGTCAAATGAGGCAGTTATTAAAAGATTTAAGATTTCTTTCTTCTTTGGTTAGAAATGAAACTGTCTTACACATTACTCATGAGCTGGGGACTTTGGTAGTTTTATTACTGAAAATTCAGCTCTCAAAAAAGACAAAAAGAATGACAAAGTAAATAAACAAAAGAACTGATTAAGCCACTCAAGTTTGGCCCCTATTTATAACACATCTGCCTTCCAATTTAAAATACATATTATACCATTTTTAGGTTTTCAAGCCAGTGTCATGCACAGGTAAATATAAACATAAAACTTAACCTTGGGCTGGAAGCTTAGCCAATACTAGATTAGAAAAAATGCACCAAAATGATATAAATCTCCAGAGTGTTGATTTTCTTTTTCACTTTTCCGGTGGTTTAGTCACTTGTTGAAATGAGACAGGACCACCTTCATGGCAGGATCTCTTTACTGCCACAGTGGGCCAGAGCTGAGATTTAATAGCAGTGTCACATAGATGGCTTTTCTGCCATGCATTTTAAACCACCAATGAATTTGTCTCTACACTTTTATAGGTTCATAAATGATTTCAGCTATATTCATGAACATGGAGTCAACTTCCGCCCATGCAGGAAGTGACCATCAGACTGCAGGAGTCTGATGGGGCCAAGTGAGGGTCTAAGATTTTTTTCCACTTATTTCAGGACACAACTTCTCTAGACCTAAACATACATAAGCAGCAAATGATGATCCAGTGTCCATCAGGGTTGTCATCATTTTTAGAATACGACTTGGTACTTCAGACATCCCTAGTGTGCATACAGAACACCCACATGGCAAAATTACGATCTCTTTGGTAACAGAGATGGTTTCATGGAACATTGGACAGTTCACTTCACATCTGTAGTTGTCAGTCTATCTTGCAATAGAAACGATAAGCTTTGTCGGTAGGTAGCTTAATAATAGAAACCTCATTCAGCACAAGCTTAAATAGGGCATTTTTTCTCTTATATGAGAAAACCAAATTATAAATAAAGAGCAAAACAAAAGATGGATAATAGAAAGAAAAGAGTTAGCTTTTCCTCAAATGGGAAAAGGACCAAGAGATGAAGAGAGAGGAAAAGAAAGGGGAGAAGGGGAAGTGAAAACTGGGGTGAAGATGTGTTATGCACATGGACAAACTCCCCACAAGGAATGCAAGCCTTGCATACTGGAAGTATGCACTAACAAAAAATAAATAATTCATTCATCTAAACATTCATCTAAAAAATCATTCATCTAAACATTCAATCTTGACTGGAAGTCCATTAATTTTCTTCACATAGAAAATACCCCCAAGTACAAATACTTCTAAGGGAATTTCAAGTGACTCACCTCAGGTATGAGAAGGAATTTTTTATTTGATAACATTCTGGGTTTGTGCGTGTGTGACCTGCATTTGGTGTGTTTGTGGACATGTTTATACTCTGTTTACCTATGGACGCACTATACAGGGGTAACACACGTCATCACAACGACACGCATCAGAAACCGTCTTACGGTTCCCTCATCCCAGCATCACAGATATTCTTAACTGTAGCTCCCAAGAGCAGCAAACCCCTGTCAACAGTTTCAAGCCAAGCACCACCATGACAATCCTGATGTATAAAACAAGTGCTCTGGGTTCTCATGAATGTGTGCTCATATGAAAAATTTAATCTGAAAAATCAGAATATAAAAGTAATGCATTGGGGACAATATAGACACTGAAAGTCTAGTCATGCTGGACATGTTAGCATACCTAAATTCCAAGTACCAAGGGTCAGGACCACTTCCATAAGAGGCATCCATTTGTCAGAGGCCCCAGAAGCCCGAGTACATCACACGCCTCTACCCATTCATACGGGAAATCTAGGCTTCTGATTAGATGGTGCAAAAAACTACAGCAAAAAATACTTCAAATGCACAGGGACTGAATATGTACTAGGAGACAACATAATTAAAAGGACATTTGAGAAATAACTGTTAAGAATGAATAGAAAAGTTCAGTTTCTGGATATACAGAGTCTTTAGTGCATAATCATGAGAAAAGTTGGAGGTAAATGAAAGAAAGAATTGAGCACTAGCTGTGTCGCAGGCGATGGACTGAGCGCCTTCTAAAGACAAAGTACCAAGGCCCTCTCTCTTCACGGTCTTTATGGCCCGGTGGCATGACACAGACATAAAAATCCCTTGTGTTCTGTCCAGCACCTCTTAATGGTCATCAGGGAAGCAAAACTCCCTGGAGGAGATTCATGGCACAAGGGCTCTATGGGAGTAGTGTGGTAACAAGAAATATCGCAATTCATGTAAATTCAACATTCACTGAGAAATGGCAAATGTCAGCCTCTACACCAAGTAGAGGGGTAAATAAGGTACAAATGAAGACACACTTCCAACCCAAGGGCTTTACAAATACTATTTCCAGTGCAAGTCTTCATGGGCTGTAACAGGATACACATTCCTGACTATAGTTCACAAACTTAATTCATGTGATTTTCAGAAGAATTCTACGAAGTACGTGCTCTCTCACTACAGATAATCAAATTCTGGATCAGGACATGAGGAAACTCCTACATACCCAGAAAATAACAGCAACGATTTTTAAATGATTCTGTACAATGTCAAAATCCATGAATTTTTCAAAGCACTGCTTTCATTCCGCCCCCACCCAGGTCTTTTGCCAAAAATCTTCTTGAAAGTATTGACGGATATTATTACAGATGACTTCCTTAACAGGTGACTTTTATAAAACAAACTCCAGCCTAAGCATATTTTCTAGGCAAGAAGAGAGTTTTAGAGATTGTTTGGCCCAATAGTTTCGGGTGCCTAGGGGAATTAATCTCATAACAATTTTGTAGTTCAGTAGTGAAGAATCAAGGATTGAAACTCTGTTACTTCTATTTTCAGGTAAATGTTACCTTTATATCACACTGTTATCCTATTATTCATACACTGATGCATATAAAAAATGCATGTCTATTTAGCAATATTTCCAAATACTGTTATTAAAAATTCTTAGAAACCATAATATTCATAATAAATATTTTCCCCATTTAAATACCATTAAGTTGTTGCTGGTAATATTCACTATATTACCAAGATAAAATAGATTTCACAGTAAGGATTATTACCAGGAATACTCAAGGATATTTAATAACAGGAAAGCAGTAAATTAATTAGGAGGTATAATATCACTTCTTTCTCTTTTTTTGTGGTACTGCGAACTGAATCGAAAACCTTCCCAAGGAGCTACATGCCCAGTCCTTTTTTATTCAAAAACAGGATCTCATTAAACGACTGAGTAGCCCAGGCTGGGTTCAAATTCACAATCACCCTACCTCAGCCCTCTCACAGCGCTAGACTAGGGAAATGTTCCCTCACACAAAGCTGCATCACACCTCTAAAGACGTCAGTGTATAGAAGTAGAAATTCCAAACCATGAAGCAAAAACTGATAGCAGGTGAAGGAGAATAAAAACTGTCCAAATTATACTTGAATAATTTAACTTCTACTGTCAGCAATTGAAAGAACAAGTAGGTAGAAAATTGGAAAAGCCATAGAAATATTATTGACTAACTAGATCTGTCTATGAACACTAAAAAATAAAAGTAGAATCTCCACTTTTTCCAGTGTAGAGTACATATTGAACCATAAAATAAGTTTAAATTTTAAAGAATTGCCACCACACAATATATATTTTTTTGACAATGAATTAAATCAGAGATAAAGACCAGGGAGTTCTAAACAATATTTAGGAATGTGTTAGTAATTTTTCAATTATTACAAATCACTAGCCTATTTCTAAAGATAAAAGTAGCAGAGCATTAGAAAAAAAAATTTGAACTAAGCAGAAATCACAATGTATTTCATCTAAGTTTGTATCAGGCTGCGAAAACAGTATTTTGAGGAAAATAGCACTGATAGTTACATTAGCAGGAAGATCTGAAATTACTGCTCTATGCGTGCATTATAAGAAGTTCCAAAGAACAGCCAATTAACATGAAGCGAGAAGAAATTAGATAATATGCATTTTAGAGCATCCATCAATGAAATATTAAATATAATGGGAAAATAATAAAATCCAAACATGAGTAAGAAATGTATAAACATTTAACCAGGCTGATCTCTCTGTAAGGGGTAGAGAAGTTATCAGCATCAGCAACAAGACAAAGAACACCACTACAGACCCTATAGACATAACAGGATGGGGAAATATAGGCACAACTTTGTTTAATAAATTCATTGTCTTTGATTCACAATCAGAATTATCAGCTGAAAAGATAATTTTACTATTTCTAAAGAATTTAAACAGAAGCAATATTAATATAGTTAACTCAGAAAGCATGTTTTATAATGAAACAAATGCAGATAATATATTTGGCTGAAGTATAGAAACCTTTTCTTAAAGATTGTATGCAACTGATATATTTTATTGAAATATCAAGCACTTTTATTGACTTCATAAAATAATATATGCCAACATCTTTACTGAATAAGCGGTGGACCTTTTCAACATTTCCTTCCCTAGCATATTATCAAATTTAAAAAAATATGTCTAATGAACAAAAGTACCCATCTCTTTTCTTATGATCATTCTAGATGCCAAAGATGTTTTCTGCAGGAAAAATACAATGTCTATGTCTCTAGGTATCTTCTTAAAAGAGTTAAAGTCAACATTTTATACTCATCTTTACAGCAGCACAATATGTAATAGCTAAATCGTAGAAGAGGTTTGTATGTCCATCAACAGATGAACAGATAAAGACAATGTGGTTTTTATACACAAGAGAGTACTACTCTGCCATAAAGAAGGTTAACTTTGAAGCATTCATAAGGAAATAGATACAACTTGAGACCATAACATTAAGTGAAATAAATCAAACACATAATATTAGATAGCACATGGTTTCTCTCCTATGAGAAACCCAAAATATAAACAAACAACAAAATAAATGAGAGATAATAGGAAACAGAAAGATCTTTTTCAAACGGGGAGGGGAACAAGAAATGAAGGAGGAGGAAAGGAAGGGAAGGGAAAGGAGGAATGAGAAAAAAATGAAAACAAATAGAAATAGAGCTTTTCCAAATGGGAAGAGGACACAGAGGTGGATGGAGCAGGGAGGAATAGACAAAGCAGGAATGAAGAAGCACTGTGCGCATGTAAACTATCCGTGATAAATGCAGTCGTTAGGTACGAAAACATGCAGTAACAAAAACAAATAAATACATGCAACATCAATTATGCCGTCCAGTGTGAATGTGATGATCTATTGAGCAAAGTCGAGCACAGAAAGCAACAACGCACGGCACATACTCATTTGAATAGCTGCCCGCCCCAAATAAGAATTATAAAGATACCACTGAGACGTGAGAAGTCTCTGCTCCAGGAGAAGAAGGGTGACCAGAGCGACACATTCACACCTCCGCATCACAGGGACTCTCATTCCCTGTGAGCAGAGGAGACTGAGCAAATCCTGCCCCAGCTCCCCCAGAAAGAGAGACAGAGGACCAGGTCAGGGTGAGTGACCAGACGTGAAGACAGAGCAGCCAGGAGGTGAGGTGAGGACAGGCCTGTGTGTGGAGATACTAAATTCAGATGCCACCGGCCTTTGCCTGGGATAACTCAAAATTACTTCCATTTTCTCAAAAATATCTCCTAATGCCTGACTTTTCACTAGAAAACAGTGACAGAATTTTGAAATATAAAAATTATGTATCTGTATCTATTTAACTGGATACATATTCATGTACATTTTGAGCTCTCATTTTGATGTCAAGAAACCATGTTAAAGGAAATTTAAGAACCTAACTAGTATGACACTAATAGAAGTCATTATTTGATTAATAAAAACTTCAATGCTGAGAAAGACATAATGGCATTATCAGGAGGTCCACAGTGACATCTCTTAACATGAGCTTGAATTAATGATTGAAATATTTTTTAAAAAAAAAGATGATCGAAATTTGTGCATTTTAGCAACAGTGTTTACCCAAGGTGTTTTTGCTGTGACACCTTGTCTAGTAGAGGCTAGTTCATTTTAGGAATTTCAAAAACATTATTAACTTAGAAATTATGCAATTTTATTAAAATTATTCCATTCTTTGACATGTTTCTTTAAAATGGTTTAGTACTTAAGTTAACTGATATTCTAATTAACTATTTACTAGTCACTCTGTTGAAAAAGAAAAAATATCAGCAACCTCAGAGCTTTTAGATCAGTAGTTAATCTTATATCATAATCTATATAACTTGGAAGTCAAGGTAAACTTACTTTCCAAGAACTAGTTTTCAAGCTGAAAGCATTTACAGTGTTAGACATGTAGTATGTTAAAAATCCAACATATCTGCTAGTTCTTTCAATGTGGTCATCACTGTCCTGCACAATATTGAATTTTGATTGTATTGCTTAATTTTCTTCTGTGTAATACAGATTGCAATTATCTTTTCAAACTCAGATTGCTGAATTATCACTAGGACTTGCTTGCTGCTCATATTTATGTTAAAGGTTTGGGTTAGTTTTGTTATAACAGAAGAGAGAACAGATTTGGACTCTTCATCTATTAACTACCCCATCTGCTTTTACTGGAAGAAATACAGACACTAGATGGGGAATTGCTCTGCCCCTCAGTACTTTTTCTGGTTCTTGCTTGAAATTTCAGTTCTCAACTTGGGAGGAAGTCAGAGAGGACTGTAAGGTGCTGTAGCAGTTAAGACAGACAAAAGGACTTCCAAAGGGCTCCTTCCATTCTGCACTACCTCCCCACAGTTCTGCAGAACTGTGGTGTGACGGGGAATACTTGGCTCTCAGGCTAAGGAAGCGAGGAGGAGCTTACACCCTCCAGCTTCTAAATATGGCTCCCCAGGACTGGTGTTGACCTTGGAGAAAGTGCCTGGTAACAGGAAAAGAAAACACAGCAGAGAGCCATGAACTGGGCAGCGTCGGTCAGGTTGCTGTCTGAAACTGGTAATATCGGGGAATTGCACCTGCAGCAGGAAGATCTGAGTGCGGACTGGTTACCAAATGAAAACAAAAATATGTGAAATATGTTCAAGGACACAGGGATTCATGCAGCCAGTGTGAGGAGCTCTGATAAAAGTGCAAGTGACTTTCAACGGCGAGCTGGTGTCCTCGCCCTGTCCTTATTCCATTTGCCTGGTTAGTGAGGGCTTCCTGAACGACCCAAGTCATCCTTCTGTAAGTCATCTGAACCAGGAACGCTCAGCCATAAACCAGGCAAGCCTTTCCCCCAGAGCAACGTCCACTGATACGCATGCGAACATTTGCAATGGCACTGTTCCCTAAGCTTCCAAAGCCAATATTTGTGCATAACAAAAATCTAAAGCATATTTCCAAGTCTTCTGCTCAGTTTGTCTCGATTAATTACAATACTATGTCAGCCCCAGGAAATCCTTGTGGAAAAGAAAGAAATACCATTAGAATAACACATTCAGTCACTGATTTTGAGGCCAATGTCTCAAATTTATTAGTAGAATAGTTTAGTAGTTTAACCTCTCCAGCTCTTCCTGCTGCCAAGGAGTCTCATAAAGTGCAGGTTTCTGAAGTCACCAAGTGGATGTCAAATCAAAGATGCTAGGCTTTGAGTTTTTCACTTTCCCAAGAGCCCAACTCAAACACCAAAGAAACTTAAGGGAATAAAATCAGCACATACTTCAAGCATTTTCCTAAAAAAAAAAAAAAACTGCCTCCAGAGCAACAAAGCCTTTTGCTTACTAGCCAATATTTCAGATAGTCATGTTATCCACAAAGCACTTCCTTAATCTTCTAAAATCAATCATCTGAAATATCCTACTATCTTCAATCTATTAATTTTGAATCTGGATAAGAAAGAGAAATAAGATTCAAGTAACATTTCCCCCAAAGCGTCGATCAACTCTCTTACCATCGAATGTTAAATAGACTCTTGCTTGGGGCGAAGAAGATGCTTTTACACCGATAGAACAGATAAATACTCCAACCAACACGTACACCGCCCGGAATGCCATTTCTTCAGATTTCAAAGTTAATATCCAGGAGAAAATACCTTTAAAAGACAGATAACAAGCTTGTTACATATTATTTTACATTTTAGGAGTGAAACAACAAAACAGCAATTTACACAAACAAACCACCAAAAAATGCATGTGAATTTTTACAGTACAACCAACAGTAGGAGGTGCTATGACTTTGCTTCTCAGCTGTGAAAATTAGCTTTTTATTTGTATGTAGAAATCTTTGCAAGAAGAAAATTGTTTATGTTCCAGCAAAACAATGCTAATATCACAACTGGGGAGAAAAAAAAAAAAAAACACAGTAAGGAAACCTTAACTGATTCCTAGAGGAAAAGAGGATGATTCATCTGGTTTTCTCTCTAAAAATCAATTCCATGAAAGTAACTCGGGAGTGGTACCCACCGGGGGCCCCTCGGCACATGCATAAACGCGGTAGCAGGACTCTCCGTGGACATTCAGGACTCCCACCCGCTCCTCTCGTGCCCCTTGGCTCTCTGCAAATTCCCGCCTCTGAAACGCCGTTCCGTGCACAAGCCCTGCTGCTCAGCCTTGAGTAGTGAAATCACTTGCAACCCTTATGGGTCAGTGTATGCAGATGACCAGGCAGCTGCTCTGCTATGCTGGTGAGGTAACCATGGCCTCGTGCCAGCTTCGAACCAATGACCCAGCGGCGAGCAATCCAGGCAGCCCCTTCTCCACCAACGCAAATGTTAAATAAATCAACCAGAAATGGGCTGTCAAATTCCCAGCCATAAATCAAAGAGACAAGTACTACCGCTTGAAACGGTGGCTATAAAATTGATACATGCTGTTAACTAAGGTCTGAGCAACAAGCAGGAGCGGTAAGGTGCTGGGAGAAACCCACAGGCGCTCTAGCGGTGCACGGCGAAAGACAAACTCAGGACCCTCACAGGAACCTCCGGTGGGGTTGGATCTACCGTCATTTAGCATAAAATGGCACGGCCTTATCCTAGGAGTGTATTTCACAGGTAACAGCAATGCTGATCGTGATTGTTATGTGGATTTTTGCTCTGCAAATCTATCCAGTAAAGAAGCACCACGAAAAAAAAAATGAAAAAAGCTGCTTCATTAATGTAAAATAACAACAATTAATACGAAGGCGGAACTATGCCCTGCACAGCTATGAGGGTTAGAAATCTTGGGCTCCTTCCCCAGCCAGGACTGAGGAAGCCCTCCCGATGTTTGGGTTTGGTGATTCCCAAAAGAAACACTTGCTTCCTGCTTCCACGACCTCGGCACCGGCCACCCCGGAATTAACTTAGGAGAAAACACATCTTCTGGGTGACTTTGCGCCTTGATTTGGTTAACTTGATCATCAAAGCCAAAGGAGGAGGCAAAGCTGTTACCCCCCCCCCAGCCTCCACCTGTTTATAGAGAAGGCAGAGGGCATCGCCTAGGTTCACCGACTGCCACCCCGGTGTCGGCGTCCGAGCAGACCCGTCCCCTGCCCGGGCCGCAGGGAGGCAGGGGTGGGATAGGACGGGAGGGGATCCGGACGGGATCAGGACCAGATCGGGACGGACGGGGACAGGACGGGACGCATGGAGACGCGCGCGGGGACGCGGGGCGCGCGCGGTCCGCTCCGAGCCCGTGTGCCGCTCCCCGACCCGGGCAGCGCCAGGTGCCGGACCCGCGCGCCCTCTCCGCGCGCCCCTGAGCGGCCCGGTCCCGGGCCCGCGCCCGCAGGTGTCACCGGGTCGCCCGCAGCGGCACCGGCACCGGGACCCGGACCCAGACACCGCGCCCCGCGGGCCGGGGACAGCCGCCGTCCGTGCGCTCACCCGGCCGGGGGCCTCCTGGCTGCTCCGGGCTCTGCTCCCGGCTCTGCTCCCGGCTCTGCTCCCGGGCTCGGCCCGGCTCCGGCTCCGGCGCGGCGCCTTTGTAGCGGCGGCGGCGGCGGTGTCCGGTTACAGCGCGGAGCGGCGGCAGCGGCGGGCGCGGACTCCCCGCCTCCTTTTAAGGCGAAGAGTTGCGTGGCTGAGAGCGCGAGCCTGGTCCTCAGCCTGCTGCAATCTTTCTTTTTCTCTTTTTCCTCCTCTTTGAAACCAGCCCGGGCCGCCCCGCAGGGCGTCCGTCCTTCCGTCCCTTGTCCCCGTGCGTCCGTCCGTCCGTCCGCGCCTCACGGTCCCGCCCCGCGCCCCACTCACCGGCTCCGGCGGGGTCCCCGAGCTCCCTCCGCGCCGCGACCTGCGTCTGGGCCGGGCAGGAGCGCAGACCCCGCCGCTCGCTGCGCGCTCCGGCCGGCAGATGGCCCCCTACCGGGACCGGCTCCGTCCACCCCGCGCCGGGCCTGCTTCACCGGCGGGCGGGGTCAGGAGCCCCGCAGCCCGGGGCCGCGCCCCTGGGGACCCAGACTCCCGCCCCCTCCCCCCGGGGGACGCAGGTGACCGCTCCAATTCCAGGCCGCGCTGGATGGCAATACTGGCCGTATTGTAAGAACTGGGCAAGGGACCTTGAATAGTCAGTTTCCAAAATACGACAGAGGATTGTCCAAAGCAGGAAAACAGACGCATCGTTAATCCTCAAGGAGATCCAAATCGGAGCCCGCACGAGATGTCCCTCCCACCTGTTAGAACAGATCTTCCCTCAGTGACCGAGGCACGCAGTGGGTGAGAATGTAAATGAGGGTAGGCATTAGGTCCTTTAAACATTGGAAACCCGGTTCCCGTATGATCCAGCAGCCCCTTTCCAGACGTCTGCCTGAAAGGTCTGGATTCAGTGTGCTGGAGAGATGTCTCCTTCCCTGCCTCCCTGCAGCTGCATTCACAGGAGCCAAGTTAGGGATCAGCCCATGTGTCAGTCACGGCCACAGACCGGTAGGGAAGACTGGATCACAAAACATACTGGGTATTATGTGTCTTCATTACGCGACGGAATGCAAACTTCAAAAGCAGGACGCGTCCCCCGTACCACCACGGATGGGATCAGCAAACATGATGCTAAGTGAAACGGACACAAAACAAAGATGGAAAGGCCACGTGGTCCCACGTATACGGGGAAACCTAGACAGTGGAACTCAGAGGGGCAGGAAGCAGCGTGGGGAGGTGGCGGGTAACAGATGGGGAGATGAGAGAGGGACGGACGAAGCTTCAGGTAAGAAGGAAGGAGTGTGACCATAACAATTACCTCACTATTAACTTATGAACAGGAGGCCGTTGGAAGCCAGTGAATCTACAGATGATTGCCAAAGCAGAATTTGTGTAAACACTACATTTCAGGGAACCAAAACAAAAAAGCGTAAGGTGAGCGAGTGTCAAAGGTGCATTCGTAAGAGAGTTTAATTCCAAACTGGATTTTCAAACGACTCAGCGAATTAGTCTCACGCACACACACACATACCTGCAAGGCTTTGGGGACTGTGACAGTGGCTTAGATTTCATCACAGTCTGTAAGACTTGTGCCGAGATTCCCTGAATCTATCTTGCCTGTGTAAACCTTTTTTTTCAGTGTGCTCCTGGAGTTGAGTGGTGTTTGCTTAATCCCAAGCCATGTACCGTTGGACACGCCTCCAACTGAATCATAAAAGTAGACAGGCATTAGGGAAGGAGGGCTGGGCACAAGGACAGGATCAGGGTGCACGCATTTGGAGTGGCCGTGCAGTGGACGCTGGAGGGTGGATTAAGTGTCCCTAATAAAAGTCACCCCCCACACACATACACACATGCTGCTTAGTAACTTGAAACACCTTGACAACCCAGGCTTTATGTGGGAACGTTGGAGGCCGGAGGCCTGTCACCCTTTTCTTAGGCTACTGCGGTCTGTGACACCCCCCCCCCCCCCCCCCCCGTGCTGGAAGGCCAAAACAATGTGAGCTGTCTGGCAGTCATGTGGGAAGGGAGGACAGAAAGCAAACCTGCAGGGGTGGTGAGGACTGAATACACATTTGCCCTGTGAACATGTCCTGGGGACAGCACCCAAGCTGGAATACTTAGGAGGCCTTTAGAAAGTCTGTAGCCTCAATGTTTGTTTGCTATCCTTACATTACTCTTGCTTCTCCTGGGGCTCAGAGACCAAGCCGGTCAGACAGGTCTGGTGTAGAAATCGTAGTGTGGATTGCTAGCTGATGGGCTTTGGTGTCGCCTCTGTCAGGGTTGTTCATTAATTTTCAATAGGATTGAATGTGTGTCCACTTTCCTGCTTGGCCCATCCCTGGTCCCTAACTTTGCTCACATCCTTCTCTTCTGTGGATGTGAAGTATGAGCTGTGTATCCCTAACTGTATGACCCCTGGCAGGAAGGACAGCAAGTTGGGGACAGCGGTTTGCTCTGCTGGTTAAAAAGAAAATTCTTATTGTTTGCCTTGTTACGCATTTGTCATTTAAAATCAAATAGAGATACATTACCAAATATGCAGTTCAAATTTTTAATAGCTCTTTAAATATCTTTAAACATCTCAAAAACAGTAAACTGCAGGATTTCCCATCTCTACCAAAGTAAGTGTATTACCGCTTGTGTTTATGATTCACAGCACAGCGCTTGTCAAGGAGAACAGAAAAGAACTTCAGGAGTGAGATACGCAAGTGATGTTGCTTTAGTACAAAAACGTCATACGTGCAGGATAAAAGGTGTAAGGATGTCGCAATTGCTCACACTCCCCTCCCAGGGGTGAAGAGTTGTTTTCCTCCGTGCTGGATTTTCCAGGGAAAGCTCTACACAGGTATATGCCTTTCGGGTGAGCTCTACGCCACTGAGCTCCAAAGGGCTCCACCGTTATTTTGTAAGTGTTGGTCGTGGATCTGTTTGCCCACACACGTGGACACAGTTTCCAGTAAAGCCAAGGGCTTGGATGGGTGCTGTGTTTCTGAGGGGCTGTTTCCCCTCTGCCAGGCATAAACCCTCTGGCTGTCCTGTGTCCATTCTTCAGGATGCAGAGAGGCCTCTGACTGCCTCTCTGGTTCCTGTAATGAGGCCCCCAAATCACAACCAGCTGAACCGTGAAGACAGGGCTGTGAGTTCGGGCCAGCGGACTCCCAGTGCCCACCCGTCACCCGCGCGGCGGAAGGCTGTGCCTGGTCCTCTGCAGATCTGCCGGCTTTTCTACTTTTCTTGAGCTCCAAGTGGCTGGCTAACAAGGGGAGCACCAAACTGGGGAGATGACTCTCGGACCCCAGCTGAGGCACTCGCCTGAGGAGAGGCATCGGATACACTTAGGAGACTTGAAAAGTATCACCGCTTCTCTGTTTATCTGGTTTACTTTCAGTCATGAAACCCAACACTTTGAAGTTTCCGGCGACGTAGAACTCTGTAGGGAAAGATAGAGAATTTCATTCTGTAATCAAAAGCACACTAGCATGCAGGCTGCCGAGCTCTGAATTCAGGTCAGTCACATCTGTTTCCACGATGGGCTGTGTCCCTGGCGAAGAACTGATTGGAGCTTGCCCTGGGCGTGGACGACAGAGGCCGTATGATAAAGGGCAGGGAGTGGCAGCAGATATTTTACAAATATTATTTCTTTTAATCTCCATAAGAGTCCTAAAAAGAAGACATAAGTATGTCCATGATGCAATAAAGGAAAATAGCTCAGAAATTGAAGGCAGCTTGCCTTACCTGAACCCATAAGCAAGGACTACAAGTCTACCCGTCTCTAAGTCCATACGCCTCCTTCCATCTATGATCCCTGGGTGCATTAATTGAATAAAAGTAAGAAACAGAAAAGGAGTGTGCAGACCTTTCCTCCCCTCCCAGGCTATTTAGTTTTCCAGTGTTTTCTATTTTGTTGGGTGGTGATCAGATTATCTCCCAGATTTGCATAATACATACAAGCATTGCAGCTCCATTAGGAAATTATACACAGCTTGAGAACAAAATCAGTATCTGATTCTCCTTAGGGTCTTCTAGAATATCCAGAAATGAGATGGTTGATGTCCAACGCAGACACATGGGTGCTGAAGGATCCAAGGAGTATGTGGAGAAGGGAGGAGGAAGGCGTGATACTGACCAGGTGAAAGATCGCTCAGTGACACAGCACATCCATGCAGGTTATTTGACCATCCGTTCCAGGATATTGGTAGTTACACCCATGGTGCTGTCCCCTTCAAATGTCTGGTATGTAGCCTATGAAAATATAGTGCCTGGTAATCCAGAGACACAACCGCACAGTGCAGGGAGCCCTGGTCGCCGGAAGCTAATCCGAATCCAGCAGGGTCAAGCCTGCTCCAAGTCGCAAGTCACAGGATATGTGTTCTGCAAATCATTACTGGAAGCCTTTTGCTCGCTGGCTGAAGGACAGAACTGCAGCCTGTCCTGTGGTTTCTGACCTTCCCTTCCCTGGCCTGGCCTGGCCTGGCCTGGCCTGGGTGATTCCTCACGGTCCTCTCCTTCCTGGGTGGCCTGGACTCTCTGCCCCTTCAGGTCCTCCCATTCCTGGGCCACACCATGCCCTGCCTCCTTCCCCGACTCCCCCCAGTCCCCCTCCTCACCTCCAGAGCACCGCACCTGCAAGTCTTCTCCTAGGCCTCACCTCAAGCTCATCTCCACACATTCCTCTTCTGTGGTCCTACGTAAAGCTCATCAAATCCTGGCTGCTACCACACAGCAATAGCTGTTGGTTTTGAAGTCGGGTAGATTTTGATTTTAGTCTAATTCCTAATTTACTAACTGCCTGCTCTGGGTGTTGGTTGGCTTCCAATTTCAGTTTTATTGGTAAAATGTGAATGAAGTCAATCACTTCTGGGCTGATCTGCTAATTAAATACTCATAATGTGTGGCAATACACTTCTCACTTCTCTATTTCCATAAGCTCGTCTCTCTGCTGTATCACTGAATGCTATGATTATGGGAAATTTATAATTATTGACTCTCAGGACATCAGAATCATGGACCCTTTCTAGAGGAGCAAAATCCAATCTTGGCACAAGACGATGGCTGAAAAATAGATGCTCAGTTAAGTGGAACATCTTTTTTAGTGACCATAAAAACCTAAATAAAATATTTTGTCATCAGCAGCGTGGCCTTGCAACAGGTGCAATTTCTTAAGTAATCATTTTGCAAGGTTCATAATTTCACTCCCCATGTGCTGCATGTGCAGGTTAGCCCTTCAGACAAATTTTAATTGCATTTTGAGTTTGTTAAAAAGTGGGGATGTGTATGCTCACTTGATTTTTGACAATGAACTGCTATAGAAACTAATGGTATGAAGTAACTTTAAATTCACTTCGAAAATTTAACTTTGAAAATTAATACTCAGCAAGTGTGTTTAAGGCTTCTGTTTACAATTTAAAACCAGATTCCCTGAAAATTATGTCACAGTAAAAATAAAAATAGCCAGGAATGTAACTCAGCAGCACAAGCAACTGCCTGGCAAGCATGAGGTCCTGAGTTTGATTCACAGTACCAAAATAATAATGATGATGATAATAATGATAATAATAATAAACCAAAACATGATTTTTTAAAAAAAGCTGGTAGTAGTTCCTGGCATAGAAAGGGATAATTTATCTATTCCAGAAATTGAATATAATTTTGTTCCTTCTCATGTTTCCCTTTAGGTTTTTCTCATTCTGGCTTCTCTTAAAATCTTTATTGAAAACCACAAGAACACAGGCTTCTAAAAATTAAATGATGTACTAATTATATTTTTAGATTTTAACATGTTAATTCTGTAGGTTTTTTATTCAACTTCTTTACTTATTTTTAAGGCATAGATCATTTAAAATAACCCATCTATAAAAATCCAGAGTTAACTACTTCAGTAGTAATAGCATGATCTTTAAAATTTATCTACAAAGGGATTATTCAATTTGTCCAAAAAATTCTTTTAATTAACAATTTCCTTGAATGCCTCAAAAATTTTAAAAATTCACTGACTTTCAGACAATATCTATAATTTAAATGAAGAAGAGTTATAAGAAGGTTAGCCATGCTAGCTACTTGGCTTTAGGAAGATATGGAACAGGCGGGAAGAGAGCAGAGGAGGAAGCAGATTTGGCCGAGTTGTGTCCGTTACCACCTCCCCGGGATGAACCTAACCATCACACACTGCAAACGTGGGTTAACAAATTGTTTTTATAATTTAAAAAATAAAAGCAATAGGCAGCAATAAAAAAGAATATGCTTAGACTAAGTTACAACATCATCGCTATTAGCATATTGCTTCAATAATACATGTGCTAGTACCTTGTATTTATGCATGGGAAACCCATACCAATTAGAAAAACATGGCTTATACTTCATGACCATACAAAATATAACAGTTTTACCAATGTAAATGTTGTCAAGCGGCATCTGCTTTCCCGACACCCAGTATCAAGCCACACTGATGATCCGTACTGTAGTGAACTTAACGAGTTACACAAGAGTTTAACCCAAAGAAGTTCCTCACCGGTGTAGCCTTTGCCACCTGTCTGAGAAGCTACCGCCACTAAACACAGCTGGCTTCCCTGGAGTCCGCTGCCTCTGCTGCTTCCACTGCTCTCCTCTCGCCCGCACCTTTGAAAGGTGGAGCAAGGAAGGAAATGCTTTCCTTCTCCTTTCTGTTACTAATAGAAAACTGTGCGGGGTCAGTGTGTGTACTTACAGTCCGAATCTATCTGGACACAGCCCTCAGCTCATATTGGCAGCGTGACTTACCTTCTGCCAGTCAGCCACGATCTGAAGTCCCACAAAGCTAGGTAAGGAAGTAAATCTGAATGAAATGGGAAGCCCAGGTGCTGCTCTGAGATTCTCCACGCGTCCCCAGCTGTTCACAGTGACATGTAAGGAAGCTGGCTGTAGGCCAGGGGTCCAGATCATCGCTGTCCAGCCTTGCTGCATCTCCCAGGATGCCTCTCTCCATGTGGACCTTCACTACATCCCTGGACAGCAGGGTCAGTTGCCCTGGGATTGTGTCGGCATCAGGAAGGGAGATGATGGTTTGGATAGTGTTTCCACAAAAGGCAGGTTGAAATCCTGACTCCCTTGTGCCTGTTTAGGAAATCCGGTCCTCACAGATGTATTCCAGGCGGCCTCATTCTGAGTTGAGCCCTTAATCCCACATGCCTGACGTCTTAGCAGGGCGTCGTGGGGAGACGGTGGCGGAGTCTGCAGTCAAAATCCCACCGACCGAGGCCCACCTGGGCTACGGGAAGCTGGAAACGCTGAGGGAAAGCCCTGCAAGACCCTGATTTTGAACTTCCAGCCTAGGAACTGCGAGCGACTGTGTTTCCCTCGTTTTAAGTCCCCAGTGCGCAGCACTTTATGAGAACAGCCGTGGAATTCAATTCCTTTCTGCCCTTGTTCTCCGCAGCACTGCATCTTCCTTCTTCGGGCTCCCGCTGCCTATTCCGTTTCAAGACTCTGGGAGAGCGAGAGGAGGTCCATGCTCCCCTGGGGTCCCACTCCTGACGCCTTAGATGTTACTGATCATTTTTTCTCCCAGAATTGGGAAGCTTATGCCAAATAAAAAACGTAAGGTATCTGATCTGAAATGAGAATTTTTAATTATTCCATTTGCTGCTTCAATAACCTCAACCTTTTCTGATTAATCATGATGTTAAGACCCTCACTTGCATATTGATGAAAGTTTCCAAAATGCAGACTATCATAAAATATTTAATTAAGATGAAGGGTTGCTTTCTATTTATTAGGCATGAGTGTGAATGCATGCTCGACTTATACATAAAGATAAATACAGAGATATTTACAGACATGTTTGTGGGCTGGTTAATTCTGGGCCACTTTGGCTGGATCACAATGGAATTAAATAATATAGTCCGTGGGTCTCTGAGGAGTTTTGGATGACACTGAAATCACTGGATTTGAACCAGTGCATGTTGAGTACGGTAGATCACCTTCATGCTGTGAGAGGGTCTCAAAAGATCACTGAAGTTCTACGAGTGTTGAACCTGGGCCATCATTCTGGTCTCAGGTCTGCTATTTCTGATCCATTCTCTAGATTTGGGGCTGTCGCAATTTCATGACTACCTGAGCCAGCTCCTTAAATAAACCTCTTTTCATATGTGTACACATCTTACTGGCTCTGTTTCTTTGGAGAATCCTGAAGCAGTGTGCACATGGGTTAGCCCACAGTTGCAATAGTATCTAACTGCTGTTTCCAGACACTAACACCCGTTAGAGGAACCAGGGCTATCTTAGCAAATGGCTTATTGTCGGTCAGGGCAGGAAATGTAGGAAGGGAGGATGTCCTCAAAAACACAAAGCATAGCAACACTTCAAAGGGACATGAAACACTAGACTCCAAAATGAGTAATTTGGGCAAAAGAATAAGTAATAGAACTGGGTTCTAACGAGTAAAATAAGTGTACTGTACCTACAACTATGTTGGTTCAAAATGAATGACTAAATGAATAAAAAATAAAACTTGCCTTGCTGCAGTCAGGATTTATAAGGGAAGGGTATTGATACAGGACACATAATTCATAGAATCATTTCATAATATTCACCCAAAGAGTCAAATGCAGAGGAGCACAGGAGATCCAGCCATGCACTAGAGCTGAAGAGCCTGGATCCCACGGCAAGTTCCTGCACGAGTCCAGGTGAAGACCCAGAGCCCGGGGCAATGTCCTCCACGAGTCCAGCTGGAGGCCTAAAGCCCACAACAACGCCTCATGCAAGTCTGTATCAAGATCTGCTGTGGGAAGGCCCAAAGCCCAGTGATAGATGCTAGAAAGTCTGTGCCTGGCCGGGGATTTGGCTCAGCAGTATAAGCACCTGCGTGGAGAGCATGAGATCATGAGTTCAATCCCCAGTGCCCAAAAAATAAAATAAAATATAAAAACTAGAAAGTCTGTGCCAACAGGCTGAGAGACCTGCACTGGAGCCAGGAAGTGACACTCCAGGGAAGGACCACAGCTCCCCTGAGGAGAACCACAGCCATCCTCAGCCACAGCGAGACCCGAGCTCCTCCAACGATGAGAAGAGCTGAGCTGATGTGAGGAAAGCCAGCGTGACAAGCTTCTCCAGCCCCAGTCACCACCTTCACTCCAGTTCTCCTCCTGTGCTGTGGGCAGCAATCCTCGGTAACTATCATCACCCTATACAGAGAGAATATGAACAGACGGGCACTGCACCCCCACAAGAATCATTCCAAAGCCACCATCGCGTTCTGTTGGTGAGAAAACCCACAGGGAAATGCAGAACAGAAGACGTTATGCGGGACCCGCTAGCACTCCTTAAGCTTATCAAGGTCGAGCAGAGCAATGAAAGACAGAAACCGACACACACCCGAAAGCACCAGGAAGACTTCTCAGCGAATGCAGAGCTGTTCGCCGGATTTGCCATGGGATGTATATCGGGCACTGATGAAAAATGTAAGGAAATCCAGGAAAGCCTAGATTTCAGCTGAAAATCATGGGCCTATGTCAGTTTCTTAGTTTGGATAAATTACTTTGGTTGTGTCAAAATTGCCAATGGGAAAAACCAGATGAGGCTACGAGAAATCTTTTCCAATTTTATATACATTTCCAATTATTACCACACATTTTTCAAAGGGAGAGAACTCACACAGTTACACTGGAGCCTTAGGGTTACAATGAAACATGAGTTTTCTGCCCAATACTTGTCCTTCTCTCACCCTTCCCTTCACAGCCTTCCTACCCTCTTTAAGCATGTGCAGGGGTCTCTGCCAATAGTTTTAGTAACTCAGAGGTCATCCTTTGTGTTTACGGAATGCTGGGGGAAGAACAGACCTCACACAACCTCCAATTCACTCTATCTCCTTTCCTGTGGGGAGCCAGACTGTTACTTTTTGCTACTCAGTTGGTTTTCATTCGATTGTAAATTATATTCTCACACCTTTATCTCTCCTCCCTCAGCCCAGCTATCTCTGCATGCCCGCTTTGTGGGATGCTTCGCCATGACCACCCACAAACTCCCTGTGCCTTCTCACACTCCCTCTCTTCCTCCCATGCCCATTTTCCTCTGTGCTGTGAAGGCCGGCTATATTTTACTCTGTTTTGTGATCAAAGGTAACTATTCTGGTCTTCGTCTACAGCTTAGCTTATAAAACTGAAACACAAACAGCTATTTTAAAAAATTTCAGGTCAACCTAAATAATACTTACGTGAAACCAGGGCAGTACACTTTGTGTGAGAGCATTCTTTTCTACCTAGTGTTGGTAATTCATTATTTTTTTTTTAAATTTCTGGGTGTTTTTTCCCTTTGTTGTTTTTGTTGCGTGTGTATGTGTTTGTTATGGTTGTTGATGTTCTGAATCTATTGTGTGTTCCCTGCCTGAATTTTTCTACCTTCTGAAATAACTCACTTTTCTAACCTACTTTCCTTCACCAATCTGTGCTGATTACTCTACAAAGCCCTGGGGCATGTTTCTCCGTGATTCTCAAGGGTCGGATTCTCCATTCCCTCTTCCGTGTCTGTCTTCTTTCGGTCTGCCTGTCTGCTCACCTCCTTTCCTTCTGTGACACACACTTCCAGAGCTTCCTAAGACAGGCTGTGTGAGAAGCCTATGTAGACTCCTTTGACGGTGTGACAGCAGCTGTCCCGTTCTGGTCCACTTTACAGACACTGCAGCTTTCTCCTCCAGGGGCCGTTTATGTGGTTGAGAAGTCGGGTATCAGTGTGGTTATCATTCTTTGGTGGTTAACCAGTTTCCTCTCTCTTTTTGAAATTCTTCTTTGTCTCAGAGGGACTGAAATTTTGCAGTACTGTGATATTTGTCTGTTTCTCCCAACCCGTACTGAGTGCTCCACTGGCCCTTTACTGTGAGACTGGCTGCTCAGTCCCCAGCAGGTACTGTCCATGCGCACCTCTCCCTCCCTTCCCTTCTAGGTTCTGTCTTCCTGCTTTCCAGAACTCTTTTTTTTAGCTTAATATTAAGTCCTCATAATTCCATAATTGTTCCTATAAATCTTTCGCTTAGTCCGTTTTTTCTTTTTTTGGAAAGATTTTCTTGGCTTTGTTTTCTAAACTTCTTAATGAGTAATTTTGAGGACAAAAAATTATTTGTCTTTGAGAAATAATTTGGTTCTTTCATTTTTCTTTTTCATATTATGCTATGCATATGTCCTCTGATACAGTGTGTTCTCTAAGAAGCCTAATGATCATTAATTTTGATTTTCTGATTATTCTTTTTGCATAGACTCCTATTCTTGTGTTAAAGGATACAGTGCATGTTTGGAATTTTTTTATTTTACAGAGAATTAAAAAGCAATAAAAATGATACATAATTTTAAAACAAGATAATAAGAAATTAACAATGATTATTACATTGCATATTGTTATCTTCAAAATAGTTGCTCAGATTACCAGACATAGATATGCAAAATTGATCAAACAGTATAAGCACTAACTGTTCCTTTCAATGAACTAATAGAATGAGTAGTACAGTTATCTTAGCTATCTTGTGAATATATATTTCCTTCTTGCTTTTCTCCTTTCCCTCATTCTGTTGTTCTTTCCTTTTGAGAGGTTTCTTCCCCTTTATATTTCACAATATCTAGTGTACCTTTCGGATCTTATTTACTCTTTCAGTTACTTACGCTAGGGAAACAATATGATGTTTACACACGCGAGCCTGATTTATGAGTAGTATGATCTCTAACTACATCCATTTACCTATAAAAGCCTCAAGTTTATCTTTCTTCCTGACTGAGTAGTACTCCATTGTATAAAAATCCCACATCTTTTTTAATCCATTCTTTGGTTTATGGGCATTTGGGTTATTTTCAAGATTTAGTTATTACAAATTGTGCTCTATAAACGTGGGTACACATACATCACTGTGGCATGATGTTTTCAGCTCTTCTGGGAAAATACCCAGAAGGGGAAGAGCTGGCTCGAGTGGGACCTCCAATCCTAGTTTTCTGAGGAATATCTACACTGATTTCCACAGTAGTATTCTTTTTTTTTTAATTTTATTTAAAGAGGGGGGGAGCAAAACAGGAAAAAAGGGTAGAAACAATACAGAATTTCAAAAAAAATTAAACAGTAAGAAATCACTATTTCACACATTACATATTGTCTTCCTGGATATAGTTGTTCAAGTTACAAAATTAAAGCATACAAAGTGGACATTCAAACAGTGAGGCTGCAAACAGTTCTGTTCACTGTTCTGACAAAAACTTAGCAACATGGTTATCAATCCTACACACGTAAGTATACATACAGTTACCTCTTTTAGGGCACTTTCTTTTCCTCCTATTGCATTTTTTTAATTGTTTTATTTAAAGAAAAAATTTTGAAATGGAAAGAGGGTAGAAACAATACAAAATCTCAAAAACAAAACAAAACAAAGAAAAAAATAGTAACCAGTAAAAATCACTAGTTGATAATTATGTATTTTCCTCTTAGATGCAGTTGTTTAAGTTACAAAACTAAAGTTTGTTAACAGTGATACTGCAGTCAGTTTTGCTTATCCATCCAACTAAAACTTTAGCAACATGGTTATTAATTCCACACACTCAAACATACATGCAGTTATATCCTTTGGAATACTCTCTTTTCCTTTTTTTCCCCTTTACAATAACTATAATCCATTCTCGTAAACTACTTAGAAGTTCTACACATGTAGTAGTATTCTTTAAAAGGACTAAAGACTCCTATATTGTGGATGTTTTCTCTTCGTTTGTGAATTATTTGTTTACTTTGCCTTTTTCATGGAAGATCAGACTTCTAGCCACTGTCCAGTGGATTCTGGTAACCTATTTCTACACATTCCCGACTGCAAGTTTCTCTGGTGGGTGGTTTCCAGATTTGCTTCGGCTGTGGTCAGAGGGCTAAGCTGATGAGCATTTGTCTCCCTGAAATGTCAGAATATGGATGGTTTCATGCGGGGTAGCTACATCTGCACCCACAGCTGCCCTCTAAGGTAGGTGACTTGACAGCAGAGCTGGAGCGCTGGATTCCTAGCGCTCGGTGTTCAGGGAGATGGAGTGGGGCGACCATTCCACCCACCGTGGCCACTGGCTCTTCCCGCCCAGAGCTTCCTGAGGCTGCTTGCAGCACACACACCTCCCTCCTACCAGGCTGCCTTCTCCTGCTGCTGTCCTGCGGTGAATTCCCCCAGCCTGCTGTCACAGCACCGCTCTGCCATCCGCTCTTTGACTTCCTGCAGTGTGTTACAGGCTCTCAATGGCCTCACTCTGCACACCCGGCTGTTGAGACTGATGCTTTTTACAAACCCCCTGAACATTCTAACGTAAGCTTGGGAGCCCTGTAAGCTGAAATGAGCTTCACCCTGCTGAATGCAGCCTTTCCCCATCGTCTCCACCCCAGCTGTGTTTTGTTTTGAATTATCTTTCCTCCGGTTCACCTTAACAGTGGTAAAAACTTTGTTTTGCGCTCAGAGATTCATTCAGTAGGAAAAATGCGATGCGGATACAACTGCTCCCAATAGACCTGGCCTACTAGACTCTGCTGCTGTAAGAAAGAGGTCACTATGGAGGAGAAACCGGAATATGGTCCAGCGATGTTCATGTGCGTGGTAGGGAGAGGCCCAGCCTTCCCCGTCGAGCCTGCCTTTACCCCCTCAGCCACAGAACTTCTCAGCAAGACCCAAAGCCCCTTTCTAAGTGGGGTGTTTCCAGCTTCATGCAGTCTTCCTAAGGTTAAGCACATTTTGCTGTAGGATCATATTCTCAGCACTTGCTAGCCGTTCTATAACGTATTTGAGAAAGTGGTTTCATTCCACGACTAGAAAGACTGCTTTAGGAACTGTCTACACGATTCTTCCTATTTAAGTCACGTGTGACGTACTACGGCTTTTCATTCAATAAATGAGCATAGTGTTAACAGGATAGAATGCTCACACGCTGTTTACGTTCAGATTTCCGCACAGTCAGTGGCCTGGTGACTGCAAACCAAGATACCCTCTTGTGAGGATATTTCCCTCTATCACCAGGCTGTGTAATTACCTTTCCATGTGAAGTGCATCTCTGACTTCAATGACATTTTAATGGATTTTAAGTGGATCCTGACTTTGCCCTTATCTTATTTGTATGTGACTTTCCATAAACCATTAGACTCGTGTTCTTTATTGAGTTAAATGGTGTGACACAAAGCCAGGACATTCCTCCCTCGCCTTCCATTCATTCCTGGGTGTGATGAAACAGTACCCATAAATCACTCTAACTCAGGAGTTAGTAACAGGATTGGAGAGGTATCTCTAAGTATGACCTAGAAATATTGGTGAGCCAATTTTGGACCCATGCATTTGGATTCAACATTCTGTATGATTCCATTTCCAGTATCAGGAACGGGCTCTGGGTAATGTAAGGTCTCTCCGTGAGGTGAGGTCCGTCTTGTCTTTCTTCACTGGAGGTACTTATAGTTTTCTTTTGTGACTGGCTCGCCTGTTTGAACTAGTTATTGTAAAAGCCTGGCCTTCTTTATTTCTGCCTATAAACTAAAAGTTAAAGGTTACCATTAAACAAAACAGTTTATATCATTAGGGTTTGGTTGTGGTAATTAATACAATTTATTCAAATTGCAAACATACATTGTCCCCAATCTAAAAAGTTTCTTTAGTTTTCTTCTGGAGGGAAATCAATGTTATCTACTAAACTGTTTCTAGCTGATTAAACAAAATCTGGCCAAACCACCTTTGGTTCCTAAATGACGTGTTCATATTTAGAATCCCAGATTTAGAGAGCAGCTTTGCGATCCTGTGACCTCATCCGCTCACTCACTCACAGCAACCGAGGATCGGCACGGCTGGAGAACTGCCAGGGAAGCCGAGCACATGGCAGCAGGGACCAGAGGGATCCGGGCTGTGCTGGCCACCAGGCCGGGCACCTCTGTCCTCCCTGGTGTCACCTCACCTCCTTGTCACACCTCATCAGTTAGTCATTCTTCATCATCCAAGAAACTAACGTGAGCAGATCAGGAGAGCATTCACCAGATAAGGCCGTACAGGAGCTCGGAGTCCTGGCACTGACGGCACAGAGGGACCCTACTGCACAGGCCTCACCGTGCTCAGTCACACACGGGTACCTCGGTAACTCCCTCCGTATCTAGGCGGCCTTTCAGTCAATCTTTTATTGAATTCAAAATATCTTAAGTGCTCACAGTATAAAAGACATAACTTTTTTTTTTTTTGGTCCAAGAATTGAACTCAGGACCTTGTGCGTGCCTGGAAGGTGCTGTGCCGCTGAGCTAAACCCCCGGTCCTAAAAGATATAACGATTGCCCTATAACGCACATTACCCAGTTTTGTTTCCACAGCGATCTGAGGAGCAGACACAAAATCCGGATTGCAGACATGGAAACGACCTTGAGGAACAGACTGGGAGGGAGCATCTCCCCTCACATCAGAGAGAGCAGGGTCCACATTAAAGTGGACCGTCCTTGTCCTTCAGCTGCCACATGACTCAGCTTTTCTCCCACTCTTCCAGAACATGTATTACAGGAGAGCAATCCACTCACCACTCTCCTCCTCTTAGTCCAGCGCCTGATCCTTAGAACTTCAAACACACGAAATAAAACAATGGGTGCCAATGAATGAATTGGTACAATTTGTAGGCTTGAAGCAGTTTTATGTGGTTATAACTCCATTGTCAGTGTCAATAAATACTAAGCAAAATGATGTATTACCAGTTATAGCATGTTATTTTGTTAGTGCATGAACTATAATTTAATCATGCCCCATATTAAAATATCATATTTGCTTTCAAATCGCTGGTACCAGCCATGACAGCTCCCCAGCTGTGTATGATTGCCCTCCTGGGGGAGAGCCCGCTCTGCTGGGTGGGCAGCCCCTCCCTGCACCTGGGGGGGACGCAGCTCACTCGGCAGCCTTCTCTCAGTAGCAGCGTTGCCATCCCTGTGCTGCTGAAACAAGCACAATCCCAACATGGCAAAACACCTGTTTGGAAACAAAATCGCCTCAAATTGGGGACCATGTCTCCAAAGCATGCTGCAAGAAATACCGTTAAATGCCAAGCTGCCTTTGTAGTATTTCTATGGGTCAGCACCTCGGAGCTACTTTGGAGACAGAAAACAGCGGCCTGCAGAGTAAAAGCCTGTGCCAAGTTTCCTCAGTGATGAAGGAGCAGAATCAGAATTTTGTCAGAGTCAAAATCCAATCAGTGTTTAAATTCTGTGTTTCAGGGCTTCAGGACACTTTTGTGTTGTTGCTGTTTTTGTTTTTGCTTTCTTGTACTGGGGATGGAATCCATGGCTTTTCCCTTACATCAAGCCCCACATTCCCAGCATTTTTTATTTTTTATTTTGAGACAGGATCTTGGTGAGTTGCTAAGTCACTTGCTCTGGGCTTCCTGTCTCAGCCTCCCAGAATGCTGGGATCACAGCTCTGCACCACCACACCCAGGGAACAGCTGGCTTCTTGGTCCTGCCCCCTGCCTTCTCCTGCTCCCCTTTTCCTGGGTCCCTTTGCTAAGGGTCCTGTGGAGGCACCGAGCCATCTATTTCCCACCTCAGGCAGCACAGCTGTTACTTATTCCTCTTTGTCATAGTCTGGTCAGCAGCAGCAGACTCCAGGCCAAGGCCACCCGCTGTATTAGGGACCCTGAGGACACTTAGGATGTAGAGGAAGGGCGGCGGCAGAAGGGCAGAGCAGGTGCTGTCTCAGTGCACCCCCAGAGGGTGCTGCAGCCAGCGCCCAAAGCTTGTTAACAATTTAGAATCGCCCCAGCCCAAAGCAAGAGATTTTCACAGAAAGCTGCAGTCTCCTCTCCTGTCATTGCTAAGGGGCTGTAGACAGCATCACAGCAACCCCCATCCTGCACTGAGGTCCAAGCTGCAGACCGGGGACCCCCAAGCTGGATGTGGACAGTGGGGCTGTCCTGTGACAGCTCCCCATCGGTTCGTGGTGGGCTGTGATGCAGAAGAAACCCAGGGTGAGGTGTGGGTGACACCAGTTGGCTGGATTCTGCTAGGAGATCTCTGGGTCAAACATGGCTCTTCATCCCCCCTCAGGCTGAGCCAGAATGCTCTGCCTGGGGAGACAGCAGACCTCTCATTTAGGGACAGAGGTGCCTTGCTGGAGCTTGTGTTCAGCTTGGTGGTCAGAAGCTGGTCCCCTCCGGATTCCCGGACAGGAATGTTCTGGAAGGAGGAACACGCCAGGCGCTGGCAGAGGGTTCCCACCAGAGACAGCTGAGCTCTGGCTCTAGGGCCCCAGGGCGGGTCCTGTGACTCTGATCAGCACTCGGATTCCCGCAGGCAGAGTCACACAGCTGAGCAGCTGCTCCCCCGTGAAGTTAAGCAGGGCACTGGCACTTGGGCTTTGTTGCCTGGTTCCCCTTATAAAAAAGAGACCCAGGTCTCCAGCGATGTGGATTGCAGCAGGCCATGATTTGGAATTTCCTCCTGAGATAACAAATGCAATCCAAATGCAAATATCTCCCTGCTGTGATAGGACTTGGGAAGAAACTGCACAGGACTCAGGTGGTGCTCAGGAGCCCCAGGCCAGGCGCAGAAGCACCTCCCACTCGGTGGCTCTGCCACTGGGCGCCTGCCCTGTCTCCCTTCTTCTCCCACTGTCTCCCAGGTAGTGTTTATTCTGTGACAAGTGAGTGCCTCTGAGTCACGTCTTTGCCAAGAGTCTTCCTCATTTTTCAGATGTAAACATCGAGGTATTTCACTAAAGGATCCGGGCAGCGAAGAGCACAAGTGTCCCCCACTGAGCCATGGTGCCCGCAGGCTCCCCGTGCACTGCACAGTGCTGCAGGCAGGCAGCTGACTCCTGCTCCTTTAGCTTCTCCTCGCTGACCAAAGCTCAAGCCGGCCCAGCCCCTGCTATTTCAGAGTCGGAATTCCGATTACCAGACTCGCTTTCCTCTTCTGCAGCAGAGACCAGGCTGACCTCCACCCCCTGAACCCCTCGGACACGCCCCAGACAGACACACGGACAGACAGCTGCAGAAACTGGCTGAGTCACGGCTGCTTGAACAGCTCAGCCCTGCGCCATCTGGGGGACATTCCGGAGTCGTGCCAGAGTGGATTTCTGGGCCCCACCTACTCTTTAGTCATGCCCGGCCCTGCCCACAGGGCCGGAATTTCCAGGGCATTGCCACCCTCGGTGGGGCAAAGGGGGAGTCTGCAGGCTTGCTGCTGGGCGTTACTCAATCCGGAGCAGGAGCCTCGCGCAGAGAGGGACGCAGACGCCTTGGCTCTCAGCCCGGCAGAGAACCACTTCCTTCCTGTGAGCAAGCAAGATGGGCTGCGGGGTGCTGGAGAGGAGGGGGGTCTGAGGAGTCAACGCTGCCCTGGGAAATACGGGAAGGGCCTGGTCAAAAGGAGGGGCCGTGTGCCTCCTCCCCCTCGGAGGACTCAGCATCCACCCGGGTACCCGAGATCCAGCCAACCCTGCCTCCGAGTGAAAAATAACCAAGAAGAGCCGAGGTGCAGCTCAGTGCAAAGGCCCTGGGTTCAATCGTCAGGCCGGCGACAAAGACAGAAGCCAGAATCAAACAGCAGTTACTGGAAAAACATCTACTGACTCTAAAAATACCCCAATTTATATATGAAATATATTCCTTAGGTTCTTCAGCTATTACTTTCTTTCCTTCTTCAGACAGACAGAGAGCAGACATCTGAGGAAGAGAAACAAATCCATAAAGTATGAAACAAGGGAGTCAGGGGCGCCCAAGGCGAAGCATGCAGAAGGCGTTTGTCCTTCAGTCTCAGTGTGTTAACAGCCTCTTCTGCACCAGAGACGAAATCCTGGAATGGACAATTTTTCTTTCACCCAAGAAAACAGGTCCATGCACCTGTTTCCTGATTATTTTTCCCCAAGATTCTGCAGCATTGGGAACTCCCGAAATACCTGTTTGGTTCCAGAGCTACCTCCTGGGAGTCCCCTGCACCCAGAGTTTTGAGGTCCTGTGCCCGTGACCTTCAGACCCCTGTCCCCACCCCCTGCACGCAGCACTTTCACAGACGTCCCTGTGGGCCCTGCCGTGAGCAGCACACCTGACAGGAAGTGATAGAAAAGACTTCATCTGCGTCTCCCGCGCTGCGGCCATGGCCATTCATTCTCTCAGGCTCAAAGCACCAGCACCACAGTCTGCGTATTCACATTCATATCCAAATTTAAACCCTGCCTGGCTCCTGACTGCTAGAGACTAGAAGATAAATCCTGAGTGAGCCGGTGTGGCGCAGAGGTTTCCGGGGTGGCCCTAAGGCGTGCCAGTGCCCTCGCCCCTCCTCGTCCTCCACAGAGTCCCTCAGGGTCCCCGGGCCGCTGCCCTTCCCAGGAGGTGCTCTCTCTCACACCCCCTCTGCCCCCCAGGCTTAGGGTTTGGTCTGATTGGACCACGAAGCTGTTTCTGTCAGAGTTTTCATTTTTACTTTTTTTATATAACTGAAATCTGAGCTCTTTGAATGTAAGAACCATGACCTGGTTATTCTGTTAACAGGGAATGGGCAGCAGACAACACTGTGACCAGAAGAAAAGCAGCGTTGGAGCCAGAAAGAACCCAGAGGGAGACGGGGTCACCGGCCCCTTATCCAGCAGCACTTAGAAGACCACGAGCCCCCTAAGCCCACCTTCCAAGTCAGCCCGGTGGCTGCAGCCCTACCTGAGGACATCTGGCCACTTGCCAACCTCCCAGCAGAGTAAGGATAGGACTGAGGGTGTCCATTAACTCACAAGGTGGAAAATGAATGCTAGAATCAACCCTTTAATAAAGCAAAGCAAATTCTCTACAAAGGCAACATCTTAGACTTCATAATCTTTAAAAAGGATAATCCCCACAGTGTCCAATATAGTGGTAGACAGGGGTGACACAGATACAACCCATCCTGAGGGCAAAGAAAAGCAATAAATGAAAGTATGCAGCATACAAATAATCAGCCAGTTATTCAGCTGTAACCTAAGGCTTGGAGCATGGAAAACACAGGATAGAAGAATATTATCTAAACCTGAGCCTTGAGAAAATTTTCCAAGAGTAGCTGATATTTAAGGCACAGTGTGAGGATGGTGGGATGACAGAGAACTCTGAGCCATGGGAACAGCCTGTGCAAAGGTCCTGAGATCGGGTATTGCACAATATACTCAAGATGTACAGAAAGCAGGCATGGTTGGGAAGCTGAAATTTAGAAAAAAAATGTACTAAATAAAGGGGGAGATTTAGGAAACAATCATTTTATAGGTCATATATGAGATTTTAAATTTTATTCAAGAACATGGGCAGATGTTTGTTTTTCCCTTTAAGAGAAAGAGTTTTGAGGAGAACATTGATTTTATTAGATTTCCTGGCTGAAGAATCACAGCCTGGTGCTGGACGTGGTTGATGCAGAAGGTCGAGTGAGATGTGAGCTGTGCAGATATTTGAGTTGTACCAACGCAGAACTAGATCGGAAGTGAAATGTAAGGAAGAGAACAGTATCTAGGATGAGCACCTGCTGTCTCCTGTCAGAGCTGGGTAGATGCTGAAGCCACTCTGAGCCCCTGAGGCCCCAGTGGGTGGAGAGAAGACCCCACTTTCACACTGGAGACGGAGGACAGAGGACAAGGTGCCCTGGGCTGTGGGTGCTGCTGTCCATGTGAGGGTTCCAACCAGAGCAGATGGCAGGGCTGGGCCTGAGCTCTCTACTTCCAAGGCTTCCGCACACCAGAGGTGAATGAAGCAATTAAGATGATAACAAAGCCTGGGTGGAGAATGTGGGTGACAGGGAAGAAAGTCTAGGAAAGGCCCTGAGAGCCTCAGATGGGAAACGCTTTGCAAACCCGTAGGTGAAAGCTGATGCGGTACCACACTCACGCGGTAAGGTCACCAGCTGCAGTAGTCACCAGGCCAGCAAGCTAAGGGGCCACAAATACCTTTACAAAAAAGATTCGTAAATGTCAGGTGATTTTTTGGTGCAGCAAATTTTTCCAAACTTAAAAAACAAAACAAAACAAACAAACAAAAAAACACCAACCTAACAAATCAGCCTTTTTATCACATTCATATATGTTTTAAATATTCTTAATCTCATTTCTGGGACAAAATACCCAATATCCAAAGTTAGAGAGGGAAAGGTTTATTTAGTTCATAGTTTGTGAAGCTTTCAGTTCATAAACAGCTGGCTCCAGGGCAGGTGGCATGGCACAGGGGCAACAGTTCATGGCAGCGGAAGACAGCAAAAGCAGCAAGAGCAAAGAGGAAGGAGAGAGAGAGACTGAGCCTCTTTTCTCCCCTTACACTGAATGCAGACTACCTGCCCTAAGTGAGTGCAGCACTCACACCTATAATCCCAGCAATCACAAACTCTAGCAGCCTGCCCCATGACTGCATGAGGCTTTGGGGTACATCCAGACACAAGCCATAGCCACGTTATTTAAGCGAGGTTCAGAAAAGAGTGTCGTTAGTAGACTCCTAACAGTCATTGTTGTATATTGGATCTTAAATGTTCCCCCACATCTCAAGGGTTCAGAGGTGGAGCTTTGGGGAGGGGACGGGATCTCAGGAAAGCTACACCATGAGTGGATTAATCCACCCAGAGTTCCCGGCTGAGTGTGCTGCTAGGAGATGGGGTGTGGTCAGGGTGGGGGCTGGGGCCCTGAAGCCTGGGCTCTGTCTCGGGCCCTTCCCTTCTCTCTCTACTTCCTGGCTGCCACAGGTTGAGCTGCTTTTCTGTGCCATGACCTTCCACCACGCTGGGTCCACTTCCTAGCAAGACAACCACGGACTGGATCCTCTGAAACCATGAGCCAAAAACCATGTTCTCTTCTTGTAAATTGCCAGTGTCTTTTCCCAGTGATGAGAAGGTGACTAATCCAGGTGCAAAACTAATATTAGTCCCAACACTATACAGCAAACTTGGACAGATAATGGTTTAGTCTGATTTTTTTCTGTGTAAAAGCAAAGCTCTTTTCCTAGTGAATTATTGATATGAATAATAGTCTTACGCCATAAAAATATCATGTAGCTATAAATGCCTATGATTTTTAGAAGAAATAAAAAGAATAAAAAGTGAAGTTTAGATGGAGCCAGAGCAGTTCATTCTGAGGGTAAACACTCTAGACTAAAAATCCTCTATGCTAATCCTCTATACTAATGTATCTTGAGATAAATTCCATTTTGCACAAAAATAACATATAGTGAAACATATGGCAAGGCAGTCACTTAGCTTTTTGTTTTTTAATATATCAAAATTTGATTTTTTATTTTATGAAATCACTCCTAGGAAAATCTAATTTTCAACCAAGAAGTTCCTTTCTAATAAAAAAAATGCCCTTTGAGGATTAAATTCCATTTTGCAGAAAGAAGTCAAACAGCCTGGAGGTTGGCATCACAATGATTGTCTTTTTGCATCACAGGGAATGAGATTTGGAATGGAAAGGAAACGGGGCACTCATAAATCTCTCCACAGCAAAACCAAATATGCTGGGCTTTTGGAAAGCATTTGGAGAAATTCTTGAAACAGGATCCTGGAAGGACAGGCCGCCCAGGGCCATAGGAATTTCCCAAGTCAGGAGGTAGGAGGGCATCCTTGGGGGTACAACGGGAGGCGACAGCGTCTGTCAGGGCGCAGCTGATCCAGAAATCTACTGCTCTTGCAGAAGAATGAGCAGTGGAGGAGTGAAGCTTGGCACTGATGTGGGATCCGAGAAAAGACATGGGAAGGAAAGCCGGCGGAGGGGACGGTTAGCAGTGGATGTGTCCCCTGCACTGAGGGTGTGGAAGGGCTTTAGCATCCCCTGCTTCCCTGCTTCTGGGGGCCCAGCTCTTCTCTCAGTGCTCTGCTTCTCCTCTCTCTGCAGAGATGTGGTTTTCTTTGGAGCTGATTACAATATATTGCCTGGCTCCCAACCCCACTCTCACCGCAAGAATGGGAAGGTGGCCCTTGCCAGGCTAACAGACATGCTTCTCTAGGATTGATTTTTATTTTAAGTTGAAACAAAGGGCAGCTACATTTTTATCTTTCTTGCAGTTTGTTCATCTTATTAGGCAGAATAATTCCTCTCTGGCCTGCAAGGTACCCTTACCCTGATTCCCAGAGACTGTGAATGCCTCAATGACATGGTAAAGGGAAACGAATGTTGCAGGTGTGGAATTAAGAGCTCTGATCTGCTGGCGTTAATGTTGGGAGACTCTGGAATTCTCCATCTGAGCCCATAGTAGTGACAGGAACCTTCAAGGTGGGCAGTAGAAGCAGAAGCAGAAGCCAGAGTAATGAGATGTAAGCTCACTTGCACTGGCTCAAAGGCCCCAATAGGGACACTGTTTAGGGTCTGCAGGGGCAGCAGAACAGACCCCCCAAGGACCGTAAGGAGGAGCACAGCACTGCTGATGCCTTGGTGCTCATCCTGGAAATCTAAGACCCAGGCTGTCAGGGTAACTATCTGGAGAGGTGGAGATAGAGGGAAAGAGAGGAGGAGGGAGAGGGGGAGGGGGAGGGAGCGATTTTCTTCCTCTTCCTCTTAGGGCATGAATCCCACTGGAGTAAGGCCCTACCTTTACAACCTCCTTTAGGCTCAGTCCCTGCCTAGGGGCCAGCGCCGCGGCCACACTGGAACTCTGCTTCCCACATGAAGTCTGGGGAGGCTGCCACTCAGTTCCCAATGCCACACTGAATGTGCTTTGTTCTTCTGTGTTGCACAACTTTAAGACAAAGCATTTGCTATTTTAAGTCACTAAATATGTGGTAATTTGTCACTGTAGCAGTAGAAAATTCAGGAAGTTATATTAGTAGGGATAAAACTAAGCGAAACAAACTATCCTTTTGGTTTATTTTGTGACTTTCAGTCTCATAGGTAAGAATCCTAATTTAAAGCCTGGATATGTTCAAATAATTAGCACTAGAACATTGTTGAGAATTTCAGTGAAAAGAGGGAGATGTCATAATTTATAATTGAGACAATTATTATGGTTTCTGGATTGAGAAAGTAATTCTGGACCAGGGCTAATCTGGTGGTTAAATATATATATATATATATATATATATATATATATATAGTAAAATTATTTTTGAGACAGGGCTTTTTTTTTTTTTTGCAACAAGTTCTCATTAGGTAGGGCAGGCTGGTCTTGAACTCACTTATGTAGCCCAGGCTGGTCTCCAACTCATGGCAATCCTCCTGTCTCAGCCTCCCTAGTTCTGGGATTACAAGCATATGCCACCAAGCCCAGCTAATACAATTATTTAAAATGTATAGAACATTATAAAATGAAGTGTTATTATTGATGAGCTCATTCCCATATTAAAGGCTATTTGTAAAAAGTGTGTGGGAGGGAGGGATGATGGAAGAAGACAGGAAGAAAAGAAAAATTAAGAAAAGGAGGAAGGAAAGGAGGGAGGGGAGGGAGGGAGGGTTCTGTAGGAATTTGCACTTGATGTGGAAAATAGTCATTTTCATTATTCTTTCTAATTCAGTTCGATTCAGTTCTACAATGAAATTTGTCTTTCAAAGTATTAAATCTGAATTAATATTAGCAATTCTGATTTTCCATTACTCTGCATTATTGTCATTAAACTGTGGTTTCCAGGCTGATTGGATATTTAATCTACACACCTAAGCACATGTGCCTGCCGGTTAGGGGCCCCTTTCCGCCGGGCTCGTTTCTCTGCGTAGCAGATCGAGTCTACAGAAGTCCGGCCATGGGGTTAAACGGTGCCCCGGTGCGCAGGACGCCGTCCTATCTCGTGTATCACTCTCCAGTCCTTCTCTGTATTTGTCACATTGCTGACTGTCCCTGTGGATAAATAGATACAATCACGTGTACTAGCGGTGTGAGCCTTGAGAGAGTTTCTGCCACTCGCTTGGCCCGTGAGGGCTCACAGGTCTGTGACACTGGAGCACGGCCAAGCCCTTCCCTTGCGGGTTGCTGCAAGATTATCTCAGTATCTATCTCCTGTGTCCTGACTCACTTATTTCCACTCGCATCTCCTCCGTGCATCTGTGTAGACACATGCAGCAGAACAGGAATTGAAACGGGGCAGAGAGAGAGAGAGCCGACCTTAAAACCAGGACACGTTCTCATTTGTGCTATCAGGGGCTTATTTTCCTTCCCTGTTAAAGCAACACGTGCCACACCTGGCCTGGCTGCTCCGGCAGTCTACTTGGGGATGAGCCGTGACCTGATGAGGCTCACAGCCCCCAGCATGTCCCCCTAGCAGGGTTCCACCTGTCTCCCAGCCCTGTGCGCAGGAGGATGGCAAATTATAACCAACAGAACTTGTAATTGGAGAAAGGTAAGTGTCCCCTCCACCGGGGAGGGCTGCTGTACAGGGCAGCACAAAGGGGCCGGACGCTGTTTGGTAGCTGCTCATTTTCTGATTGGCCATAGACTTTCAGATCTCAATATGGAAATTCCCTCAAGAACCGTCTAACATTTTGCCTGTCCCATCTAATGATGGGTGGCTCAGTTTCTCTTTCCTCTAATTCCCAGTAAGAACATTGCCTTGTCTCGGCCGTGTGTAAGTCTCTTTTAATAGTAAAATCAGCCCTTCCAGCATGAATCAGGAGCTCTGAGAAATGGTCTGGTCATACAGTGAATTTCTGATTCACTTCTGATTCAGATTTTCTTCCTGTGGTTTCTGTGTTAACCAGGGTCAATATACCATATTCCCTCGATCCTGAGATATAAATTTTTTGCAAAATATTTATTAATTTGGGGTGCATGGTACAATACACATGACATTTATATACTACATATGTTTCCTTAAATCATGTTTATAAATCAGTGTTGTGTCTACAGCCAGCAGTTTCTTAGACCTGAGGAAATAGGTTAATTAATGTTTTGGTTGTCAATTAGCACATGTGAGCACTTGGAATAGTACTTAGAACCTGTCAGTCAGATGATGTGGGTCCTTATCATCATAAGCATTGGAGTGTTGCCCTGGGCAGTGTGCATACTCATTAGGAGCAGAATTTCAGAAGTCAAACACACTTAAATTCACACCGCTCTCTGCCATTCGTTACCAGTGATCCTGGCAGGGTGATTTCTCTAAATACCCTCTTAATAAAATAAATAAAATGAGTTTCATTTTACAAAGTAATGGTAAGAAGTCACCAACACAGTGAAGGACAATCTCAAGAATGGGAAAACATTTTAACCAGTTGTTCCTTTGCAAAGGACTCATAACTGGAACATACAAAGAATTAAAAAAATCAGATCCCCCAATTTAAAGACCTAATCTAAAAATAGGGTACTGGAACATACAAAGAATTAAAAAAATCAGATCCCCCAATTTAAAGACCTAATCTAAAAATAGGGTACTAAAATGAATAGATACTTCCCAGAAGAAGTACAAAAAGGTGAAAAAATTATGGAAAAATGTTCAACATCACTGAATAAGATGCAAATCAAAACAAAGCTGAGATTCCAACTCATTCCAGGAAGAATGGCTGTTATCAACAAGTCATCCTATAACAGACGGTGGTGCAGCTGTGAGGAAAAAGAACCCTTCTGCACTGTTGGTGGGGGTGTAGATTGGTGCAACCACTGTGGAAATCAGTCTGGAGATTCATCAAAAACTAGGATTAGTAGTCCCATTTGACCCAGTTTTTGCCCTTCTGGGTATCTTCCTGGAAGAATTAAAAATATCATACCACAGTGATATATGTGCAGTTTGTAACAGCACAGTTTGTAATAGCTAAATCTTAGAAACAACCCAAATGACCATCAACCAAAGAATGGATTAAAAAAAGATGTGTTATATTTTTTATACAATGGAGTACTGCTCAGCCATAAAGAAAAATAATCTTGAGGCAATTTTAGGTAAGTGGATGCACCTAGAGACCACACTATTAAGTGAAGTACATTGAACACACATGTGTAAATATTGCTTTGTTTCTGTAGTGTGAAAAACCAAACGTGTACACAAAGAACAAAGTGTATAGTAGGGATAGCAAAATTGGAAGAAATGGTACAAAAGAAAGGGGAACGAGGTAGGGAGGAGGAGGGAAAGAAAGGAAAGGAAAAGAAAGAAATGACAAAAGGGAAAAAATGGAAACAAAGCTTTGCAAATAAGGAGGGGAATTGGGGTTGAAGGGAGGGGAGAATATTGGGGAAAAAAGAGGAATCAGGGTGCATTACATACAGGTACCAATTCCCTGTGATGAATATAATCATTGTGTGCATCTAAATTGTAGCAATAAACTTCATTTTTTAAAAAAATAATAAGATGAAATGAAAACATCCATCGTGTCAGAGAGCTTATATGGGGGTGAAGTCCTGCCTGGGGACTATTGTTCCTCCTGATGAGTTACAGCCAATTGCCAGAGAACCCAGCATGGCCAGGGCTGGGCTCTGTTCACAGGGCTGACGTTTGGGGGGTGGATTTCCAGGAAATGGCGAGACAGGAGTGAGCAGAAGGGATCTATGTGTCGGCTGCCAGCTTGCATTCCTGTTCCTAAATTCAGTATCATTACTTTAGGATTTAAACTCGATGACATCTCTGGGCCTAAAATGACAGATGATCACAGCTTTGCTGCTGCTGTCCTTTATAGAAAGGGATAGGAAACCGCCAGGGGCGGCCCCACAGGAACCTTGGTACAAGCTTTGAAACCCCCACAGCGACCTTTTGCATCGTTCTGTGTGGTGTCTCCCGAGTGACTGGGTGTCTAATTCCAAAGGCTTCTCTAGGGTCAAGGAGCCGGCGGCAGAGTGGGTGGGGTAGGAAGAGCTACTGGCGCATAGAGGAGGCTTGTGCTAACCTTGCAGAAATGCTTGTTAATTTTTCAGAATCTTTCCACCTTGTTGTTAGACACAGCCATCACTGACATCTGAATTGTATAAATTAACCGTTAAAAATATTTTGTTGAAAGCGCTGATGATAAACATCCCAAACTCACCACTCGGGACTATTGCAGTACTCGTGAGTACTGGTGCTGTCAGGACTGAGCTCTATCACCTTGGCGCAGCGCAAGTGCTGCCCGGCAGCTCCCACCCCTGCCAACGCACAGCAAGGTGGGGGTAGCTTTCCTTCAGCCGCGGAGAAAGCACCCCCTCAAAACCGAGGCGCTCCCTCCGCTCACTCTCAGACCCCTGGACCCCACTTGCGTTGTCGGGGCTGGGTCCACTAGACCATAGAAGAAAGAGTTTTAAGCAGTGATCACAGACCAAAGCTCATGACTGCATTTCCCTGAGAGCGTTTCAGGTCAAAGTGATAGCACTTTTGAGCTATTTCTGTCATTTTCAACAAAGTAGGAAGCTGAGGAGGCCTGTTTTTGCCCAGTAATACACGATTTTCATATATATTCAAGAATTTTGACATCTTTGTGGTTAAGTACCAACAGATATAACAGACCATGATGGGAAAGCATAGAATTTTTTTTGCTTTTTGGTTTGTTTTTAGGAGTTGGTTTATCAATACTCTGTCCCAAATCCTTATCTGCCCCAGGCTCCAATAAATTCAGCATGACTCTCAGTCATTTTAATGCTTCTCTTCTTCAACTTTTGCACAATTTTTTGTCAGGCGTGGAATTTCCCCAACATAAACTCTTCACTAAACATCCAGGAAAGATACCAGGTTCCTGGACTCCCCAGCATCTGCACCTTCGGAATTCTTCGCTTATCATTCACCTGGCAAGGTGCTGCAGTCTCTAGTTAAGCGGGGCTTTTGGTCAACGGGTGAATTTCTTCAGGAGGAGTAAGAAGGTGTACTAAGTGGCTTTTCGTGATTTTCTAGCCACTTCTACTGAAACTACATTTTATGAAAAATACAAATACATGTAAGAACCTAATTCTAGCAAGTAATGTAAGACCATGTGCTCATAAATAGATTGCTGTAGATTTTTGCTTATTTATACGGTTTGGCTTGAATAATTAACTAATGACTTCATTAATTTTTGGAGTTTTAGATCTCATGCGCTCATGGCTAGCCTAAATACAAACATCGTCCTTTATATATCACTTTGTTTACAACAAAAAATGTTAAAATTTCTCATAGAAATGTTTTTAAACTCAATTAGCTTTAACCAACCTTATAAAAACTATTTAATTAAAAATTACTTTCCAAAGAGCACACATACAGAAATAATTTTAGAGGATTTGTGATAAAATCTCTTAAAACAGCTTCAATACAGGAGATGATCTGATAATGCAGAAAACCCTCCGGACTTCAGTGCTGCTATCTTGTGAAGTCTCGGCATAACTGGCTCTGCGTTTCCTATTTTAATTATGACACATCATTGCCAAGAATAGGCAGAGCATGCCTGAGGCTTTTGAAATTGTATCCTCAAATTCCAGAGTGTCACTTACAAAGCCTCTGTGACTTTGTGGACCTGTTAATCTGGCGTCTGCTCCCTTGAGGTGCCTAGGATAGAACTGGGGGGCCCTGTCCTTTGGCCCTGAGTTCACATGGCATAGCACAGAGAACCCTAAAGGGGACCGCAGCTAGGCACCATCCTGAGAAGCACTGGCTGGATTATTTCAGTGATAAAAATACCTGTAACTTCCATACTGCAGGCATTTGATGGGATTTTAAAATTTTCCCTATTAATGAAGTAAGTCTACTTAGGGGCCAAGATTCATTGCCAAGCTTAGTGGTTGATCTAATTTGGTCGTAGTGGATGTAAAGCAAAACTGCAAAACTGAAAACGCCAGTTTAGTTTTTCAGTGTCTTCCTGTATAGTCAATATCTATTCTTTTGGTGGCAATAAAATGTGCTGGGTGTTGTGTAGACTCTGGGTAGCAGAGACTAAAGGAAACAGTACTTGTTCTCGCAGAATGATGGAATACTGTGGAAAGGGGGCAGAGAGAACCAGTGTCACTGCAGTTGTGTTAAAAGTAGCACAAGGTAAAATGAAAATCATTAACACGGGAACTAACATGCTATTAGTTTATTTTCCACTGCTGCAACAAAATATCAGAGTTTAGGTGCTTTACAAAGAAAAGAAGTATATTTAGTTCAAGTTTTGGGCTCCAAAAGTTTAGGACCCTGTGGGTGCACATGCTGCGCTTCGGTGCTGAACCTCGCCCGCCCTGGGACCACAGAGGCCCGTGTGCGTGCAGGAGCTGACACTAAAGAGGGAAACCCAGGGGTCAGGCAGGTTCACGCTCCCTCCCCTCCCCTTGCCCTGCTCCCCTCTGCTTCCCTTCCTTTCCCCGTCTCTCCCTGCTCCTCCCTCTTTCCTTTTTTCCTTCCTTCTCTCTTTTCTTCTTTCTTTCTGACAACTCATTTCCCGGGAGCTAACAGAGGCCTCTCGGGCCACGTCCATCTCTCCCAGCTGGCCGCTCGAGGTCCACCCAGTTCCCAGCAGCTCAGCCCTTATGGGTGCCTTTGCCTCAGCACAGCCAGCAGCACTTGGACACTCAAGAGCGTCTCCTTCCAATTCCCCACTAGCCTGGGGAGTGGGGGCCTCCCTGAGGCCGTTTCCACCGAGGCCAGCAGCCCAGCAAGCCCACGTGCCTCTCTCTGTCACCCGTGTTTCATGTGGGTTTCTTCTACCACATTTGGATTATTTGGTAGAGTATGGTTCTTCAGAGATGTTTGATAAGGCACATTCAGGAGAACACTCCTACAGGGAGACTTTTTCTGATTATGTTCTGTTATCCTCAGCTGGATTCAGGGGCCCATGCAGCAAGCACTGCAAGGAGATTGCTTTCCGAAGGAAACAGTGAGACCAAGGATACCTGAGTCACACCTCTCCCTGTCCTGCACTCACTGAGCCCTGACTCTTGTTTATGAACCCTCTGTAATTTCACAGGTCCCCTACACATTCACTTAGTGAACACGGGTGCAAGCCTGAGAGAACTTGCTGGGACTGATATCAATTAAATATCCACCTATACTGTGTTATTATTTTCTGTTTTCAGTTTAAATTTAATTATTTAAATGTATATAACATGTTGGTGCGTAGAGCCCTTCACAACGATAGAAAAATAAAAGCCCTCATCACCAAATTCCGAAGCATCTTTTTAATGTATTGCATGGTTGTAGGTTATAAGGTTGCCAGTAGGGTTGGTCATAGCAGTCTATTCACCTCTATGCTGTTTTTTATTCTAATCCTTTGGTGTTTTAATTATTGTAATTGCACAATGAACTCTTATAGCTCAAGTTACCCTTTATTTTTCATTCACTTTATGTAAATTATTGGAAAATATTTTGTCAAATTGCTTTTAAAAACATTTCACTGAAGTAGTGATTTGGAGAGAATTCAATCTATATATCATCAAGAAGTTTAATTGTTTTACAAAATCAATAGAGACCTAATGTCTTTCTGAGACTGATCATCTATTCAACTCTACTGGTCCATGCACCTATCTAATACATAAGTTTCTATGAATTCTGTCCATTTCATGTTAAAGTTAATCCAAGACACTGTACATATTTAAATGCTATTAAAAGTAGAGTCTTTTCCTAAGTATAACCCTTATAGGTTACTGCTAGTATTTACTATGTTTATTTTACTTTTGTCCAACTTACTGAATTATGTTATTCATTCTAAATGATTTAAAGATGATTCTTTTGGATTTTCTAGATAATCTACAAATAATAGAAATATAAATTCTCTCTCTGACCCTCTCATCATTTTTTGTTTTGCTTTTTCTCTCATTCCGCTGCCTCCTCATGTGTGTTCACAGTCCTGGTTCCTGGGGGTACCTGTGCCTCTGCCCCGATTTTAAAAGAGCAAATCTGTGTGTGTTCGGGTGATGGTGACGAGCCCTCCCCTCCTCATTCAGTCGCACTGCAGATGAGAGAGAGCTCCCCCTGCAGATCTGCTCACCTGCTGTGTGCTTGTTTTCCACACTAACATATTCACTGGGGAACGGAAACACATCCTGTGCTCTGTAATACCAGTTATCCAGTTTGCTTCATGAGCCCAAACCCAGCTGCATTCATCTTTGGCTTGTTGTTGCTTTTTATATATTTCCAAGAAATGGTGCATCTCACCTAACACACTTCATGTCACATGTGGCTGCTGCACATGGGTTCACTAAAGTAGCCTGAGTGTGTGTGTGTGTGTGTGTGTGTGTGTGTGTGTGAGAGAGAGAGAAAGAGAGAGAGAGAGAGAGAGAGAGAGAGAGAGAGAGAGAGAGAAAGAGCTGATTGGTGAGCACGGTATTGGCAGGAGCTTAGTACAGAAGCTCAAATTTCCTTTCCTTCAAGAAGCCTCTCTTGAATTCCTAGGCCTAAGACATTCTTCCCTCCTAAATTTCTAAAATGTTTCCTTCCAATACTCATGTACCACTTATTACACACAACGAAATAAAGCAGCGGCTTAAAAATAGCTTGCTTTCATTCTTCTCCAGGAAAGCCTATTGATCTGAATCACAAGGTCGGAAGTTAGAATAGCTGGTTTAAAATCACAGCTCTTCTTCACAATCTGATACCTGAACTTCCGCACCATTTGGGGGGAATTATTTTGATCCTCTGTGTCAGTTTTTGCACATGAAAACTGTTGCCAATAATATTTGTTGTTTATTTACTTTTCAAAGAAAATGAGTTCTATTGGTACATTTTTAGTTAGACATAATGATCACACTCACTATAGGGAATTTGTACCTGTACGTGATATAACTCCATTCTTTATTTTTCCCTTTCCCCTTCCCCTCCTTCCACACTCCTTATTTACAATCTGTATTTATAGAGCTCTTCTGAAAATAATGAAATGTGTCAATGTTTAACTCAATTAATAATAATAATAGTATTAATAATATAATGGTTATCTAAGGTCACCTTCTCTACAACATTCCTAATGTTTATGCATATTACGTCTCATCTACTAATCTCAATAAATTTACAACAAGGTTGAAACTTATAGAGATTAGGTGATTTGTCAAACACACACCCTAGTAAGTCAGGGATTTGGAATCCCAGCTATGTGTCTCATGGCGAAACCTCTGCTCTTGAGCGATACCCAGTTCAGCTCTTCGGCTACTCCTAGGAAGACAAGAGGTCCTCTGTAAGGAGCGCGGAGGGCTGTGTGTGAAGTGTGACTCGGATACTGCAGATGCACGTCAGTGCGGCTCTCACTGCTCTGTATTTTACAACCATGTGAAACTAGAGATGTGACCTTGCCGTCCTCCTCCACCTCCTCCATCTCTTCCTCCTCCTCCATCTCTTCCTCCTCCTCCATGTCTTCCTTCTCCTCCTCCACCTGCTCTCCCTCCTCATCTAATACCCACCTAAATATTACTGCATCTCTCTCACGGAAGGGAATTTTTGATGAGTGCAATGTACAGCTGAAACATCTAGGGGTGAGAGCTGTGTTTCTAATTAGGACCTTCTGGAGTTTAGGAGAGTGAATGACCAGTGGCTCTGGGTGAGGCCGGGAGGGCTGTACAGAAGAGGCCATGCTTGACTTGATATTCGGAGGAGGGGTGAGGGGAGGATTTCCAAGGACTCAGAGAAGGATGAGTCAGGAAGGGGCTGGTATGAGTGGACAGCAAGTGGAAGGCAGGGCAGTGGAGAAGCAGTCCCCTGGGCCATCGCCAGGGCTCTGCACTCCCGATGGGCTTGCGCCATCTCCCAAGGGGTCTCAAATACATGATGTCCTTAGGCCATCACTGACCCGCTTCCCATCTTCCTCTGCTAGCACTCTTTTTTGGTTACCCTTGAAGTGTTTTCTTACCAGTCATCCCTGCAATATTATTTTGACTCTCTACTCTCCATCTGACCACTTTCTTCTTAAGAGTAGTAGTAGTATATAGTTGATTTGTGTTTGTTTCATTTGTTTGGTTTGGTTTGGTTGTTTGAGACAAAGCCTTACTACGTAGTCCAGGCCAGCGTTGAACTCACAGTGATCCTCTTGCTTCAGCCTCCCAAGTGCAGGAGGATGTGTGCCACCAAATCCAGCTTGGCAGAAAGAAGTTTTACCTGAAAGATTTATTATAGCCCATGTTTAAAGTTTACTTCTAGAATATTGAACCATTGACCTGTTCTATTAGATTGAATGCATTTCAAAGACCAAGTCACTTTGCTTTCCTATAATTCCATAGAATAATGTTACAGCTTGTTCCTAGCAGTCTCCTGAAGCTTCAAGCGGTCATAGGTGGGAAGTTTCAGAGGTGGGCGGCTGGGTTAGGAAGTGTAAATGTGGCTCAGAGGTGTGATGCGGACACTGAGGAAGTGACCAGTGGAACTCCCACCCCGGAGTGCGTGGCACCAATCAGTAGACCAGCAGCCTGAATGGAACATAGTGTCTTTCTGTTCTGTCATTTGTTGCAAAACTCTGATTGCTTTACTTTTGAGGAATTACTGTTGCCTCTACTAATATGTTTGTAGAATTATTAAAATCCTAATAATTAGAATTTTATAAAAGTAGAGTAGAAAGTTTAACACCTTAAAATTGTGTGGGTATGGTAAATATGTAAACAAATTATGACTATTATGTAAAGTACTCAGTTAAAAATGGCTCTTTGCAAAAAGATTAAAACTTAAGTCTGCAAAGGTGAAATTCTGCTCCAATAATTCATCTGTGTACCACAAGCTGTCTTACTAACCAAAAAATCAGTCCTATTTTTTAAAAACAGATGGGATGACAAGTTGAGTATAAGAGGGGTTGTTGTGAAACCAATTATTTTGCCTTTTTAAACCATGTGCAAATGATTTCCAGGAAAGAAGTGGTCAAAATCTGATTTGAGTCATAACTTAAAATTCCAAAGATGATAATAATAAAAGCAAATTAAAGCGTTATGCAAATCTATGGGGGGAAAGCTGTTTACTACCAATCCAGAGAAGAAATTCGAGTATAAGAATTAAGATATTGTTGTTCAGTGGGGTATGGTAGCAAAATACAACACATGGCTTGAAATCACATTACTGTCAGTTTTAGAAAATGACTTAGTGGTTTCTGTTATGAAACCAAAGAATGGTGATCCCACTGTCTTTAGAATGTGGTCAACACACATCCAAATTGTTCAATGAACTCTTACAATGCTAATTGTCCCCTATTAGAGAAATAAAATGTGAGGTGGAGGTGACAGATTAGAAAGTTAATTAACAAGTTTGAGCTGTAATCTTCATAATTCCATGGGTGCCACACACTGAATGGAAATGGTTTTAGCAGAGCACTTCAGATAACCTGAGAAATTTTACAGGTGCTTCGGAAATGTACTCACAGTCCTGGAAGCAACTTTGACGTGGAACTGCTGGAGCATTTGGTAAACAAGTGCTCTGAAACAGCGTTTGGAATCTGGTGACCTTGCAAAGTCTGCCTCTGCCCTGAAGTCTTGTTCTACATGCAGGCACACACACGCGCTCACACATGCTCGCACACACGCATGCGCACACACATACACACACAGAGCAATCAACTGGTCTATTACTCTCATGATATTTTTTCCTGTACAAGTGTTGAATACTGAAAAAGTAAGAAACTGTTCATACAATTTAAAAAGGGCCCCATCCACAGGAAGACATGGAGGATTTGTTAAGATTTCTAAAATCAGATCACTTTCATTAATAGCACTGTAAATGTTTACAACTTTATAATCACATTAAAATTTGAGTTGGGCATTTTAGGATCTTTGGCAAAATCGAGGATTGGGGATCAGAAAACTTGTGTGTTTTCTGTCACCATCTTTGTAGTGTCGGGGAAGCTGTTACATTTTTCTAAATATGCTCACCTCTCTTGAAAAATGGCAAAGTTAGACTGGATCAATAGTTTTGTGTTTCCTTGGATGGAAGTCTCTATCTATCAACCACAGGGCTCACTGCTCCAGAAGTCACACACAGGACACTCTCCTTGATATACAGCAGTGTATCCATCAATTTGCCTATTTGCTGTAAACCAGCAGGACAGAAAACCCCAAACCTCCTGCCTGAGGAGGCATATCAAATCATTTTAATGTTTTGAGAATCATACAATATTACCTCTGAAACAGTTCATAAATAATTTCCAAAAAGTCAGGTTTAACCCTGTTTTCATAAAAGCAGATAGGGGTGTCTATGAAAGCATTTCAGCATTTCAACACATCTGGAATCAGAATTTTATTTAGGACATAGTTTTACTGTTTTAAAAACTTCTTATAAAAGATGATTTTCAATAAACGTACTAACAATTGAGTACCTGGCAAATCTTGATGCATTAAAAAGACCTCAAGTCTTGTTCATGTCATCAGCCCGAATTGTAGGGAAGGACACCAAGCTGGCGTGAGTTGGGTCAGTTACCCATAAACACACAGTCACAGGGGCTGGAACTGTTGGAATGCAGGCAGTGTGAAGACAAAGCCCACATCTTACATCCCAGTGTGTTACAAAGTGAATCAGTGTCCACTGGAAGCAAGCCAGGAATCAGGTTTCTCTGACAGTTCAGTTTCTATGGGAAACATGGAATACAGAAGTTTCTACATTTATGTTCTGTCTACTACATACGCAAAACTGCAGATTTTCTAGCAAAAAGACACAAGCTTGAGCACATTCATCCAACCTCAGGTGTTTTGAGGAAGATTTTATAAGCTGAAGCAGATCTAGGGCACCCAGTTCAGAGGTAGTTTGTCCATCCTGGCTCTATTTTGCCTGGGCTGTTGTATGCAGGGCACAGGTTGGGGAAGAGCTGCTGAGGTAAATTTTCTCAGTTCTCCTTGAGACCAGTGCAAAGCCTCTGTTGAGGTTTGAAGGGTGAGTGGAGATAAGAAACATTGAAGTTCTGCTTAGACTTCTTTATCACAATATAAATTCAGGCCTGAGTTGAGCTTAAAGTAATGGAGACACTGTGTTACCTGGTGACATGTCAGCACAGAGCTCAGCACGCAGCGTGCAGGGCTGGCGCGCAGGTAGGTAAGGTGGGCTCGCCCCGAAGAGTGAGTGCCTGTGAGGTGGTGGGGTACATGACAATTCGCTGCAGATGACGCCTGTCATTGCGGAATAGTGCAGATAGTAAGTTCTATTTAACTGACGGTAGGAATCCCCCAACACCCCCAAGACTTATGTTTACATTTTTGAAAACCATTGTGTTACCACAAAGAAATACCTGAGAAAGTAAACTTGTAAAGAGAAGATGTTAGTCTCTCTTATGGCTCTGGGGGTTCTGGTATAAGATTGGACAACCCTAAAGCTTGGGTCCTGGGGGGAAGTGACGGAAAGCCTGTATAGGGACACCTGCTCACATCCTGGGCCAGTAAGCAAAGGCAGAGAGGACAGACAGGGTCCAGCCATCCCCTCCGAGGACAGGACATATGACGTGAAGCCCTCCCCATGAGTCTCCCTCTTAGGACCCACAAGGGGGACAGACCTTAACACAGGGTCCTTTGGGGACATTTGACATTCAAGTCACATCCACTCAACTGCACTACACTGCAGTCACTTTCACAGCGGAGGGGTCAGCATCAAAGGTCATTGGGTAGTGAATTCGTTGCTTCATCAGTTTATTTGTGCATTTTACATTCAGCAAGATGCCTCACACAGGAACTTAAGGGCACTCACTATGCGAGCTTCATTCCTTCTATATCATGTTGTTGAATTTTTATCTATCAAAATTTGAGGTAATTTGCATTTTCAAGGCCAGTTTCTATAGGTGTCAAGAGTCACTCTGTGTCCAAGGTGCTTGTAAAATGCAACAATACTTTTCTTCATCCTTAAAAATGTTTGAGCTCTTGCAGGGACCAGGGAGCAGCAAACTATCAGCAGGCTCTGGGGAGGCAAAACTGTGAAGCGCTGCAGACCAAGCTGGCCGAGCCCCAAGCTCTCTCCTCTGTGAGCTTTGCACAGGTCACACCTTGCATAGGCCTTTGCACGCACAGTATTATGTATCTTTTCTCTCTATGCATAAATGATCACCTTTTGACTATTTTTACTTCAAAATATTTTGTGTACCTGTCCCCTTAAAAGCCATGTGACCCTGGTGATCTGATTGTGTAACAGCAGAAGAGTCTCCAGGCCGCCAATGGCTCTGCCTCTTCTCTCCAGATCTCCTTGTGAAAATGATTTTATATTGTAAAGCCATTTAATAGAAATTACACAGACATCCCACACCTCTCTCACGATACACCCTGAACACCTCAGCATGATATTCTCACGACAGGCACACATATACATGCACATGCACACACACATACACACACATGCAGAGAGGTTTCCAAGCCCACCAGTTAATACTCTGTGATGTGAACTCATTCCCACATGCAGGCCAGTCACCTGTCTTTTCAACCTGTCCTCTCCTATTAGTTACAAAGTCTCCAATTTTGCTTAAGATTTATACAACCTGGTCTCCATTTCACTGCAGCCTTACTAATCTTCATAATAACGAGAGGTTGGAGCCTCTTATTCTCTTCTAATTTACTCTTTATTTTATTCCTTCTGTTGAGGGTGCAGTGATTTTACCTGGGAAAGAGATGTTCTGTTGATTTTGCTTTGCTGCAAATTGCTCTTTGCAAAGTTACTTTACTTGTATCTCACAATGTTGGAAGCAGAGTTGCCAATATATAACAGGGACAAGACAGCTGAGTGATAGGAAGGAAACTAAACTGGGTTTGCTCGGCTAAATTTACCTAAGATCAAGGCCTTGCTAATGTCAGGCCTTGGGCCATTCATTCACCCTGGTGTGAAATTACTGTAAGAGTTACTGTTGCTGATTTTCCTGTAGCTCATTTGTTCATTTTTTTCAGTGAAAATGTTACGCACTGTCCTTAGTCCTGAAGTCCCCTGGATGGCCTGGTCTTTGGTTCCAGTGGGGCAGAAAGACACAAATGACCCAAGTGCATGCAACAGTGGGCCAGGAGACCCAGGAAGGACCCAAGTGAGGGCAGGGACCCAGGAATACCAGCAAACTGACCCCAAGGGAGTGGCCTCACTCTGAACTCTGGGGCAGGAACAGGCAGAGCTTCAGGAGAAGGGAGGGGACGGCTTCGTGCAGGCCATGGAAAAACAGCCACGTGGTGCAGGGGCTGAGTGAGCCGCGGAAAGGAGCAGGTGAGCGAGCGGAAATGCAGCCAGAGAGGAGGTTGCAGTGGGACCTGCGGATCCCAGTAAGGAGGGTCCCCCTCACTCTAGGGGAACTGGGAGCTAAAAGGGCTTTGGATAGAGGGCGCGTTTTATGCAAAAAAAAGACCATGCTATCCAGCAGCTAAGCATAGGGAACTTGTCGGTGTTAAGTGTTTACAGCAAATGCTTGCAATTACTCAAAATCACATTCCATACCATGTGATTTTGTTGCCATAAAATACTTTCACTTACATTTCAAAAGCCTCCCGCTTGTGTTTCCGTATGAAGACATTGTGATACACCTGATAAAGTGGCAGCCACAAATCTCCACATAAACCACCCATGAGCCAAAGCCTAGGCACAACCGAATGCTATGAAATTAAAACTCCAGAAACGAACCAGCCACCAAAACTGTTGCTGTGATGGTGATTTGATGTCTCCATGGATTCTTGAGCAATTTCACCCCACTGCCCTGGTTTGCTCCAGCTGAGGTTACCAATGGCTTGCGAGTGCTACCACCTGACAGCTGCTGCCATAGCTGAAGTTAATCAATTCTCAGCTTAGCTTCTGGAGCCCCAGGCTAATTGTCCCTGACTCAAGTCTTCTTTAGCAGAGTCAGTCAGAAGGCCAAAGATCAAGTTGTTTAATCGCATCAGTAAGAAATGGAAAAGAGTACCGGGTCATTCCCCCTCTTCCCTGGGGACCACAGCAAATCTGCTCCTACTTTTCCCTCCAGCATTCACTCTACAGTGAATCCAATGATAGAAACGCCCCGCTGCTCTCATAAAAATCTCTGGCTCCTTTGCCTTTATTCCCAGTTATCCGCCTCTGCTTCCCCAGGAAGCATCTTAAGAGAGTCCTGGGCTTGCCCAGAATTCCCCAGGCTCAGACAGGAAGCTGAGATACTCCTAACGGATGAGGAGAACACACTGCCGAAGGACTCAGTGGGTGGTCTTTGTACCCCGAGACAAAACTTCCTGCAGAGCAGCATCCTGGATTCTGTGAGTTCCCCGAGATGCGGTAATGCAGCCCCATGCACACGTGATGATCAAATACTGGCCACTGGGCTGAGTCACCACACAGGTGAGCAAATCAAACACATGAAAGCCAGACTGGAAGAAGGAAGTCTGCGCCCTGCAACAGTCCACACACTGTATTTTTAAGGCAGAGCAGGATGTACAAGATTTGTTACTAATGTGCATTAGTAACAAATACTAATTAGTAACAAATACTAATACTAATTTCATCAGATCTTTGTCTTCCATTGGCACATGTTAGCTACACAGATGGTTGGCTTGTCTGGTACAGACACACATGCAGGTGACATACCTGGGCTCTTCCCCGCCCCACCAGCGTGTCTGCCTTCCTTACCCTCTCTTTCACCTGCTTCCGCTCCCGGAGTCTCCCTTCTGTTTTCATATCCCTCATCTATCCACTATCCCTAAATTCCTCATAGGAGAAGAGATACACAATAGCAGTCTGACCTTCAAGTGTGGTAGTCACTGCAGAGAGCTCAGGATGACCAGCAGATGCCTGGAAGTCAGAAAAAGCATTTCGGTTCCTAAACCCAGGATCTCCTCTTCTTACCGCGGCATGTCTTTTCAAGGTATTCTCTCCTTATAATCCGACCTTATAGAGTTCTTGATTCCCATAGAATTTTACATTCAGTAGTAGAACGAGAAGCAAATCTGGAGTTGGACTTTAGAGATGTACATTTGCAAAGCCTATTTGTTTCACCACTACCGTCTGTTAAACTTCTCCTTTTGTAGTTGGCTTTTATCATACTAAGTTGGTTTTTACCCTAAGGGCCACAGAATGTTTTGCACTGTCACAAAGAAATCTTCCAGCTGTGGGGAGATTGGAAAGGAGTGGGAAGCTTTGGGTTGATGAGCAGAGCTTATTACTCATGTTTCCCCTCACACATGGAGAAATGGTCTTCAGTTCATCCAGCACCTGTTTTGCCGTACTCTGATCTCTCTGGCTCGTGTAAACGCCTCTCATTTTCTTTTGATACAAAGTGTTTTATCGATAAAAGCTCTGGGGAGACATCGGCAGTAGCAGAAATAACCTGGAAACTTTTTAAAACACGTAAGTTTTAATTCCTGAATTTAACCTTCACATTTGCTCATAAAAGTCTAACACTACTTCTAAGAAGATAGCAACCACAGTCTCCTAGGAAAAAGCAAAGAAAAAGTGAAGGAACTGATACTTCTTTTTGTATATATTTGCAGAAGTAGGATTGCTGAATCATGTATCAGTTATATTGTTATTTAAACTTCTGAATTCAAAAACGTATTTCATTTGTCTAATTTTAATTTAAAAGTTGAATTCATACAGCAGAGAGAAGGTAAGTGTGCAGGGCCACGGCTTGGGAAGGAAAAACCAAAACACGTTGGTCAAAGGGTTCAAAGAGTTATGAAATGAGCATGTGCTGGAGACACAATCACTGCACTAATAATAATGTCTCCATACTGGAAATTTGCCTGAGAGTGTATTTTACATATTCTGCCTCCAAAAAAGAAACTATGTGAGGTGATGAATGTTTAAATCTCTGTGATTGTCATAATCATTTTACAACTTCCACACATCTCAGAATTATCTCTTGTACATCTTGAATGAAAATGATGCTTGTTGATTGCACCTCTGTAAACCTAAATGTTGCATGCAGTTTTTAAATCATATTTTCTTCCTACAGAAATTGTTCACATATGATGCCTAGTGTCTTGCCGAAGAAACATTAACAGAAAAGGTTAAACATCTTTATGACAGCATCATACCCTAGAAAGACTGCCACATTCCTATTTCTATTTAGGTTTCATCAGCTTGGCTGTTACAAAAGTTATCTTTCACAAGGTGCTTGGCAGGTTCTCTGTGATTTTTTTCCAGCTGGGGACGGAACCCAGGGCCTCCTGTGGACTAAGCAAGTGCTCTACCACTGAGCTACTCTCTAGACCCTGTGTGCTCTTAGGATGAACATTTGGGAGGAGCGGTGTCGCGCTGAGCAGTAACGTACCTGGCCAGCAGAGTCCAAGGTGACTGTGCGTGTACAGGAGTGACGGTGAAGCACGGGCTCTGTCTCTGTGGCGAGGACAGGAAGTGAGAGACCTTGTCCTCTGCGGGTGCTGCTGGGAGCTCCGGACTTCGCTCTCACACCAGCACTGCCCCACCTCTCCGGGCTTCCTGGGACTCCTCCCCCCGAGCTCCGTTTCCTACACGAACACATAGATTTTAAAACTTAATGCACACTACTTCTAATAAAATTAACTAGTAATGGTTCTACAAGAAAAACCGAAGGAGGATTTATTTTTATTAGTCTTTCGACTTCCCTCACTATGAAGAGAAGCAATAGGCTGAGTGTCAGGGCAAGACCCGGGCTTTGGAAGCATTTGCTGGTCACTAGATACAGTAACTGAAGCATGTAAAAATCTAATATCTGCTAGATGGAAAACAGGGAATTCATGTCTTTATAATTGATTGTGTGCTTTTTAATCTTAACTACCTCTGAATCTAACTGGGAGACATAAAAACACAGTGACTTGAATAGAAGTTTGATAGGAAGACGGGTCGACTGTCAGCCATTACTGCAGTAAGAAAGAGTCACCTGATGGTCGGGAAGACGGAGCCATCACACACAAGAACACGCTGCAGAGAGCAGGGCCAAGGGCCCAGGCTGAGACGTGAGGAGCAGAGCAGCCCCTCTTCCTCAGCCTGAGATCCAGACTCGGTCAGGAGAGAAATTATCTCAGCTCCTGGGAAGACTGCGAAGTTGCTATGGAAACTCATCCCCACTGAGGGAGGCTCACCAGTGACCTCTTTCAGGAACCTGCCCGGGGGTGACCTTGAGGTTCCAGGGCTCAGCAGAAGCCTGGTGCTGGAGGAGCTGCCCTTCCCCAAAGACAAGGCCTCATTGCAGTCCAGCAGTTGATGCCAGCAGAGCAGGAGGCAGCACCCTGGAACAGGTAGCTAGTGACATTCACGGAGCCCCAGAGGTGGGGATGCACTGTGTCATGCCATGCCATGCAGAGCAGGTGAGGACACTCATTGTAAGTCTGGGTACAGAGGGAAGGAAGGAAAGTGTGGATTGCATTTTCCATGGGGAGGAATGGGCCAGGCAGGGGGACCAGCTGTGGGACTGGCTGTGTGCTCTTCAGACACATTTTTCTTTCTGAAACACAGAGTTTAGTGAGGCCATGGGCCCACTGGGCTTCCATAGGAACCTCCCACCTAGCAGGCTTTACTCACAAACCCTGAAACTCCTGCGGTGGCCAGCGACTGAGGTCCTACCCACCCTTCTTTCAGTCTTTCATGCTGTCACCATTCACGGACACGAAGGGATTCACATGCACATCTAGAGCTTTCCGGGTTCATGGTGCCCTCCTTTCCTGGATGCATCGCCTCATTTTGCAAATACCTGATGGCCCCTGACTGTCCTCTACAGCCACAACTTGACCCAGCCCTGCACCTTGCCAGCTGGTGTCTAGATTTGACCTGGGGCTTGGCAGACAGGGAGCCCAGGGCGAAAGTCCTGGAAGTTCAGACCCACCAGGTGAATGAACTTCCTGTTTCCAAGGGTCAGGGCTCTGAGACTTCTGCTTGTCTTGTGCTTGTCTGAATTTTATGCTACAAGACATTGTGCCCGGATGTCTCACATGCTACTTGCAAGCCACTCTGACATTCCTGTCACTGGAGAGTGACATTTGGAACTGTTGCCCTTGCAGTCAGTCCCTGTTGGTCCTGGCTGTGTCCCACACACCCTCTGCCTCTGCTCCCTGCTGCTGCTCTGGAAACACACGCAATGTCGAATTTTATGCTGCAGAGTTGCTCCTTATAAGATTTTATTTAGAAAATAAAATCTGCTAGGAGTCATTTGGAAAATCACTGCTGTAGACCATTTTTATTCCACAGATTTTGGATCATTTCATAACATGTGCCACTCCAGACTTTGGATTTTAATTTCAGCTAATGACTAACCAATGTTAGAGGCTATGGCAAAATTTTAATAAACTCAATATATTCTTAAGTGACAGGGTTCTTTATTCACAGTTCTGTGATACTGTAATATATGGATCAAAGCCAGCATTTTATATAGTCCTTTTAAATGTAGCTGTAAAAGAAAATGATGAATGTTGTACAAAAATGTTTACATTTTAAAAAGACGTATGTATATGTCTATTTAATTACTGCATTTTTCAAAAAATTTGACTGTCTTGCCTAATGTTCTTAATTGCTTTTTAAACAGAACATTCTAATAATCTTTTTCAGTGCAGCTCTTCTATTCACAAGGAAAGGGGATTTTAATTTTCCAGTTATCATAAAAATACCACACAGGGTAACAAAATGCCTGATGCCCTGTGTGAATATGAATAAAACAGACATTAGAAAAGCAAGCCTAGAGGTAAGATTTAAAAAGAAATGTAAACATGAAGGTTGTAGATAGGAAGAAGACCAAGAAAGAGGCTGTTGAAAAAATGGGGATGGAAAGTAACCTAGTTCTGACCATCAGTATCATCATTTCGTTTATAAAACACACCAAGCAAGCATTTCTTCCCTTTAAATTCAAAATAATTTAGAGATCAGATAGCATATATGAATGTTTCAGTGTTGGAATGGGGAGATCCAGTGAGAATCAAGATGGGAACAAGAAACAAGTAACCAAATTCCACTCACTTCCCTTTGGTCTACTTGCACAATAAATATATCATCTGGGCTTTCTTTAAGTACATTATTTCACAAAAATTGACTTGCATCAATGCCCACTGTAAATTTGTTGTGATGCACATTGCAATCAACTGCATAATTCTGAAAAAAGAATTTAGTCTCAGTGAACTGAATGAGAGTGATTTTAATGACCATTGAACTCTAATGCAGGAAATTACTAGAACAATATGGAAGATATGAGTGGCCCTTTAGAATTTCTCTTTAACTTGTCCTCAAAGCAATTGTTTTTCTCTTCATCATTTTGTTTTTTGTTTGTACTTATTCAACATTTTAAAAGCAAGAATTATGCTTATAGAGGAGTGTATCACCAAAACCAATAACAATATTTTTATTTATAATTCCTTATCTATGTATCTACACACTTAGGTTTTCCATCTTTAAATTCTGTCACTGTTTCCCCCAGGGATTCACAGTGGAGCAAAATTACTTGGAGAGCGCACCTTCATTAAAAGACAAACCACACGCTCCTCGGAGTGCAGTCCAAATCCACAAATATCTCGGAGTAATAATTCTCCCACTGTTGTTGCAAAAACTTCTCCCATATCCCAGGCCTGGAACTTGTTATACATACAGGCCTGAGAAATAGGAGGAAATAAACAAGCGAGTTCAATTTTTAACCAAGGTTAGGAACAAAAAAAGCCAACACAATTTCAAGCTGAACAGCACTGAGAAGCTCTTCTGTTCCTACCCACTGCTCAGAGGAGGGTGGCAGAGGTAGAGGGTGGTGCAAATGGACTCCTGGGTTAGCTGCAAACATTGGTTTTTTTGGATGGTTTAGCTTTGGTGGTGATGTGGCCTGACGGATGAAGCCTACATTCTGGGAACAAACAATCTTTTCTTTCAGAACATGGAGCTTGCTCTACAGGGGCACTGGTGGGCGATCTTTTATTTGAAGTAGTTTTTATCACATAAACATCATGACAAAAGAGTTGTCTGTAAGTGCAGCAGTAGAAAATAGATTGTTAGTTTAGGGTGGGGAACGGCGTTTTCCAGGGAGGGCACCGTCTTCCAAGCACAGCTTGTGGAGCCGCTATTAGTTAGGAAAACGCTGGCCTCAGGCACTGGACAAGGCAGGACTGTGTGGACTGACGGAAGAAAGCTGACCTTCCCTTCCTAATAACGGTAGGATAAGCAGGGTAAGCTCTTAGGGCCGTCCAGAAAGAGATTGGCATTGCTGGTCACCCTAGGTGGCGGGCGCGGTGAGGAGGTCGACCAGCAGTAGGGGTTGGTCTCACTGTGGGCTCCCAGCTCACCACGCTGCTGCTGTGCTGCTCTTTGCACTAGAAAGTCACCTCTCCACTCCTCCATAGGTCTACCATGCATGAGGAAAATTGTCCTCGACGCGGGAAGCTGAAAGACCACAGCATGAGTCAGCGGCAATGCGTTGGACAGGCGAAACTCTGCTAGAAGGACAGCTCCCTGTCCTGTTCCTATCACACACACAGCATCCCCGTGTAAATATACAGAAAGAATAGTCTAGGGTTAGATCCACATAGTGTGAAAGAGAGAGAAAAAAAATCAAGAGAGGGAGGGAGGGAGAGAGGAAGGAGGAGGAGGAGGAAGGGAGGAAGGAAGAGAGGGAGGAAGGCAGGGAGAAGCCTCAAGAGGGCCTGGGGAGGGTCTGTCCACCATCGGCAGAAGAAAATTTCAAACTCTTTAAAAATAAGTGACCAGGAATGGTAACCTCAGAAACCTGGGTGACTTCAAGGCCTTTGGAATAGTTACATTTGGTCAGGTTTAGATATCAGAATTTCTGTCAAAATACCACTGTTCTGAAATCCAAAGGTAATATTAAAGTTAAAACTGAATTCAGAAAAATCACATAGACTGAAAACTGTAAACTAGTGATCTCTAGATAGAATCTCAACATGTCAAATGCCATTAAATTAACTTCAGTGAGTAGTGGGATTTGTTTTGCCACACTCACCCTTTGAATTACATTAGTCTTTAGAGCACATCTATACTCTTTCCTCCTAATAAAATAAATCTTTATGTTAGTCATAAAGATGTGGAATAATCTTGTATAAATTTATCCTTGACAAGAGGAACATTTATTTCAACAGGAAATTTCAATTCCGTCAAGTTATTATCTCTGATCACGTCCTAGGTAAATGTTGTATTTTTTAAATTGTATTAAATTCTTTCATTATGCACAACTTTTCTCTTTAAAAATAACATTTTAAAAGAAACTTATTATTGTTAAGGAATTACCAAAGAGATAAGACAATTAAAAATTATATTTTAGAGTTCTATTGCTACTGTGCTGCATTAATTTTAGATATGTAATGAAACAAAGAAATATAATCATCAATGCAATTCGCAATTGAAAATCTATCAACAATTTAATTTATGAAGGACTAAAATAAAAAAGATTTCAGTCTGGCTCTTTTACATCTTGGGTCATCACATGGCTAAAAACTTTTCACCGGTTCTTACTACCTCCAGCCAATTTTCAAACCTCACTGCATAACTGCATCCCTTTGTTCATAACAGCCATATATTTAGTGAATCCTGAAAAATAACACTAAGGAATAATTTTAGAAAGAGTCTTTATGGAACCTCTACATGCTTATTTAGATTCTAAGTCCAACAACAAATATATCTAATTCAGGGCTCTAAGAATACTGCTATATCTTGAATACCTTCAGGAAACTGCAAATTACTTTACAACAGAATATATTTATATTCTGAGACAATTCAGATGATTTACCTTATATTTCTAGCACATACAAAACCAGGAAATTTCTTGAAATTATTCAGCTAGTCAATTTGTGCAAAACTATGTTCAACTGCTTCTAAGTGGTCCAGCTGAGGTAGCGAGAAACAGAAAAGATACAGAAGATGAGAGAGATGAAAGCCAGAGTATTCTAAAGTATTTTGTGTAAGGCGAACACAATGATGGATCTTTCGGTGTTATTTATTTAGGGGAAAAATTGAACATTAGGTAATTTATGCAGAATAAAATCACATTTACACTTAAAAATATCTCCTTCTGCCCTTTAATTAAGACATTGGTGTTTTGTTAGTCTGGATGATGATGATGATGATGGTCCTGTCACTTTGATCCAGAGTTACTAAGAGTTTGTGTAGGGACATATTTGAGCCCTACCTATTAGAATACTTATGGCCACGTCTGAAGAATAATGCCGAGTCGGATCCATTTATAAGAAGGCCTCGTAGTTTCTGCTGGAACATTTCACTGGGGCTCCGAACACCTTCCACAGACGTACGTTCCCATAATGCCACAGCAGCCACAGCTGATCTTACAGGTCACAGTGGGTCACTAAGGATTCCTGAGACAGTGAGATCTGATAGCCACCCATGAAGAACCCAGAATCTTTTTATAGATTTCTCTTATTACTTGGTCATATTTTTAAAATAATCATTTTTAAAAACTCATTGTAGATGAAAAAGAAGCGAACATACCTAACCTAGGCTACCTGAAGTGTGTGATTAACTCCTCTGGTTGGCCGTTTTGCTTACAGTCACTGACGAGCATGTAAACTTACAGATAAATTTTATCATCAAAATCATATATTTATTGTTGGGATGTTTTGCTTACTACTTAATAAAAATAGAGTGCCTCCGACATGCTAGGAAGGAAAAGGCAGTGAAGACTAAGGAAGTCTCTGCCCTTGGAAAAGTAAAATGTCTTGTGACCTAAGGAGAGAAAGATAATAAATAATTATTGACTAAATCATGTAATATCAGGTCACGATAGTTTATAAAAGTAAAAGGGCTGCAGGGTGCGCTGAATGGAGCAGGTGCTTCATTAGGTGGAGGGAGCAGGTGGAAGCCACCCTGAGCTCACATTCGTGCTGAGAGGTAAATGATGAATGAGTGGTACTAGATGAGATGCAGAGAGAAAATTCCAGAACAGAAGTCAACAGCTAGAATGGAATGGACCCGGGGGATTGGTTAGAGATGAAGGAGGAGGAGGTGGTGGTTGGCTGTCATGTTTGTGTTGGACTCTGTCACACGGAGTCCCCAGGAAATGGGGCTTGAGCAGTTCCCGTGGTAACGGTGCAGAGGATGAGGTGATCACAGAGTAGAGAATGCAAGGGGCATGCACAGCTAACGAGGGAAGATAAAAGCCAGTAGACACAGCCTTTACGGAGCTAACCACAAACAATTCTCAGTAAGAAGTTGGTCTTTCTACCTGGGTTGTATGATCTACAAAGGGCAAAATATAGCTCTTGGTGATCTCTAGATTTTTTTTAAACACAGGGCCTTGCTATGTAGTTCAGGCTAGTTTTGAACTCACTATATAGCCCAAGCTGGCCTTGAACTCATGGTGAGCCTGCTGCCTCAGCTTCCCCAGTGCTGAGATTACAGTCCTGTGTCACCATGCATGGCTGGCTTTCAGATTCCTGTTGGTCTAAGTCTGGACATGGTGACTTTTCCCCCAACCTTTCCCTTTTCTTTTAGGCACCTGAAGGTGCCAAGACCTCTCATCTATGCTGGGTGGTCACGGGATAATACGGTGGTGGCTGGGACCCTGGCCACCAGATGCGATGACGGAGGCCACCAGGGAGCCGGGCTCACCAGAAGATTAGGGAGGAATCGGGCGTGGTGCTGCAGCCCGGTGGTTCCAGAGCACCGAAGACTCAGGATTTCATGTTCTTTTCTAAGTCAAGCCATTGGTTGCTTTTATGGCAACTGCAGTTTTATCTGATTTAAGTTTTTCAAAGTTCGCTCACATCGCTGTGCAGAGACGGGAGATGCAGGGAACAAGCCGAGTGGTGGGAAACCACGGGATCTGAGACATCAGCACATCAGCACGGTCTTGGATTTTATCTTCAACTCTATTAAAAGTTCAAAACAAGATAAGGAAAGAAAATTATGATTGTCATCAATATGGAAATCTTTTAGGACCCTTTGCTGAGCCATTAAAGTGATAGAAAAAACATATTCATAAAATTGAGAAGGAAATTGGAAGTTTATAAAGTAAAGGCAGTGAGAGTTCGGGGGGGATGGTAATTTCTATTCAAGACAAGACTCTACCTTTTTTTTTTTGGTCTTTTTGAGACAGGGTCTCGCTATGCAGTTCAGGCTGGCCTTGAGCTCACTTTGTAGCCCAGGCTGGTCTCGAACTCACAACGATCCTCCTGCCTCAGCCTCCCCGGTGCTGAGATTACAGGTGTGAGCCATTACGCCCGGCTCAAGACTCTACTTTTAAGAGATGGTTTGGGGGCATATCTGTGTGCTGCTCATGACCCAGTTACAAAACACAAGTTTATACGGGAGGGCCAAGGTGGTGATTTGCAGGACAAATTTCCAGACCGAGGTGAGAACTGGCATGCACTGAGAAAATGGGTTTGTCTTGGGAGAAGTGAGCTACTTTAACCTCAGCATCGCCACCCAAATCCTGAGTCATTTAGAAGCTATTTAAAAGTACTTTCCTTGTGGTTATGAAAGGACACAAAATTATTTCAGATTCCATGTAAGAAATAGCGAGTACAAAATAATTAAATGTTCATAAAATGGCTCAAACAAATGTACACAGAGACACAAAGACTGATGTACCCTGCTGCAAACCACTGTCAATTGTTTGTCAAACATGCCACGTGTTTTTCTGAAGAGGCTTTGTAATTATGTGCTGTGGCTTGTGTCTAGTTGTCCCCTCAAAGCCCCATGCAATCTTAGGGTGTTTGGGGGAGGTGGCTGGATCCGTGTGTGATTGATTCACAGTGCATTACTGGGATTGGGACCAAGGTTGGTGATTACTGGATCTCTGCGCCCTACCTTGGTGTCAGCCCATTGAGGACTGAAATCTCTACTACTGTGAATGAAAGAAACCTTTCTTCCTTTAACTTTAAGTGTCTGGTAAGAGTCGGCAGTAAAATAAAAGGGATTAAGACACCATGTACCTAAAGGTCTATAATTTTTGCCTTAAAGCCACTCAGCTGGTTGGAGATGGCAGGTCTGGGTTTGAGTGAAGACTTAGAACACCTAACAAAGCACCCAGATCGGATCGGCATCCTGCAGATTCCTGTTCCAGGGAGGCGGGCAGCCGGGTCATCTCTGCTCCCCATCAAGGCCTTTTTGCTTCATTTCTTTTCTTTTTTAACTTCTGAGGACTGTTTTGCTCTCCAGTCCTGTGGCAACAGACCTCATATTATTGCCATATCTCTGCTGAAATCCCTAACTAGGGGATTTGAAAGCTTTTCTTGGACTTGTGCTGACCATGGTTTTCAAATCTGTAATTTCTCTTCCAAATGATTATTTTGGATCCTTCCATGAGGCTCTACTAAGGCAAGGGGAATGGAGTTTCTCAGGAACCAAGAGCCCAACTTCCAGAGACTCCTTCTCTGTCTCTAAGGGTCGTTAACTTTTAGACTGCAAGCAACCAGGATGGTTAAAGCAAACAAACCTGAGAACAAACAAACATGAACAACTGCAAAAGCCCCTCTCACTGGTTAGCACTGGCATAGCTATTACCCACTGCTCTTATTCCAAGAAAGTGATACAGAACGGAGACTCCATTCACAGTGCAGCTGACGGAATTTGGGGTGGTCTCCTGGCAGAACTTCCTGACTTTGCCCATTAGGGTCCAATTTTTCTAATTGCCTGTGCATAAGAAAGTCAAAGCTGTTGAGGGTTTTATGGGGCTCATGCAGTTACATGAGCACAAGTCCCTTCAATACACTTCCATTACCACCGCTGCTGGCACAGTCCAAGCTACCACACTGGCTATCCTGAGATTTCCAAGTGGTGCCCTGGTTTCTTTTTGCAAAATAAGGAGGAACATATTTGGGATAGCAGCCATATTTTAGGGAGTCCTGGGAAACCCGCGTTTCTCTGTGATATTCAATGGCTCCTCAAAGTGCTTCCACAGAATCACACTATAAATATTATACATCAACCATACCAAGGGGCAGCAAAGTCCAGCACTGAGCCCTCACAGCCATCATATTAAAATTCCTGCACTGGGTGGGGTGCAGGTCTCTGCTCTGCTTTGCTCTGCAGGCTGATTCTTCAGGGAGGTGCGCACCAACACAAATGTGAAACCCAGAACACAAAAGAGCATGGAAGAGGAAGGGAAAACATTGCCACATAACCAATAAACATGGAAAAGCATCTGTTTTGAACCCCCAGTGGTTATATTAGCACTCGTAAATAAACACAGCGAAGGGAATGGCCTGTGGTCGTTTTCTTGCTCAAGATCCCAGTTTCTTAAACTGTTCACTGGCTTAGAAAAGGGGAGAGAAATTTTTTCTTGGATAAATCTGTGTGAATATTCGATATCAACATATACTGGATAGCTTTTAAAAATATCATACTATACATGTAAGAGACTTAAACATTGTGTAACTTATGAAAATAACAGGGTTCAGTAAAGTCTTATAACTTTACTGATTTTACCAGTTCTTATCTACTCTCACCAGTAACTGTCCATCCTCTTAATGAAGTTTCAACTTCTCTGTACGGTAAAATAAATTCTCATATGTTCTGGTTTTATACAGTTTTTACATACAAACAAATTGTGTTCAGAATGAGACAAAATTAGAGTATCCATAAAACTGACCCATTTGGCTCTGCTTTGATAATTAAGACATCATAATTTACATAATTGTAGCTAAGAATTCTTCATGTAAGTGTAAAATCATAATTCCTCAAGTTGCAGGTCCCTGAGACAATGCAATGTGTCTGCTTAACACATATTTTGGTACATTGAATGCTACTTAATTGTTACAATTTTAGCTTTGGGAACAATTTATTGATCAGCCCTCAGGGAAAGGTCCCTTTAGCATGGGGACATGAGGTCAGGTAGCACCCAGAGCCAGGCTCTTTGGGACCCTTCATGGAGTGGTAACTTACCTTTGTACATGGCTTCAGTTCAGCACCAATATTAGCTGGGCAAGAAACTGGAATCGCAACTCCCCACTTGCTGCCCTCAGGATGAGGTCCTGTGGGCATCTAATGCCTTTTGCACATATTTTAATTTTCTTTGGTTTTGTTTTTCTATTTATGTTTTTAAGAATCATAATTCAATTTGCACTAAGGAAAATAAACATAATGTGTTAAAATAGTAATAACAGCTCAGGAATGCTTCTGTTTGTGGACAATTCACTTTGCAAAAAGCAATGTGGCAAAATTTTTCTTCCACTTGCAAACTCCACATAGAGTGAAGAACACAACCATGGTAAATTTCCCCAGAATCATGGAACAAATTAAGTGTGTGAACTGAGGCACCACTGTAGCATTATTTTTTCAATTTAACTTCTAAAATATATTCAAAATGTGAAAAATTCAGAAAACTGAATATTTGCCTGTCTTGGCCGAATGTGTGTGTGTGTGTGTGTGTGTGTGTGTGTGTATTTATTTCTGAAATTTCTTGGGAATACTGAAAGAATAATTATTTAAAAAATTTTTTTGATGTGCATGTATTAAATTTTTATTGCCAGCTCCAGAACCATGTTGTTTCAGTTTCTTTCATTATTATCTTATTTTTAACTTTATTGTAATAGGAAAAAAGCAATAAAATAATTCAAAAGAAGTAAAGTATTTTAAAAACACTCAGTATAATGATTATTTAGACATCACTAAAAACTCTGTTAGATCATAATCTTAACATTGTCTTTCAGATAATGCTGACATTCTTTTCTTGGAAGTTTTTGGGAAGTTCTAAAGGGAAATTTCCTTTTAAAAGTCGTTGTGCAACCTGTGGGCGGTGAGGACATTCTTCTCCTGCTCATAAACATGTCGTTCTCTTGCACAATAAAATCACTTACAGATACGATGTTCTAGACCAGCCTGTACCTCTAGCCTGGGTCACACAGTCCAAAGCCAGTTCTGTCTTTTCTCTCATTGTTCTCTTCATCAATTTTTTGTATGTTTTTTTCTTTTAAGTCATTCAGTACAGTTTGAAAGTTTGATAAGATGGTATATGTTTTAGAAGCAGCTGAGCCTGCCTGGCGGCACAAGCCTACAATCCCCGCACTTAGGAGGCTGAGGCAGGATTATTACCACGAGTGTGGGGCCAGCCTGGGCTACAGAGCAAGTTCAAGGCCAAGCTGAACTAGATAGTGAGACCCAGTCTCAAGAAAGAAAACAAAAGGCATAAATTAATGCATTAAAGAAAGAATGGCTAAATTTTAAAAGTGCTTTTGTTTTAGGAAGAGAAGCATATAGTGCTAAGGGGGATTGAGCGCTTGTAAGAGACAAAACCAGAATTACTAAATTTCCTTGGAGCTCATTCTTTTCTTAAGTTGAGCGTAGAAGAAAAATCCAGCTCAAAGCCTGAATAACCCTAGGATATTGGCTCAGTGAAATTGCTCGGAACTGCTTCACATCTGAACTGTAAACCTTTGCTCCACGTCCTCGGTATAAGACTGTTTCTTTCCTTTAGACGGTGCAGTGGAAAGGCTCACCGGCACGGAAGCGCCATGGACTCAGGCGTGACGTCCATGCTCCCCAGTGCCAGGGCTTGTGAGCTCGGTCCAGCGCCCCTCTGTGCTCCGCTGCTTCCCAACACACAGCTGCTGACACCAGGACCGTTTCTGGTCAGATCCCAGATGTCTGCTATAGGATGTCTACAGCCCAGTCCTCATAAGATGACATGAACCAATTTTCTTCTGTGTTTAAAAATACAATACTTTTTTGGGCTGGAGATTTAGCTCAGCAGCAGAAGAATCTGCCTGACAAGTGCGAGATGGTGAGTCGGACCCCTGCTACAAAAGCAAAGAAACAGATGAACAAAAACTGCTCTATAAGACATTGTAAAATTAGAAAAACTTACCAGAAGCAAATCATATTTATCATTTTCAGTACATCCTTTAATATTTTGCATATTTATAGTGGGCTTTGAAAAAATTTGTAAGGATACAGATATTTCACCCTAATTTCAAATTTGTTTTTATTTTTTAATGTAACAACTTCACTAAATCACCTATCTGCAAGCCACACACATTAAAAACAAAATGTAACATTTGGGGGATCTCAGGACATTTGCAGAGCTATTAAACAACAGTCACAATCAAATTTAGTCATTTTTGTATTGGAAATTAAAATACTCCACCTTCTGGTTGTCACCGCCAAAACCTTCCCCATAAAATGCATCAGCTAATTTTGAGATTTATCTTTTGTTTGGGTAAGATCTTCATAAGCAGGTCATAATTATGTAGGCATTTAAATTAGTCACCAAAGTAATTACATGATTGTTAGAATAACTCTCTTCATCATTTCTTGCAAAATATTTACAGAAGATTGATGATGCTTTTTGCGAATGCTTCTAATGTTTTCTCTGTTAAGTGCTCATGGCCAAGCCCCCCTCCCCAACCACACACATTACTGCATTCTGAGGAATTACACTGGTCACATGTGACATAAATTCATTTAAGTGATGAATGAAAAAATTTCTGTGTGGAATTTTGTCTTTTGCTGGTCCCTGTAAAACTGATTCCTGGGAGACTATGGAAAAGAAATTGGGTGCTCTCCAAACCATTTACACGGGCCCTAAGAGACCTGGGCAAGATGGGTTTCAATGAAGAAACTTCCTAGAGAACAATGGAGTACTCACAGGGCAGGACAGGCTAAATCGGATCTACCAACAGCAGCAGAAAATGCATGGATAGAGTCTGTCTGTTTCCCAGCTCAGGGAGACATCCAGTTACTGTGCCTTGCCTGAGCGGTGCTGAGATGACACACTGTCTGTCCTCAGATGCAAAGGATGAGTCTTGGAGTGGAAACAGAGCTGGAATTCCAGGGACCCTTTCCTCCTCCTCCCCACGGAGAGGACCAATTCTTCTCCTCCTCTCTCCTGTTAGACAAATGGGGAAGACAGCGGTAAATTGCGAGCAAACTTCCCTGGAAGAGGTAAGAACATGCCTTGAAAAGCCAGTGACAGTGGTATTTGGTCACGATCAATGTGGCAGAGTCACCGAGGTCCAATGGGGCATGATGTGACACAGGCACTGCTACCAGGAAAGGCCCCAGGGCCGCGTCGGGACCATGGACGTCATCACTGTGGACACTGGTGGAGACTGAGTCCATCACAGAGCCCGGAGCCAGAGGACCTGGGGTCACACACGCTGCTCAGCAGCTGCAGACTGGGGGGTGGGGAGGCTGAGGGTTCAGAGCCCGCGACCTTGGTCCTGAAGACACCCAGCTGTCCTAGCTGTGACGCACTTCACAAAGGAGGGCGCTTCTGCAGCTGGGATGCAGTGGATGGCATGGGTCCCACCCCGTATCAGGGCAACAGAGAGACAGGAGGGGAACCAAGCCTGGGACCGACTCAGGACAGGCCTTCGTGACGACTCCTGAACTTGGAAAGACAGAAAGGTTTTGGGGGTTACAGTTCAGTCATTTGCTTGGTCAAGACTCACGTGTCTTACCCAGTAATTCTCCATGTTTTGTGCTTGCCTTGATTCTTCAAGAGAAGCATCTCAGACTTTTCTCACTCAATCTTTGGAAACACACAGATCCATCCATATCAAACCTCAGATTTATTAGACTACCAGGGAAAAATTTCTTAATGCCGTGTTGCTCTGGGGGTGAAAGGAATTACACACAGATCCAGGTGACCTCAAGTACCCCACAGACGCTGACAGCCAGGGTTAAGGGAGCGGAGACACCAGGGACACCCATGGACCTGAAGTAGCCTGTCGTCTGCCAGCCACACTGGTGGCAGATGGGGACAGACAGCCAGGCGGGGAGTAGCTGGCACCTCAGCCCTCCGTCTGGGCTGCTGATAAATTTTAATTAAAGGAACCGAATCCGCTGTAGAGCCCTTTCCACCCTGCCAATTATGACAACCAGGCTCGGTCTCACCATCCTGTGTTCTCCGGAGTCTCAAGGGACACTTTGACCTCTGTCTTTACAAAGACTGAATGGGCCATGCGGACAGCCCGACTGCAGCGACGCGCAAAGGCAGGCATGCTTCAGGTGCCATGTCCAGATCCTCCTAGGCAGGGCCAGTCTGCCTGCGTGGAGAGGGCTGGGGCTTCCGCGTGGTTCACTGCAGGGCTTGGGGCTACGGCAGACACCAGCCAAAAGGGTTCACCACCTACATAGCCGAGGAGTTGGGAAGGTGACACCTCAGCCCCTGGGCACCATTCAGAGGGCCCTAGGAGCCTCTCTGTGGACGGAGGGGTCTGCAGTGCCACCCTGTGGGTGAAGGAAAGTGATCAGGGGTAAGAGGGCCCCTGAGGATTGAACCATGGGACTCAGAGGTTCAAAAGCACCCTGTGGTTAGGGCTGCTGCTTGCACCTTGTATGAAGGGGTACCCCCAGTCACACAGCTGTAGAAATGCATTCCGTGTGTTATAGCCAGTGATACACGGTGTCTGCCAGCTTCACGGGCTATGGGTTCACATGAGGACACGTTCATTTTCAAGTCCAAATTCCGCCTGCTCCTGGGACAGCAAGGTGACGCTCTTCTCCTCATCTGCAGAGTCTGAAGGCACTGGCTGGTCATTTCTGGGGGCCCACCTAGCTCACCCTGTCTGGGTTTCTATTCTACGGTGGTCATCTTTTAAGGGATATTGGCTAGGTGATGTCCACAGGGAGACTTGGGGCCCTGGTGACTCCTGGGAGATCTTACACGGACACTGCCAGGCTGCCTCGCTGAGTGTGCTGTGTGACTGACCTACAAAAAGCCCGCCAGTGTGGAAAACAGCTGCCCTGCGCTTGGAGTGGTAGACTTGGCCCTGGGCACAAGCGTGGCTAGCGTGTCCCTCAGGACCGAGGACAAGCAGCATCTCCACAGCATTATCCTGCTCTCATTAGCTGCACAGAGGCCCGAGATTCTTTCTTCACCTTTAGGGACCGTATTTAGCTGGCCACCTGTCCATCTGCCCCTTAGGAGTGGGTCCCTGTCCCCATGCACCTCTCGGCAGGAAGGCCATGCCGCCCAGGCCTGGTGGGCACCGTAATGGGGCGTCTCCTGCACATGGGCAGCTGAGGCCCCTCCCCAACATTAACATCGCACGGCAGGTGCCACAGTGAGTTTGAAAGTACAACATCAACCACACACTCCCCTGGCTCTCTGAACAATCGGCTCCACTTCTAAATGAATAACTATCTGTATCTGCGCCAACTACTGTCAGGTGACTGCGTTTATAAAGTTCTCTGGGAGAGAGAACAAAAGAAAAAATTGCTCTCTCTATATTACATTGGCATCTAAATACGATATAAGGAAAAATTTCTGAACTAGTAATAAAAGCAGCGTCAGAGGAAACCCTGGAAAACAGTACTAGAAATAGAACCCCGCTGAGGTCCCACCCACAGGAGTTGGTTGGTAAAGTTCTATAAAGAGCCGCTTCTGTCAGTTGCTCTGAACACTTCTTGGAATTCTTCCCTTGGGCAATGCTACAACTGAAATATCAACAATTGTTAGGAGAGAACGTAGCCATGGCGATGTGCAAATAGGTAAATAGAGCTCAGTTAATTCATGGAACATTTACACTCGTTTTAATTATTAAACCTTTGCCGGCTATTATTAGTGATCACTCATGCTTCATAGCTCAGTGAATGGAAAACTTGTCCCCACACTGCTATTTTTCCTGAAAGGTTTTGAAGTGGTCTGTGAATTCTGTTTATACAAACTTGCCAGGAACCATGGCCCCACCTAACCATCTGCTGCTGGAGCCTTCTGTGCCAGGCATAAATCACCCTGTCCAAGTGCTTTGCCTCCAATCAGGAGAAGCCCGCAGAGTGAGTGACCGATGGAACAGGTATGCACTGGAAGAGATGAGGAAACACTGATTTGGGAAGATCACAAGTGGAAGAGAATTTTAATGCTTAGAGCCACTCTGAATGTGCCAGTGGGCAATGCCAGGCAGAAACACAGATGACAACAGATGGTAAATATATTCTGACCAGCTGACAACTGCAATTCCCATAGCCAACCAATTCCTAAGTGGTACAGTTCCCAGGTCAAACAGAATTTATTCTGCATCAACACCTGATACACATCTATGATTGTCTTCAATAAGCAAATGTGTTGAACTACTTAAGAGCAGTTACATTTATGTAATGAAAATAGTAACTGATTTTAGGACAGTGGAAAACCCATTTGGGTAAACTGAGTCACAATACTCTGTATTTCTTTTTAAGCAGTCTAGAATGCTTCAATGTCATTAGTCTTCCAAAGAAATATTTTTCTGCCATGACATCACAGCAGAAACTCATTCAGAAGTGCTATGCATTGTTGCATGGTTTTCTAGGAATTTGCATTTATTGAATAATTAAAAATGTGCAAGAGGCAAATGTATCAGTCTTGTCTACCATTGATGTTTTAGAAACAAAGACTTTGTCTAGTTTTTCTCTGCATTGTTTTACTATTGCTGTTTCACAGAGATGGAATTCTTGGTTCTAGTGTTGGTAAAAAGCATCACCCACTCACCTAGAAAAATGTGATCACTGGAGAATCTTCAAATATGTACCAGAGAAGCAACGGGCTGTGCCAGGGCATTAGGTGCAAAACTCTCCTCAGTGTCAATTGTGCTGTTGTATGGAAGGCAGTGTTTTAAAGAGTGTAACAATGCCCCTAAAAAATGGAGATATATACAAAGGAAGATAGCCCCCCGCCCCGCCCTTGAAACTGTCTTATGAAAATCATCTGCTCTACCACACTGGCAGGATATCCTATGACAATTTTTTGGTTTTCATTCCCTCCGAGAATAGGACTCATAAGTTATGCCAGATAAAATCTTGTTGGACTTAAAGGTTAATGGTTTTGAGTTACTAATTTACATTAAGGCCAAGCTCTGCCAGTTTCAAAAATAAGACCAAGTAGAGAGCCAGATGACCTGAAGTAACTTCAGGACTAGGCAGTCACCTGTGCTTTAATGATTTGCATAGGAAGTGACCTTCTGTAGTGCCAAAGTAGAGGTCTGATTTCATGGACAATTTTATCCCTGTCATCTTGTCAATCAAACAGTTGCTAAATTTCCACCTCCTTTTCTTTTTTCACCAGTCAGGTTACAGTATCAAGAAAGGTTAACAAGATTTCATTTTCTTGTTGCATCTGCTGGTTGGGGAGAAGCCACTCTCAAAGCTGGTGTCTTCAAACAGCAAATGTTCAGTTAGTTGACAATCTCTCAGGTTGTGGGAAGTACTGAACTTCCCACATGCCTTTGCTGAAGGTCTGAGCTAAAGTCTGACCTGTTCATCAGCAGTCAGGGGCTGACCAGAGCTGCCTTATGAGGAATAATCCTGCCACAGCCTTGAGCGATCCCTGGCAATTGCTGATCCAACAGTGGGGACCGAGTGTGGATCCTGGCTTTCCCTGTGTGTCCCAAGGGGCTTATGGAATGGTTGAAGAATCCCAAGAGCAGCACAAGAATCGTGTAGGTCTCTGCTTTTGTTGTTGTTGTTATTTGCCATTAGCTAGAACAATCCATGTGGCTGAAGCCCAGCAAGAGAGTAAAGCATGCAGAATCACAGGCAGAGCAACAGGGGAGGGAATGTTTGAGAGAGTCCACCTTGCCATGCTTATTACCTGGTATCAGTTTAGCATTTACAACTCAGGATGGGCAGGGATTGTTGATTTGTTGCTTCTGCAATGCTTATTAGTCAGTGAGAACAAAGCCTATTTTGTCTCTTAGTCTTCAAGGGGCCAGATTTTTGTGAATATCTCAATCTACAAATATAACTTTGATCCTTTGAGCTAGCAAGTTTTCATTTCTACAGTAAGATATCTGGATATGTCTCCATGGTTTTGGAGTGGATCCAAGGACTCTGAAGGTGGAGTTTCTTCCCCTTCAATATTCCACAGCAGGACATTAACCTCTCATGCTGCACCATTTAATTCATGAAAAGTACTGTTTCTATCAAAGAGTATATGAATCTTTTGCAAAACATAAAAACATTCTTAAAGCCTCCCAAAACTAAAGAGGCATATTCTGAAAAAAATTAATATCTATAAAATAGTAGGTCAAGAAGTCCAGTTTTTAAAATTCTTTAACAACTTGAATAAGTATATGGAGTTTAATATTTACATTTTCTATAATTGAAAAATTTAGAGCTTTGCACCTGACACTATTTTATGTTACATGTTTGTTTCTTTAGCAAACATTCTTCTTTAGCTGCCGTGTGTGTGTGTGTGTGTGTGTGTGTGTGTATAGAATCATCATTCACCTTCTTGAGATCCCATTGCCTGTGGTTGGCATTGGAACAATGCCCTTTCAGTCCCAACCACTCTGCCCAGTGTGCTCTAATCAAGGCAGCTCTGAGGGGGTTGAGAAATACAGTGAACGTCTAAATTTGGAAAAATCGTTAAAGTCAGAGTCACACTACCATTCCTGCCCCTCAGAATGTTCCACCTACTTCAAATGCACTTACCCTGTCATCCCTGCTGCCTTCTGCAGCCGTTCTGGGAACTTCTCTCATTAGTAGTTGCATTGTTTTGTCTGCCTTGAGGTCCTGAACTGATGCCAGATGGTTACCTTTCACGGTCATGTTGACCTGGGAGAAGAGCCGGAAGGGGGCTACACAGTGCTAGATCTGGCACAGTGTTTGCGTGAGGCTGCCTTTCTGCCGGACGGTGCCCAGCAGCTGCACTCACTGCATCTCTGCTTGCACCTCAGGAAGATGGAACTCATGGAAGAGCACTTCCAGAGCCGCTCCGGAGCAGCAAGATGACAGAAGATGTATATTTGAGGTTAGAGGAAGTATTTTTAGGGAAATTGCCAGTGATGTGTCTTTCACTGTAATAATTTTTTAAAAGTAGACATTCACTGTATTTTTTGGTCACCCTATCTACACTAACTTGTCTGGGAACCAAGGTGCTTCCTCTGTAATGGCTTGGAAAATGTACATGTGTTCAAAGTGATCCTACTGTTTTCATGGTCTGGTTTTATTTTTGTGGAGTCCAGATTGCCCAGAGCAAAAAACAAACCAAAAACTGGCAGCCAAGAGTAAACTCGGGCAGGGGAGAGCACCAGGCTGGTGGGCCAGGTGCTGAGGTGGGGACGGCCATGAAGCCAGTGCAGCTGCAGGTGACAAGTATCTCCACCCCAGCTGTGTTGGCATCAGATTTCAACGTGGGAAGACAGAGGAACTGTCCATAATTCACCAGATTCGTTCAGGGTGAAACGGAACCAACCTTGATTTACAATCCTTCCTGTAGACGAGGGTGAGTGTTGTGTGGGAGTGCAGTTCTTCCTTCAGTAGGGAAGAGATACTGCTCACCCACTTCAAGGTCCAAAGGTAGATTTTGCAGCCCTGCTCAAGAGAGGTGCATTTCCAGCTGCCTCGGTTCCGAATCGAATAGCTTGGGCTTTGAGCCAAGCACTGAGAACCAAGGGCAATGCTCTTTGGGAATCAGGGCTAGCTACAAAGTTCTGGCTTTGCCGCCCAAGCAAGCCTGGAAGGACAGTTTCAGAAATTCCTGAGTGATTTTTCCATATAAACAATCTTTCTTGGACATCCCACGTGGGCATAACATGGAAAACAATGTGTTCCTTTTATTTCATGAAGGCAGAGGAAGGCAGAAGTCCAAGATTCACCAGCACCCAGTGCTGTCTGCGGGGTGGCCACAGAGGAACACTGTATCCGCCAGTCTTCCAGATGTGCCTTGGGCCACACCATCTCAGCTCCTCTGGCCCAAGGGGAAAATTACAGCATGACTCACGGGCACCAGCACACTGCCTGGCAAAGGGGTGGTGGGGCACATGGACTTGGGGTATAGATATCAAGGTCCACACCTGCAGTGTGACTGGACAGCGACGCCAAAACTCTTCCTGCATCAAAATCAAGAAATCATGTCCCTGTCTTCAATTAAAACATATTCATAATACTTTATAAAATAAGTAAATACGTGATACAGTCACCGTGACTCTAAATTAACAAGGACCCTTGGGGATGGCTCTAAACATCAGTGCAAATCATTACCAGATTTTTCTTCTTTCTACCTGCGAGAAATAACATGAAATATGCTTTTGAAATGCGTGCAGCATGGTTTAATAAATCCCGAGTCTTTCTCTGTGCCCTCCCCTCCCTTTAGCTCTTGGCTGACCCAGCCGAGGCTGCAGCCCCTCCCTGCGCGTCCCACCACAGAAAGCCTTGCGCTTCTAACTTTCAGTAGCCTGGTGTTTCTAATCAAATCCAAGAATGTTGGATAGAGCTCGAACACATCAGCATAACACATTCGAGTCCAGATTAGGTTACTGAAAGCATCACTCTCTGGTTCTTAAAAGTCAGTGATCATAATTGAGGCTATTTGGTCCAAGGTCAGACTGTTTTAATACGTTTCATAATTCAATCAACTCAGTAGTAGTGTTTTAAGTAAGATTTTCTTTTTTCCGTCTTTTAAGCACTCCCACCCCTGCATAAGGCATACATTTAACTCAATTTGTTGGACAAATATAAGAGATTGAATCTTGGACAACATGTGTATCCAGGCGGGACTGAGCTATCTTAACATATTCTGGCCGCACAGTGAATGCTCAGGAACTCGTTACCAAGCGAAGCGGAAGCTTATCTTGGTGTGATTTTAAGTCATAGTGGGCTGTGGATGTGTGGAGCTGGCGATGGCCCCAGTGTGGAGGGAGGGTCACGGAGGGAGCTCAGGGGCTGCAGGAGAGGCGAGGCGACTTCAGACGGCACAAAGCCCGGGCTTTGGGGGGACCCTGCCGGGGACCAGCTCCTCTGGCAGCGGAGCCGGGGATACCAGAGCAGGAAGTGTCAATCCAGATCCAGGTGACCTCCGAAGGGCAGACTAGATAGTGCCAGGATTTCGTTAGACACGCATGAAACTAAAGTAGATTTCAGAGTCAGTGGGACTGAAGGAGGGAATTGGAAGCAGTAGGAAAAAAGGCTGAAGCTGAAAAGCAGGATTATGTGACACGGCTACACATAGGGCACATGGCAAAAACCAGATCACCTTTGCTGGCTTGGAGCTCACTCAGTGCATAAATCGCTGTAAGGGGAATCCTGCACACAGGCAAGGGAAGACACGGTAAAAAGAGACGATTGAGGGAATTAGACTGACCTAGATTCTAATCCCCTCAGTGGCTCTCAACAGGAGCTTTGCCTTTTTATTGCTGCATAGTATTCCACTTATAGGGCTTACCATGATTTATTTGTTAATTCTACTGCTAATGCATTCTTGGAATTTTCTGTGTTTGGGGCTCTTACAAATAATGCTTCTAGCAACATCCTTGAACATGTTTAACAATGCCCTTATGTGTGTGTAAGTCTAGGAGTAGAGGTATTCAGTACGTATGTGTCCAGTAGCAACAATCATGAAGCGTATATTTCATTGATTCTATTTCTCTGTTCCTGTTGCCAGTACATAAAGTCTAGCTGTTTCACACCAACATTGACTATAGTGTTTTTTTTTATACTAACCACTTTTGCAGGTGGTTTGTACCAAATGTTGTAGATTAAATCGAATTGTTTATCTGATGGATAATGTTATATAAGGCAGTTAAAAATATTTGAACAGACATTTAAGAGTCATTTTATCATGCACCTATCAATGTAGACTATTTGCTGGTTGGTTGGTTGATTGGTTGTGTTGGTACTGAAGATGGAACCAAGGGCATTTACACTGAGCTACACCCCAGCCCCTTCCTGAAGACAGGTCCTTGCTAAGGTACTAAATTACCCAGGCTGGGCTCAAACTTGCAGTCCTCCTGCCTCAGCCAGCCAGAATGCTAGCTATACTCCATGTTTTAAACTGGGGATTTTACCTTTTTCTTTTTGGTTCCTAGATGTTATTTAAGTGTGCTTTGGATACAACCCTTCGTGAGGTTCATATACTTCATGAGGTTAAGCATCTTCTCCAAATCTGAGTGTTATTTTTTCAATATTTTCATGGTATTTCTAGACAAACAAGCAATTTCAGTGAGGTTGAAGTCATTAACCTTTGCATTAGTGTTTTTAGGCTGTTCTTCAGAAATGTTTATTTCACAGTCAGGAAGCTTCTATCTTAATAAATTTCAGAAAATATATTCTCTTCTATATTTAGGTCTGAATGCAGTTTCTTGATTTCTCTGTGTGGTACAAGCTGCAGACAGAGTTCGCTGACTTTGTCATGTGGATGTCCAGCTGATCCATATCCTGCCTTGAGAAGACTTCCTTCATGGTACCGCAGTGGTACCTTCAGGGAAGGCAGCCCACCATGGTGGAGGGTAGATCTACATTTAGGGTAGGTCGTAGGTTCACATGGAAATAATTAAGTTTGTGAACCGAGGTACCGTTTATATATTGAGCTCTTCTGCTCTATTTTTCTTCCCTGTATTTGTACTATATGGTGTTTACAGTGACTCAAAAAACGCTACTAGTACGTGTCATTGAATATCATTCTACTTCAAGAAGGGGCTTGCTGTGCTTGACTTTCAAGTTGTACTGTACATTTTGGAACCATCTTGTTAACCTCTGGGCCTATACACAGGGAAAATGATCTTTAATTCTGATGGAGACTGAACTTTTTCTATTGATAAATATTGGAAGCGTAAATCTGTTTCATTATAAAATCTTTGAATATGTAACATATCTCTGCTTGTCAGGTATTCTTTAGTTTGTTGGGGACCCTGACTTTATCATAAATACCTAACTGTTGAAAATACATAAACAATGATTTTTGTGTATTAACCATATCAGTATATAGACTTCTAATAGTGCTGAATTTATTTATGTATCATGAGGGTTTTCTATGTTCTATTATCTGCAAATAATGAGTGTTATTGTCTTTCAGCGCCCACAACTTCTGATATAGTATTGGATAGAAATGATAACTGGAATTTTATTTCTGATCTCAAGAGGAAGCTTTCAACTTTCACAATTTGTGCAAAAGTTTCTATTGGACTTTATAAATGTCACTTATCAAGCAAAGAGTGTTCCTTTGTAGACACTGTGTCTTAACTTTTATGATGATTGATAACACGTTTTCTGTAACATTTCCGCCCTCCATTCTTGACGTCTTCCTACGGTTTCCCACTGGTAAGGGTGCTAAGTTTCCCCTGAGGCCTAAAGACCTTTTGGGTCTTTGGTTTAATTACTTTTATTAAATGTGGGATTTTTCTAGACATTGTGCTTCAAAATACTTTTTTACTTTAAGTTCTCTGTCCTGCTTCTGTGAACTTGAATACGCACCACACCATAGGTTTACATATGTGATACCGATGTACAATGTCCCACATACCTCTTACTTTCTTTGCTATTGCTTTTTATTCTCCTTTTCATATGTGGATGCAACTTGAATGCTTTCTATGGTTCTATAGCTCACTTCACTAACTGTATCTTATGTCTGGTGTTAAAATCAATTTTGACACTTAAATGATTGCAGTTTTAATTACTTTGATAGTTATGGATTGCAGTTTTAAAGTCTAGGGTTTCCACTTCTCTAAAACATCACATTCATGTAGGAATAAATCTGTGGCCACCACCATTAGCGGCTGAGTGATCTGCACATCTCTTTCTCAGGACAGGTGTGAGGGAAACACTGCAGGGGACCCAGGTGGCAGGTCCGCAGGCATGTGCTTGTGCTGCAGTGTGGAACTGGAGTTAGGGTCAGATCAGAATAAGTCAGTAAGCTGAGCCACCTGACAGGTAGGGTAGTTTATTTCTGTTTCTCCACTGTTCCTGAGGGATTTTCTGGAGAGAGTCTATGCTACCTACCAGGGTGCTTCCTGCGTGGTAGATTCCTAGATTTCCTCAGCACTGGGACATGAACAAATATCCTCACGCCTTGAAGAGTCTCTAGGTTCGTCTAACCTTTTTAGTTCCTCTTTCTGACAGAGACTGGAATAAATGTTTCTGGGGGAAGACTGTTCATTGTATACCCATGTTACTCTGCATCTCTTCTCCCTTGGATTTTGCCTTTTATGTTTAGGCCGTGGGTTTTTGTCTCTTGACCACATCGTGTTCCCCTGCCTGCCTCCTGCAGAGTGTGTGTGTATGAGTGTGTGTGAGTGTGTCTCTTAGTTCCTGTCTTCTGCCTGCATCTCAGCCTCCCCGTTCTGCAAATGCAGGGGCTAAAAGCTGCACCCAGATCATCAGCTTACCTCTGTGGTTTGCTTCTCTTGGGGACCCTGGCCCCCAGATCTCGATGGCCTCAGCAGCCTCCAGCCATCTCCAACCCGGCTCCCTCCCTTGGAACTGACTCAGCCTTCTCTATTCACTGTCAGTAGGAGGCTCAGCTGGGGTTACTCCAGTGTAGTAATCCCAGAAATTCCTGACCACTGGGTTTTGATGATTCAAATGTTTCGTATTACTTTTAGGGTCACAATCTGAGCAGTTTAACAAATATTGCAAAAGCTTAACACAATTCCTAAAACCATGAAAAATATGCTTACTATAATATGTGCAAAATCACTTACATAGACAACCCACAGGAACCATGCCAAGGGAATGATTTTGCTCATTGCTGAGAAAGAAGTAATTGAAATGGAAAGAAATCCCAGTTTTCCTGAAGCTGAACAGATTAAAATATGAAATGGCAAACACTTCATATAAGTATACAGCTTCTTAGCATTCACTCTGGAAGGAATACACTGACCCAGCCCAGGAATGTCCCCTGCAGTCCATGGAAGATGTCGATATTCTGCTCCTTCTCAGCCAGAGCAGAGGTGAGAATAGGGCTGAGCTGTGGACAGATGAGCAAAGAAGGTGTCATGGCAGCAGAAATGTTCTGGAATGTTCTGGAAGGTGAGAAGTTCTGGACCCATGGGGCCCAAGAACTGTTACTATTGGACAGATGGCTTCATTTTTTGTCCCTCAAGGGGACATTAAGAAATACCTTGCTGCTGCCAGAAAGAGTTAGAATTGTGAAGAACTTATTAAAACGATTTTGAAGTCCTGTAACTCATTTTCAGCTGCAATTGTACTTTATATGTGAATTAAACTATATGGAAGCTACATTCTTTCTTCATTTTATTCATTGTTTTTCAGGATTAGATCTTAAAGTAGATATAAACCAAAGCACTAAATTTTGTTTATAGATCAAATTTTAAATGATTCAGTAGGTGGGAGAAAACTTACTTGTGCTTCTAGTTTATAGACTGCAACTGTCTTTTCCTACAACGATGTGGCAAATTTCAAAACTAATCAGTTTTATAAGCATCAAGTATTTTCAATTAGAATGTATTATTTTGTAATTTTAAAGTAAACTTTTTTATTGCTGCTGCTGTTGTACCGGCATTGAATCCAGGGCTCTGCACGTAGCTACATCTTCAGTTCTCATTTAGTTATTTTTTTTAACTTTTAAAAAGTATCATGCTATGTCACTAAATTTGCTCAGGCTGGGCTCAAAGTTTGGGTCCTCCTGCCACAGTCTCCCAGAGTACTGGGATTACAGGTGCACACCACTATTCCCAGCCTGAAGTAAACTTTAAAACTGAAAAATTTCTATCAATTTTCATGTTTCATTTTTTTATTACGATGAACACACCTATTGGTGCATTACTGATTGAATGTTGCTCACAGGTTACGTACTTTAAAACATTACAAACTTGCAGGAGCATCATAGATGTTAGAAAGGAACCACAAAGCAAGCACTAAATCTATAAATAGCAGCAAGGCTGAGAGGCAGGGAGATGGTTCCACCTGCGACATTACAGCTTGCTCGCTATTATGATTCGTGTCTTTCTGGGCGTGGAGATCCTGACTCACTAGTGACTTACACATCCCGCCAGTGGACAGGCTTGATTCAGTCCTTCCATCCTCCTACTTGTACATGTTTATAGCCTAAGATTACTTCATCCTATGATTACATCACATAAATTGTTAACACACGTATCTTCCATGACAGTCATCTACTTTCATATCCACATCTATATATTTTGCACTGTGAGGCTCCCCAAGGTACCAAACTGATATTTATGACATTCTATGATCTACCTTCCTATAGGCACTATGCTATGGTAGCAAGAATCTACCTGAGACGTAGAAAATCCTCCCTCAGACCTTTGCTCTCCCACTGCATACTGCAATCAAGACACTTGTTCAGCCTCCTATTTATTTGTTCTTAAGAATGAAGGGACTGTAATCATATACAGTCTCTCATTTCTGTTCAAATGATGATTTGATCCCTTTTTCCTTCATTTACTATAAGAAACTGTGCTTTCTATATTTCCTTTTTCTCTGTCTTTTGTAAATTAACTTTATGGGTATATTTTTGTCATACATCATGATCGTATTTACTGAGCCCCAACCCCCTGCAAGAGTCACAGTGCAGGGTGAGATGGAAAGAGCAGGAGACACAGTAATGGTACAGTGGGATGCAGGAACCAAAGGCCATGAGGCAGCTGAGCCCCAGCCCACACTGACTGAGGAGCGGATTATCAATGACTCAGGGGGCTGCGGTGATTGTGAACTAGTGAGGGTCTTGCCGGGGAGCCTCTTTCATCTTAGTAGCTTTAGTGTCAGTCTCTGTCATGTTGGGTTTACTCACAGAGAGTGAGAGTGAATGGCCCACCCCCCCAATGGGATGATGGGGAATCTCAAAGCGGTGGTACCAATGATCAATCCCAAGCCTCTGCTCATCCTGTGGGGAAGTACGTAAAGGTAGCCACTGTGAATCTGTGGTTCCCGACACTCATTCATCACAGGAAATTGATACCTGTACCTAATACATTTTAATTCTTTTTTCACAGATTCCTCTCCCTTCCCATCAACTGGATCAAATTTGACATTTATTTCTCTCCCTTTTTTCAATCTACCCCTCTAGAAGACTGCTGTCCTGTGCATTTTGCAGCTTTTATATATTTTCACTGCCTTCATTTTTGATGTAAGCTTCAATTAACTGACCATGCAGTCAAAAAGAATATATTTCTTAAAGAAAAAAAAAACATTGTCAAAGATTTTACTATAATATGGTTGTTCAACTGCCCAAACACCATCTACTGAGTAGACAGTTCCCTCAAAAATGATCTACGACTTCAACTCTGTCAAGAGCAAGTCTTTCTATGCATGTTAATTTTTTGTAGTTGTTGACTTGATTTACAGCATGATTACCATTATTAAGTGTCAATCGTTATAGTTTAAAATGAAGTCTCAGTGTTTAGCAAGTCCAGTCACACTTTTCTTCAGTTCCCGAACTGTCTTGACACTTACTGTCTTTGAATTTTTACATACATTTTAGAATCTACTACTAAATTCTACTAAAACTGGACTTGGATGTTAATTGGGACTGCACTGACTCTCTAAGTTGGATTGGTCACAATGATAGCATTATGGTGTGGACTTTCCAGCTCCCTTCATTGAGGTCTTTCAAATGCATTGCTGTAGCATTATCCAATATTTCCGTGAGCATTGTGCTTATACTTTACTAGCTTTAATTCTGGGTATTTACCCTTGTTTATCCTATTTTAGCTCACAGCACCCTTGCACATGCACATATTCAGCAGCGTGTGTTTTTCTGCTGGCTCTTGCTCATGGCAAGGTTTATCTTCATGTTTATTGTGACTCTGAATTCTCCTTGTACTTGGCCTTGGTCTAGAGCAGAGTTGGTTTTTTCCAGCAAACCCATATTTGCTCATGTCACCTAGCAGTGAGCACTGAGTTTAACATATCGTATACTAAATTCCTCACCGCAGGGAATTTTGGACCATATTATTAATGTCATTCAGGCTGCCAAGTATATAATGGCCTTAAGCTATACATCTCTATGATGGTCAATTCAGGAGACCAATCAAGTCATCAGTTTTTAAAATATCATTAGTGTTCAGTTTTGATGTACTCAGTTCTGAAGCAGTAACCAATTTGGTCAAAATATTTCATCCTTATGAATACAAGGAAATCATTCATTGTGATATCAGCTTTACAGCCATCTCCAACTGTGTCTTTAACTTGTGAGCCGAAATCTAAGTCTCATCCTAAATGCTGTATGTTTCCCAAAATTGATGATCATATTAACTGGATTTAGGGAAATTCTGCAGGAAAAAAGTCAAATTAATGTATCTTAATATTTCACTTGACACTTTATTTCCATCCCATGGATACATTTAAGATTATTATGAAATATTTTATAGTAGTTGAGTCTAGGTACATAGACAAGTAAGAGCAGTATTTATTGTATTTCTTAAATGTTCTTTAGTTATATGTGAATATTATTTAAAGAAATATTTAAATTTAAAAATTACCTGGATAATATTTATATTACAACATAACAAGTACATTAATGTCAAGAAAATAATTATAATCCAAAAGGAAAAAACATTACTTGGCAATTTTACAGTCCTTTACTCCTGTTCTTTGTTAAAAGAAACCATGTTTTTGCAAATAACACTATCTTCAGCCATGTAACAGAAAACATGTGATAAATCCCAATAGTTTCAGTGGTTCAATAAACATACATATATGAACCCTGTGATTTGGTGTCAAAGAACAGAGAGATCAAAATAAAAGAGCTTCTAAATATAGAAGAATGATTTGAACAAAAGGCAGATGATGATAATTGATTGCATAAAACACATTAAAATTGTGTTCTGAGTTTATGACATGGAGAGAAAGGAGGGAGGGCTGGAGAGAGAAGAAGAGAGAACTGTAAAGGGGTGGAGATAGTCATCAGACACCACTGGACGTAAATTGGCACCAAAAGCTCACTTCTTAACTCAGCAACTGAGATAATCTGCATTCTTTCCTTATGATTTGTAATGCACTACACCCAAACAGCCTGAGATAATGAGGGAAGGAAAGTTGTTTTTGATGAAAACAGTCTAGCTAATAAATAAGGAAAGGTAATTAGATGAAAAAATCACCATTGTGCAACTCCAAATGAAATAAGTGCTTTAGAAACCAGTCATTGATGGATAAACAGAAGTAAAAAACTGACGGAAAGCTTTACAATGGAAGCATTGTACTACGGCTCTGTGCAGCTCTGGCCAGCATTACCTACCGTCAACGGAAATCACTGGAGCTACACATTGTGTGCCTGATGACGTGAGTAACATGAAACACAGAATGGCCAGTCTGTTCCTGTTGTCTCACAAAATGCCACAAACCAGCCGAATTATAAAGAATAGAAATCCACTGTCTGTAGCCCTGGAGGCTGGTGGCTGGACTTCAGGCTGCTGGGAGGGTCACCATCCAGTGAAGTTGAATCTTTGCTTCCAAAGTAGAGCCTCAGATGCTTGCTGCTCACAAGGTGCACATGAGGGACGGATGCTGTGTTCACGTGGCAGAGGGCACGGCGGGTCCAGAGAGCACACGGAGGACACTGGCCAGCACTCTCGATGAGGTAGGCCCTCGTGGTCCAAGTCCAAAGCCCTCCTTCTTAGTATCATCCACTTGGCGTTCGTGTTCCGTCTTACAATGTTCAGAAGGACACATACAAAACATGCATACCCTCGTCCCATGCAAAGTACTTTTGTTGCATCCAAGTGTCCCCAAATGTCAACATGTCCCACCATCAACTCCAAAATGTAGACCCTGCATCTCATGTAAGTACCGTGACTGTGGGATATGGCTGAGACTCGGGTGATATGTCCTCCTGCTGTGAGTGTGTGAACAAACAGATTATTTGACTCCACAATACAACAAAGGGACAGGCATCGAGCAGACAATTCTATTCCCAAAGGGTCAGATAGGAAAGAAGAAAGGAGTAACCGATCCCAAATAATTCCAAAACTCAACAAAGCAAGCAACATTCAATCTTGAGGCTCAAGAATAATCTTTGGCTGAATGGTCCTGCCTTCCAGACAAACTGGGCCGGGGAACAGGTCTCTAGGGCATTGCGTGCAGCCCATGTTGTGGCTGTCGTGGACCGGGGTTCTCATGCTGTGGCTCTCTTGGGTTCAGACTGCATGTTGGGAGACCTGTAATTCTGGGGTCATGGGGCGGGGGTGGCCTCAGTGCCACTGCTCTACTGACAGTGCCCGAGTGCAGATGAAGAGTAATGAAAGGCCCTAGTGGGGACTCTGCAGGGGGCCTCTGGAGCATCCTTGGAAATCTGGATGGAGGTATCTGTCCCTCACAGCCCCACACTCGGCATGCCCACAGAACTAGTTTTGCCGTCCACCTCCTGAAAAGCAGTGGCCTGAGCCACTGGTGTGACTGTTAATCATGATGCATTAACTTAGTGGATTGAGAACACCTAGAAGATTAGTGTAGCACAGTTTTGCATTTGTTTGGGGATGATTGATGTACACACAGCAAACTGTGGGGAAAGACTCACTCATGTTGTGGGTGAGTGACATCAGCCAATAAGGTGGTAGCACGGATGGGATAAAAAGGGAAAGAAGGAAGTGTCGCCATTTTGAGGAGCTCCAGTCTTCCTGAGCGGGCGGGCCCTTTGCTGCTGTTGTCCTTGAACACTGGTCTCTGGTTCTCCAGATTCTTCAACCCTCTGATGCAGACTCCTGACAGGAACACCAGAGAGTATCCAGGCCTGGACCTTGGGACTGGTATGACATTCTTGGTCCCTCCTACATCTTGGCTTCTATCTGAGCAACCACTGGTTCCTCCAGCTATTCAGCATTGCTAACCACTAGCAAAATGCAGATGAAAAGTAATAAAAGGCACCATCTCACACCTGTCTTAACAGCTATCAGAACAACAAAAGAGAACCAGGGTTGGCAAAACTGAAAAAAAAGGAACCCTTGTACACTCTGGGTGAAAAGATGAATTGGTGAGGTCAAGTTGGAAAACTACATGAAGTTTCCTCTGAAAACTAAAGCTAGAATTACAATAGGATCCAGCAATGCCACTTTTGGACATTTACTCGAAAGATTTCAGTTTCACAGAATATCTCCACTCCTTGTTCACAGCACCACTGTTTCATAGTAGTGAAGCAACAGGATCAACCCGAGCATCTATCCACAGATGACAGGATACAGCCAAGTGCTGTTCATACTACATTAAACATTAGCCTCGGAAAAGAGGGAAATATTGTCACTCATGACGACACAGGTGGAAGTAGAGAGCATTACGTTCAGGGAATAAACTGAACACACAGTCAGATGCTACATATTCCCATTTACCCGGGGAGTATAAAACAGCAAGACGCATAGACACAGAGAGGGAGATTGGGTGGCCACGGGCTGCAGGTTCGGGGCTGCAGGTGGGGAGATGGCTATCGAAGGGTAGTTTCAATGGTGGGAAAATCTCATTTTCAGTTACTACCCAGCCTGGTGAACACAGGGTATTGTGCAATTGCAAATTCTAAAGAGAACAGATTTCAAAAGCAGAGAGGTGCAGGAAAGAGTAATGATATATAATCAAAGAAGTAATAGATTTTAGGGTAATAGGGCTATTTTAAAGGTTTTGAAAAGTTATGTATAAATTTTAGACCTCATAAAGTTAGGGATTTTATAACTGAATTGCACTCCATGGTAATTAAGTAATTATCCAGTAATAATTTAGAAAGTGAACATTATCTTTTTTCTAGCTACGGAGGAAATTCTGGGGCATGAAATACCACAATGTTCTGTCACTTTTCCTGCCTTAGAAAAAGATATATTGACAATTTAGGAGAAAGCGTAAAAGCAATCCTTCATATGTTTGTATTTTAAATAAAAGATGGGTAATATGAGTCATTGACATAAAGTGACTGGATAAGATTTAGAGAGACAAATACACATTTATATTCCAGGTCAGAATGAGAGGTTGCGTAATTTAGGAAGCGCTCTGTAAACACTGGGTCTGGATCGGGGTGTCACCGCCTCACAACCCCTCTGGTCCGCAGCTTTGTGCTCTTAATTTCAGACGCGCGCTGTAGGGAGGGCGCTAACAGACTGCATTGTGCCCAGGGCGGTACAGTGGGAACCTGGGGAATCAAGCTTAAGGAAGCTGTTTTATGTCACTCCGTGCTTCATCCTTGCACCTGTCCGAAAGCCTGTTCTCAACATTCCAGCAGAATTGGTCTTTTACAAATATAAGTCAGCAATGTCACTTCTCTGCTCACAGCCCTGAAGTAGCTCCACGCAGCCCTTGTGAGCTTCCCCAGAGCTGTGCACCCCCTTCTCATCCTCCCTCACATCTCATTTCCATTTCTGCCTCTCCCCCTTCCAGTGGCTTCACCCTGGATGCCCTGCTTTGTCCTGTGGCTCTGTCACGAAGTAGCTGTCCCCAGCCAAGGCCCAGTTCCCTCTCACCCTGGATCCCTGCTCAAAATCCCTTTGAAGACACCTACTCGGAGCACTCTGATTAAAGTTACAAACATCCCTGTTCTACAGTTCGTTTTTCTATAGTACGTACCAGAATTTCCTGTCCACAAGCTAGAAACCCAAAGAATCCAGCTGAGGGCCTGGATCCCACGGCAAGGTCCTGCATGAGACCAGCTGAAGACCCAGAGCCCATGCCAGTGTCCTCTGCGAGTCCAGCTGGAGGCCTAGAGTCCACGACAAAGTCTCATGCAAGTCTGTGTCAAGGATGTGCTCTGGGAAGGAGCTCAGCGGTGGAAGTTAGAAAGCCTGCACCAGCGGCATGAAGGATCTGTGCCAGCAGAATGAGGGATCGGCACTGGAGCCAGGAAGGGATACTCCCAAGGCAAGGACTGGAGCTCCCCCAGAGAGAACCGCAGCTCCTCCAATGATGAGAACAGCTGAGTTCATATCAGGAAAGCCAGCAGGACAAGCTTCTCCAGGAGAACCAACAGCACCACCTCTTCCCCTGCAGTTCGCCTTTTTATGTTGGCAACAATCCTCAGGTGGGCCTTCCATGCCCAGCACCACGCTGATTCAGTTCAGCTGAGTGTTACAAGCTGCCTATTAATTATTCCACCACAGTATCTTCCTGTAGTTCATGGATGAATCCCATATTCTCAGAATAAAACATAGTAAGATGGAAAAATTATTGTTTTTAAATTTTGATTATCCGACTTCTAAAAAAAAGACAAAGCATTAGGCTGTTAGAAGGTTGTTAATAATGAAGCCAACTTGGTGTTTTTCTCAAGCTATTATTGCCATACAAGGGGCTGCAAGGGTGACAGGATGACAGTGTCCTTCCCAGGACCCGGGCTGTAGCTACCTGCGATGCTGAGCGTTGCAAACATGACTGACATTGCCGAAGAACCAACTTTTTAGTTTGTTTAATTTTAATTAGTTAAAATGAGCATTTATTCAGCCACTCAGTGCAGGTTAAATTCCATTGGATAGCACGGATTTAGAAGACGTGAACTAAAGCCATTGAATGCATTTTTATGCAAGAGAGAATTTGCTTAGTTAAGGGAGAGCATCCCAAATCGAGCTCTCCAACACTGGCACGAGCCCCTCACACATAGGCTGTGCCCAGAGCAGAATGGTTACAGCAGAGATGCTTTTCCACCTAGCGGCACTGCAAGCCGAATATCATTTCCAAATTTTATGACCTGGTAGTATATGCTTTACAGGTAAAATTCATGCCACCCTCTTTTCAAAACAATTTTTTAAGGGTTATTTCTACAGGTGAGGGGAATCTAGAAAAGTTTCTTTTTAAACCCTTTTTAAAACTGCCATAGTAATAATAGTTTTTTGGTGTTGTTTGTTTTTTATATTCCTGGTTGCTTAGCCATGGAGGAGGTGACCCCAAGCTGTCTAATAATTTCAGGAATGGGACTGAGCTGTTGTCACCGAGGCACAAGAGGAGGTGAAGTCTGTGACCCCTGCCTCGCACACCAGAGGAGGACTCCCTAGCGCTGGCCATCTGCTCATTTCCTCTCTGCCGGCTGAAACAGCAGTGATTGAACTGACCTTGGATTTTTGATCCAAGTGAATTTATTATCCATCCAGTAAATTCAAATCAGATCTTTAATTTCTAGTTGATATCGAGACTAATAAATAACATAGAAAACATAAGGTGTTTCCTGAAAAGCAAACTAAAAACCGTTTCAAGTGTGTTTTCCCCTAAATCTGAACCCTTTCTGGGCGGATTGTAGGGACGCTTTGAATGGGTCAGGCAAAGCCTTGCTCCTGCAACTTGGGCTGAAAATTCTACGTTTCTATTGGAAACATTTTCATCTGAAAAAGGAAAAAGTTATTTAAAGCGATGTCCGAGAAACTGGTGGCCAGGCACCTTTCTTTTCTCCTACATTGTACTTAGGATTTGACAACAAATGTACTTATATTTAAGGTTGTAATTATAGACGGCGTTCAGAGGATGTGAATCAGTTTCCTGATACAAACATGTAATTAAATCCAAACAATGAGAACAGTTAAACACGGCATTGCCTGGTAGGCTGTTTAGAGCCGGGCTTCCTCTCCCTCCCTGCTGAAGGTGAGGGCTCATTGTCACTGTGCGGTACTCTGAACACAATTAGTGTCTTAAAATATTTTTTGATGAAAGTCTCAAAGGCAATGTTTAGGTTTAATAGGTATTTTAGTAAGCAAAACTGCCCTCCTTACTGAGGTTTGCCAAAAGGCAAACTTAACTAAAAATACTCACTGTTTTATTCCTAGTTTTACTTCTGATATAATAAGCTGTAATTAGATGCTTAAAGTGTATCCTAATGAATAATACATTCAGTTTATAATACAAGCAGATGGAAAAAATTAGACAACTTATCTAATAAGGTAATGGTAAGTTTCAAATCCAAAAAAAATTTTTTTTCTATTACTAAGCATATTCCCAAGTCTGACAAAACACTTTCAGTTCCAGCTTTCATCAGATGGTCAAGTTTAGGCAAGTTACTAAAATGATGTGCAGTCGTGTCTGTTTACTCAGCAAAGGACTGAGATCCCCAAGGTTTACTCACGGGTGAAACAGTCTACTGCTTCCAAGAGGGATGGAGCGAACTCTGAAAATATTTGATATGCAAAACATTACCAGGTTGTGAGTGAGTAGACTGTAATATGCTCACACATCAGAAATCACTGCCTAAAACGAATTCTTACAGCCATTTTCACCCAGCACAGTGATTACAGTGGTCAGACAGTGCAGAACAGAAAGATTACTCCTTAGATGCTTAATACTTACAGCCAACCGTGTGCTATCAATCTCAGACTCTTCCCCTAAAATGAACAAATACATTATTTGACTTTCACAGTTTCTTCACTTCATTCCTTAGCATTTCCCATCAGTCAGTCCCATCATGAATCACTCTTTAATTTTCCATGTTAGGTTGCGTTTCCTGATACCATGATCTGAAATTGTGCGACCAAGAGAGCAGACGGCAAGGCGGAGAGAAATGTGTGAAGCTGCTGCAGGGAAATGAGATGTGGTCCTGAAATGAGAGCCGACACCTTGGTCATTTCACAGTGCTCTTTTTGCGTTGACTTTCAGGTGATCTTTCCCATTAGCACAAAATTCACCTTCTAGATTTAAACTGCTTTTAAACTGTATTAGGTAAAATAGACCACATTTTCACATTTACCATTTAAGTAGATTTACTTACTTAAACTGCTCAGTCTTACTTCATGATATGTTCTAAATAAAAGTCCACCTGAAGAAATAAATGTGTAAACAAAAGCTGTGTTTTGTGTCATATGCTCTTTGGTTTTCTTTTGGTTTTTTTCTTGAGGTAGGTTCCCTCTACATAGTCCAAGGCTGGCTTTGAACTCACTATGAAGTCCAAATTGGCCTTGAATCCAAAGTGGTCCTCCTGCCTCAGTCTCCTGGGAGCTGGGATTACAGGTGAGTGCCACCATGCCTGGCTTGTATTATTTTACAAAACATTTTCTAACTTATTAAAGAATAGTTTTTTATTGTTCTAAAAAGCAAGTGTTGTACTTCCAGTCCAGAAAAAGATACTGTAAATTAATTTCTCTGTTCCCACATGGAGTGCAACTTCCTACAAACTTTTGAAATATCAGAGCAGATGAGGACTATTTTGAATGGTAGAAGCAGAAAGGCAAAAGGACAGAAGACCCTGGGACTGCAGAGAAAGATGTGGTAGCACTAGCTTATGATCCTTCACCCAGCAGAGAAAGGCTTGGGCCCACAGGAGCACCTGTCCCTCCACCCCTGAACCAATCTTTCCTTCACTTCGTGAGTGTGGTTTGCAGCTCAACTCATGCCCAACCATGATGACTATGGCAGTGAAATTATCTGACCAGTTGCAGAGAGACCATCACAAAAATGCTCTAACAATCACAAATAAGCAGGAGCCAAAGGAAAAATCGAACATCTCAGCAAAGAAACAGAAAGCATAAAGAGAAAAAAGTAGAAATCTTGGAACAGAGAAGGAAAGAAAATGACAGAAAGAAATAAAAGGTCCTGTAAGTTGTAACATGCTAGCCATCAGTAAAAGTTAGGATAAGGGTGAAAATACCAGCATGGTTAATTTAGAAGGCTAATTCTAAAATAAACAGAACTCTTTAGTGACAAACTGTGGCACTTGACATGATTTTTAAAAAACAACTATAGTTTTGAAAAAATTGTGTAAAAGTTTTGGCATTAATGTCAATCATTTTAAAATAAAGATTGTATTTCTCTAAAACCCAACTTGATTTTTAAAAAAACATAATCTGTAAAATGTGTTTTTAATTCTTTTCAAACTATGTTTGAAGAAATAGAATGCTCTAGTCACTGAGAGCTAATGGAAGACACATTCAATTACCCATGTCGATATTATAAAAATTCAGTACTAATAGTATCTTCTAAATTATCTTGTAGATTACAAAATAATAAAAGTAATTTATGATATAATAGATTTAAGATGATTAAAATTACTTGAAAATATTTGCTTTTCCATATTGAATGAAATGATAAGAAAACTGAATTTGGAAAGAACACTTGATTTAGAATGGGAAATTCAAACTTGCATAAACCAATTTTTGCATAACCAACTTGCATAAGACAATTTTTGATAGGGAACAAGTACAAGATGCAAACTATTTAGCTTTATGCTGAACAAATGGAGACCCTTTTCTCTAAAACAATGACAAATTTTAAAGATTTTTTTAAATCAGCTGACCACTTAAACATCAAACAGAATAGTTTGTACTGTCATTGTTTGATTGTCCACTTTTTATGCTTTGATTTTGTGACTTGAGCAGCTACTTCTAAGATAATATGTAATTTATCAACCAGTGATTTCTTACATTTCTTTGAAATTCTGTATTATTTTTATCCTTTTTTCTGTTTTGCTTTTTTTCCTCTAAAAAAAAATAAAATCAGCCGACCAGCAGAGTTTGAAATACATACAATAAGAGATATCTTGGAAATTTCTATCATTCTTTAAAGAAAACCAACATTATCTTTTTTCAGACATGCTGCACTGCAAAATAAATCTACCAGTGAAAACAGAAAGATCCGTAACTAAAAACCTTAATGGAATTCTTTCCTTTGAATGAAGTAGTTGGTTCTTCGGACATACATCTCCTAAAGGCCTATGTAGCATCACATACTGAGTTAGGAGATTTGCTTGTTTTATGTCTTTCCCTGAACAACCCTATGATGTGAGCAGTGTTACCTAAATTTGAATGATGAAGACTAAAGTTCTTTTTTCAGGTCGTGCATTTAAGGCACCCATGGAACTTGGCAGGAGCTGTACTTTCACCCTCGTCCAAGTCCACCTCACCCTCGGTCCCCTCCAGGCTGTCTCCCGATACTGTCTGGGGCAATGTGCCTGCTCCTAGTTCAGATGGAGAAGACCCAGCCGAGGTTCCAGCCACACAGCTGAATGTTGCTGTGGTCCACACCAGGGCTGCCCCTCCCTCATCAGATAACTCATTCAGGAGCCAAGGCTGAAGCTGAGAAGACAGTGCCGACTGCCTGGGTCTCGGACGGCGGTGCTCCCCCTCAAAGACAGGACCCGGTTGTTTTCAGATCTGCCGTGCTCTGTTCCAGCTGCCCCTGCCTTTCACGGAGCAGCAGGGATTTAGTGACAGCTGCTGCCGATCTGACAGGAACTTCCCACTTTCCCTGGCTTCAGGACAGGCTCAGCACTTCCATCTGCTGCTGCTAGGTCCAGGCAGTGCTGGTGGGAGGAAAGCTAGGTAATCACCATTCAACCGGAAGCCCATCCAGCCTCAGTGCAGACGCAGAGTTAAATTGCATCATTTGGCTTGAATTACAGCGATGCTGGAGAGGATGAAATGAATTAAGATTGTCTATAAACAGAATTCTGGTTTTTAATCATCTCAGCTTTCTAGGAACATAAAACTATTTTACTGTAAGAGCAGCAAATGCATATTGCCCCTCCAAATTCCAGAAGTTATTCATCCCAACGGTAATGAGTCATAAGTGACATGTATATTCCACCACACAACACAGCCAGCAGAGAGTGAGTAGGAAGGACTAAACCCCATGTGATAAAGGAGAAAATGGTAACCACAAAGCTCTGGGAAAATCCTGAGTACGGTCGGCCCTTCATTTTCATGGATTCCACATCCATAGGGTCAATTGAAAGTGGAGAAAAAATAATGGGGAAATAATTGTATTTATAATGAACACGTGTGGACTTTTTCTTATTGTTGCTCTATGAAGAACATCATGATGTCACAACCATTTCCCCAGCATTTACACTGTTTTAAGTACAGGAAGTGATTTAGGAATGAGTCAAGAATACATGATATTCAGGTATTAAACCAAAACACAATGACAACATTTGGGACTTGGGGATCTGCAGATGTTAGTAACTCTGGGGCTCCTGGAAACAGCCCCCCAGGAACCAAGGGCAGATTCTACCTTACTCTGAGATTTATCAACAGGAGATTTTGCATTTCATTTAGAAAAGTCAGTGCGTCTTAGCATTAGTTGTTTTGGTGGTGATTAGTTTTTCATGAATTTCACACACGAATTCTCTCCTCTCCTGACTCCCACATGCACATTAGCTCACAAAGAAGCGGGTCTCCTACTTTGCCGAGAATTCTGCCCTGTGTGACTTTTCTGCTCTTGCTACATTTCCAGACCACCAGGGCCTTGGATCAGGTCGCCCACACTCACGTCGTTTTCCCTGGAGTTTCCCCTCTTTGGTCCACCTCGCTCACTCCTTCTTTAATTCAAAAACCACTCAGTGCTCTTATGTGCTGAGCCAAGAATTATAAAAGGCTCTGGGAATCGGAAGCCAAGTGACGCCCTGAAGACACTCAGCACTGTCCCCTCCTCGGTCAACCATCCTCCATCACAGGGCACCAAGGCCCACCCTTCCCCGCTTTCTGTAACTCTGCACCTAAACAGGGACAGAGCCAGAGAGCAACACACACAAGCACACTCTCCCCAGCTCACCCGCTGCCCACCTCTTCCTCACCTTTGCCTCTCGATGTCTTAATAATGCTCTGCCGAAAAGCATGTGCCTTTCCCTACACCCACCAACCACTCGTCCTCACCTCCCTGCCTGCATCCGGCCACTCTGGGGCCATCATGGCCCTCACCTGCAGTCTCTCAGTGGTGTTCTTGGTAGTTCTTCTTCACGATCCATTCCAGAGTGTGTGATGACTCTGGAATCGGCTCTTTCATTTCTGGGCTTGTGACACTGGTAGTTATTAACATGCTCCCAATTTCTGTGACTTCCATCAAGTGTCCAACCTACACTCTGGTACCCTGACCTGTGCCAAGTAGGTGGCAGCATGCAAAGAAGTGGGCCCTTCGGCCACTGTCCCCAGACCCAGAACGGCCTTCCTCCCTTCCCTACCATCCAAACACATAGCTCAGGAAGTGCCATCACTTTTTGGTTAGTACATCTACCTCTAACTAGGTTGTATAAGTCAGGACAGGAAATGAGAACTCTTTAAAAGCCTGGGAGGCTGAGGCAGGAGGATTCTAAGATCAAGCCCAGCCGGTGAAGTTTAGTGACTTAGTAAGATCTTGTCTTAAAATCAAAAGTTAGAAATGGCTGGGCAGTGCAGAGGCCCTTGGTTCAAACCCTGATTCCAAAAACAAACAAACAAACAAACAAAGAGGGAAAAGCTGTAGTCAAAGGGCCTTGATTGGTCATCAGTGTAAGACATGCTGACTTTTATGCTCATTAGCACCTGGCATTTATGACCCATTGCTAATGATGCTGGCAGTGCTATTTTGTCAGAAACCAAGCACGTAGTTTAGGTCTCTCCTGTCCTCTTGATTTCTGTGCTTGCTGTGCACTGCTCCTGGACAGAGTTAGGCAGAATGGTTTATGAAGCAGTCGTGTTCTGACTTTCACTCTCCTTATCTGTGCTCTCACTGTTCTATCAGTGATGGGCTGCACGATACCCTCAGGCTGAGATCAGGACTCAGCAGGAGTCCAGAACTCATGACGTGCAAAGGAGAGCCTGAACTCTGGCAGGTCTGCGTGTTCAGGATGAGAAACTTCTGCTGAGCTTCTGTCACCTGCTAAACCCCAAACGGGACAATGAGGAAAAAGGACACACAGGACAGTGAGGAAGGGCTGAATGCCATGTCACACGCGGATGGAGCCCCACATGGGCAGCCTAGCTCATTCTCACAGCAGCTCACTGAACCTTCAGCATTTAGTGCTGAGGCTGCCAGTGTGGATTCGCTGCAATTCCACAGGGCTTTCACTTTCCCTCTGAGATATCACACGGATATTCTGATTCTTCTACAATGACACAGCAAGTGACTGAAACAGATTTGAGCAAGGTGTCAATGCCTGGAGGGTATTTCTGGTTTTCTTTTTAAATCTCTAGCTAGAACCATCAGAACTACACTATAATTTGCAGGGTTTTACCATTAGGTATGAGTAGCCCAGTGTTTGCAAGTAGAGGGGGAAACAGCAATGCAAGAGGAATAAGAACTTTCTCAGCTCTGTAAAAACTTATTTAAGAAAATATACTATGTTAGCATACATGTATGTACTGCACACGTTATACTAACGTACACGTGTATAAACATACATGAGGAATGATACAGTGCAGGGAAGATAATCCTACTGCAACAAGTTTTAGTGTTCTCTGGTGCTAAAGACAGCCTGAAAATTTCCAGACAGTGCCCAAGCCTGAATGGAGGGTCCCGTTTGCCTGCTTTTGTTAAGGTTATTGGCTCTAATATGGTTTGGATTATTTGCAATCATCACTGCAGAGCCATGGAAGAAAAAAGTGCTGAATTAATTTCCATTCGTATTGACACCTCTCAGCTGATAAGGAAATCTACTGATGCCCCCCAGACGTGGCTCCAGGATCTGGCACTTTCCCTCTCCCCATCACCTTCTCAAGCGTCATCCTGGCTCTCAGCTGGACAGACAGCTGGACACCCTCACCTGGCTCTTGTTTACACCTCTGTCCATCCTGTTCTCTCGGTCTCTCGCACCATTGATTACCTTCCTCTAAACCGCATGCAGAGCACATCTCTCAGCTGCTGAACAAACCATTGCTTTTTGTGGCACTCAGCTAAAAGCACAAATGGCCTCAGGAGGTGTAAAATAAACCCCTTGCTTTGTTAGGGGTCCCGAGTTCACAAGCGCTCAGTTCCTGGCTCCCCACTGAAAAGCCAGAGTTCCGCTGATGGAGATCGAGATGCTCAGACGCCTGCAGCGGGTGAGAGTGGCCGGCAGCCTGGGCCCTGAGCTGCATGCAAGGCCCTGGGTTGCACCCTCATCCTCACGCTGGGGGACCAGCAAGGCGGAGCTGTGCCGAGGCCTCTGTCCGCTCGCAGGCAGCTGCTGCCTCAGTCTCCCCCCAAGGCTGAGAGCAGAAGGAGCTCGCTCTCTCGTGCCCCCCGACTTTGTACCTGCTTTCACAAGAGCACTGACCCCATCTCCAGTGCCCCAGCCATGACAGTGTGGAACCCCCAGAGCCCCTCTCCAACGCTGCCCTGTCCTAGTGAGGAGGGGGCTCCCCATCAGCTGAGAAGGAGCCAAGCCGATGCAGCACATAGCACAGCACTTCACCAGCGCCCGCACCTGGCTCCCTCCGCTCAGTCTTAGGGCGTGTTTGGAAAATACGGTGGATGATGAAGTTTAAAATGTGCATTGCAGAGAAAGGCGCGCTGCCGCGAACCGTCCTGGACTTCCCCGCCTCGCTTTGAACACCTGCCCAGCTTTGCCCCGCTGTCTGGAGCAGCCCTGGAAGTCCTTCCTCTCACCACTCTTGGGTTGGCCACGGTTGCCTTGATGTCCTGAACTGATTCAGATGCCTCCCTTTCATGCTCATGGACCTCGGGGAGCAGCCAGAAATCGCCAGGGCCGGAGCCGGTGGGCGAGGCGGGTGAAGGGCCAGCGGGGCTCTGTGCCTCCCTGTGTGGATCTCGGCGGGAGACGCAGCATCATTTCCCGCAACCTCGGGCCAGATGCTCGGGAAAGGGGCCTTCAGAGCCGCTCCAGAGTTCAGCCAGATTAACGCCAGCCTGTCTTTTACCGTATTCACTTTGAATACCCTTTCTATTAATAAAAAAGTAGCATCTATACAGACTTAGGTATCGATCTTCATCTGTTTAATCAAACAATTTACTCAACATAAATGAGCCTTAAAATACCCTCTGCGATTTCTCTTGCCAACACCTTCCCCGCTCCAAGCCCAGCAAGCTGCAGCTGCCCACAGCCTTCCTCTCATGTTTGTATTCTGTACCATTTTAAAAATAGGTACAGGAGTTAGAAACTAAATCAGGAGAAAAAACACTAACTTTAGAGGAAGCAAAGCTAGACTAGAAATTGGGACTTGACTTTGCAGCACATGTGTGCACACACACACACATACACACACACCCCTCATTTTTCCTTCAGTGGGAAAGAGCTTTTAAAACATAGAGACGCCAGGAATCTAGCTCAGCAGCATAAGCATCTGCCTGGCAAGTGCCAGGTCCTGAGTTCAATCCCTGATACAAAAAGCAAAATCCAAAACAAAAAAATCACAGAGGCAAGGAAGACACTTTCTCACTGCCATAAGTTCACCAAGGAATGAGCTGAGAAAGAAAGGGAGAAATGAGAGCATAGTTGGTCTTGTTGGTTTGCTGGTTTGGTTTCTTTGTGGTTCCTTTTTTTTCTTCAGAATGCACAGCACATTCAGGTAGCAACAAAAAGCTTTGAGCCCTATGAAGTGGTGTGTAGGTCAACAAACATTGCTAACTATTCAGGAGAACTGCAGAGGATTGCGTAGTCATCAAGGAACCACACACAAAAAAATCAACAATAAAGGTTTTACACAGTACAAAGGATAAGAGAAAGACTGGTTAGCAGTGAGGAAAAAAATAAATGCAGATCACCTCATAATTTCTTTTAGAAAAAGCTTTTCAGTGTTTAGCAAGTGTGCAGATAAACCAATAAGAATAAAAACAAAATGAGGCTCTAATAGCATGGAGAGGGGAAAAACCAAAACCAGCTTTCAACAGCTTTGATTAGAAACAGGGTAAGAATGGGCTGAGGGAGAGCTCCGACCATGGAGGGAGTCAGGGCACAGCACAGAAAGGCAATTTGCCGGCCCTCTCCGTAAGCACCCTTGACATGGGGCAGAAGATTCACTCAGCAGCTCCCATGAGCCTACTGGCGAGCAGGCTAAGAATCAACCCACCACCCCCATGTGCCCCCCCCCGCCCCTGTTAGCAAGTGAACCAGAGATCTAGCCATCTGTTGAGAGGTTGACCATATGCAATGTAGTAAATAGGGAGGATTCTTTCTGTCATCTCTTTGAAGGCAAATATTGTTATCACTGTTTTGTTTTCTTCTGATTAATGATATTGCTCTATTCAATGTTCTGTTTTGATAAGTTCTAGAATGTCCTGTATTTCTTTTGATTTGGCTGTACCTGATTGAAAAACAACTGTTGTGAAGATAACAGGATATACTGTGGTACCTATTACTGTTATGCCAGTAACCTGTTGAGGGTTTCTGTACCAATCTCACTGCACTGTCTCAGTTGGCTTTGTTCCGTCTTGTCCTGTTGTCTTTTGCTACCTTCAAAATAATAAAAAATTAAAATAAAGAAAAAATAAAAAGTAAATAACAACAAAACAGATCAGTAAGGTATTGAGCAAGCTGAAACACGATGTAACTAAACAGATAATGGACGTGAAAAGCAAAAGGAGGAAAAGAAAGCGCTCTAAAGGATATAACTGCATGTGTGTTTAAGTGCGTAGGATTGATGACCATGTTGCTAAGTTTTTGTTGGATCGCTGAACAGCACTGTTTGCAGCCTCACCGTTTGAATGTCCACTTTGTATGCTTTAATTTTGTAACTTGAACAACTATATCTAGAAGACAATATGTAATTTATCAACTAGTGATTTCTTACTGTTTATTTTTTTCTTTGAAATTCTGTATTGTTTCTTCCCCTTTTTTCTGTTTTGTTTTTTTTTTCTAAGTAAAATAAAAAAAAAATGGGCTGAGGGCAGCAGACAGAGCGCAGGAGCGGATCCACGGCCTCACACACAGCATGTGAGGCACCCGGAGTTCTCACCAACTGCAGGAAAGACGTGGTCGAGACAGAAACCAAGGAGCCAGGCTGCTGGGGCGCTGGGTGGGAACCTGAGCTGAAGACTCCCTAGAGTGTGGGGCTGCAGCACTTTCTGCTTCTGCCTCCCACATGGACCGAACAGAGCACACACAAGCTGGGGAGTGATGCACTGGCCTGGGTCTAAGCAGAGCACACTCGGTTTCCCCAGCTGGAAGGGGGTCACGGAGCTGTAGAAGTCTCGGGAGCCACCTGGGTGCTCATTGTGGGGACTGTCTCCCGGAGCCACTGTGAGTAGCTTGACTGTGTCTGCAGTGTGTGAACCTAAAGACAAAACACCTGCTCGCCTGTCACCTCCATGATGGGTCCAGGGCCAGGTGGCCAGCCCGGGAGGAGGTGGTGGTCAAGGTCTCAGCAGGGGTTATGTGCATTCATCATGAGACTGCGCGGCCTGGGTCTGCAGAGGAACAGCATGGCCTGCAGGGCAGAGGCTGCTATGAGTCCTCCAGTAGCAGAAAAAGCTGGCAAACTCGGTCACAAACTGCGGCCTCAGTGCGTCCCTGGAGTCTTGCATGGCCAGGTTAGGGTGGTCCAGTTCCTTCCTTTCCTGATTTTTTCCCTTTTCATCTCCAGATATCCCGGCCCTTTCCTTGGCGGCTGTGGGCTTTGATAGCTTTAAGATCATGCTACATTTGGCTCCTGGGAGACACAGTGATCTGGGGCCAGTGAGTCCAAAGCCAGTGGAGGCCTGAGGAGCGCAGGGGCCACCTGGGTGGCAGTCAACATGGTTCACTGGTTCCTCTGAGCTGTGTAAGGGTGGCGCTTGCTAAGCACTCTGATACCCCTGCATGTGCCATCCTGTGACAACAGAGGTGATCAGAGAGGTCCAGGCAGCCCTGAAGGAGGTGCGCTGTCCACCAGGCCCTGGTGCCTGTCTATGGAGGTGCCTTCTGAGCTCCAGCGGTCACCCTTGGCCAGCATAAGGGTAAGAATAGATAAGCCCAGCACAGGAAACCGGGCTGATGGACCCTTCCTTTGAGTGGGAGGCTGTTCCCTAGAAGCCTAAGGAAAGGAAGACAGGAATTGGGGCAGGCAGGCAGGCAGGCAACTCCTGTTTTCCATCCCTTGGTATTGATCTAGATAGACAGGCCACTGTCCCCTCCATGATGCCGATAAAGTAACCCTACTTCACAGCTTTACTAAGTTTATTTAAATTTTATGACATTATCATACTTAAAAACATTCGTTCTTTCCCAAGTAAACCACAAACATCTTAACTATCCATGAAAGATGCTTAAAGGAAAATCACTTTCATGACTGTGCAGGACCTCAGGTGGCCGCGCCACTGAATGCCCCGCAGTTGGGAGTCGCGGCTTTGCTTTGCTGCCCAGTACCGGCATCTTCTCCTGACAGCACCACGACCACAGAGCAGGCGCAGTGGGACAGGTCAGCGGTGAGTGCCAGTCTGAACCCATCACAGGAACACTTGCACATTTAGGGTGACTTAAAATAGAAAGGACTGGAAAGTGAAATTAAACCCCTCTTCCTGAAATTACTCAAAGACATGAAAAAAAACTGTTTTCACAGTTGTCAGGAGCCTCAGTTGACAAGAAGCCCAGCTGTATAAAGCAAAAGAAGTGGCCAGAAATACGAGTTGACATCAAAAGTCCAGTGGAATTTCAAAGGTAAGGAGAGATCCTGACAAAGGAAAGGGTAGAAAATAAAATGAAACAGAATGTCACACTTTTACTTTCTAGTGACTTAAGTGAAATATCTTTTTAGGCTTATAGAGACAGAGTAATCAAAAGAGTCATTCTTCCTGAGGGTCAACCTGATGTTCAGGACTAATCTAATGTACAAAAAAACAAAAACAAACAAACAAAAAGCTTAAATATGGGACTAAAATTTTTTCTTTAATCAAGAAAGCTGTTCTAGGAGTAGCTAAATTGCATTTATGGTTAAAATGAGGACTCCAAAACAGCTTTTATATGCAATGGGCATAGTGAAATATTATCAGGACAGGCAAGATCAAGTAAGATCATTGGGATAAGAATGAAAGAAAGAGACATTAAGATAGAATTTTACATTAATTCTATTTACAAAAACCCTTTTTCCAGTGAGTAGAAGTTTCTCCAAACTATTATAACTACAATTTATGCTTGATCAATGGACTTTTTACAGTTATGCAAATGGCACTGTGAGGTACGTAGTCAAAAACATTAATATTTCTTAATTCCAGAGAGATGATGGAGCAGAGTAAGTTTTTTAAAAAAAAAAAAATCCTAAAACAAAATTCTGATGTCTGACTCCCTGTGTAACATGACCCAGGAAGGGACTGCTCTAAAACTAAGCTTGTCCTGTAGTGGTGGCTGCTCCTCCTCACAAATAAACACGCCCTCATGCTTTTCTAAGTTCCTGATGACCTGTTTACTCTTGAGCAGCAAATCCTGGTTTCGGAAGGGATAGGGCAGACAAGAATCAAAAGTATGGTAGCGAAGGCCCAGATAAACATCAAACGATCGCCAATAGCTAAAACCATACTGGCATCCGTTGTCCTCTTTAGTATATATTTTTAATTTATGCATTAATCTTGTTGACTACATTGTTTTTTAATTTTAAACCATCACATAAAGTTACCATACTGAAATACCAAATTGAAAATGACAAGTGTCCGTCCCTCACCCCAAAACGTTTCTTGAAAGAAAGGACACTTTCAAGTAAAACCTACACCGTGTTACCATTGTTTACTTATTTCAGCAGTTGGTGTGTTACAGGAATAACACTCAACATTGCCCTATAATGGTGACCCCCTTAGCTGGATGCCTGGGCTCGGGGTCTCAGTGTGGGCTCGGATACTTACACAAATGCTCTGGAAAGCTCTGCCACAACTCTGGGGGAAGAGGCGATCTCTACTCACGCTTTGTGCAAACCTGATTGCTCTGAATGAGTTCTCTCCTCTCAGACAATGGTTGAATAATCCAGAGCCAAATAAAGTCGTGTGTTTGTTTGGCCTGAGAGGTTAATTTAGGAGTAGTGAGGCAGCCAGTGACGTGTGAGGGGGGAAACTCTTCCCACTTTCAGAGGAAAAGTTGCTCCCTCCTCCAGAGGAAAAAAAACCCTCAGAAACTTAAGCTCCTTCTTCTCCTGGATGGGATTCCTCCAGCTGCTTCCTCTCCCTCCCGTGGTAAAGAGAATTAGGGACGCGAGGCGGATTGCGTGCTCCGGCTGCCCACTTTTATGAACCAACCATCACAGACCTGAGCCAGTCTGACTGCATGCCTCTATGTGCCACCAGGAAACACTGTGAGTGAAGGCACAGGGCGAGGCTGCTGTGTTAGAGGAGGACGGGAGGCAGGACAGGGGACAGACGGACACTCATGACTACCTGCCAGGTGGGGAGTCACTTTGGTAGGGAGGGGATACTTGAGGCAGGAAGTGAGCCGCAGGGCTGTGCTCCAGGAAATCGCAGTCCTGAGGGCCCCTAGAGAGGGCTGGGGTTGGGGGCGCTCTCGGGGTGAGCCGTGTCCCAGGGAGAACCACCAGAGAAAGCTTTGTGCGTCACCGAGAGAGCCAGGGGCCACTCCTAACAGCCATTAAACTATTTGAAGTTTGGGGGATGAAAATTATTGCCTCTTTTCTTCTATATAATGATCAATGGGATGTGTTCAACACGAATAAAAATGCGGTATTTAGCAAACAGTAATCACGCTGCATTCTATAGGATTAAGAAAACTAAAATGGAATTGACGCTATTCTTTCTTTAGGCAGGTAAAGTTACTGACGGCAGGGATTTCTTAGGGAACACAATGATACGGGGGGTAAAAATAGTGTGATTTTAATGAAAGAGACAGTGTTAAAATGTATCCTATTATTAATTATGGAAACCAAAATAAATTAAAGTTGCAGGATATAGCTGCCAAAGAATGTTTTCCCCTAGAGCAATCCCTTTTCAAGCAACATTGTATTAAAAATAGGATAATTGAGACTATTAAACCAGGCTTGCAGAATTAGAAATTAATTTACTGGACACATTTAAGTGTCTTAAATTTGTGTATAGCTAGTCTTAAAAAGAAAACATCTACATGTTCCTTAAAGTATCCACCTCTTCACTAAGATTTTTCCTATAAAATGTAGTAGTTGCCCTGAATCTGTGTAGATATTCTCTGTGCACCATGCTAGAGACACTGAAGACAAGTAAAAAAAATATATGATTTTCTTGCATCCAACTTTCAAAAAAACCCAGTTTACCTAATTTTTAAGCTAAAGGCTATTAACGCTGGCAAGATAGGAATGATCTAATATAATATTATGAAAGTAGATCACATAGATCCCAAGAGTTTTTCACATTTTTGTAATTTACAAACTATTTATGTCATTATAGAATGTGAAATTAGAAATTATTAAAGTTATGCATGGAGAAAAATTTTCCAAGTTTCTTTTTTTATCGTCCTATTTTGTTTTCTATTATTGTAATACAGTAAAATGGCAACACTATGCAAATCAGAATTTTGTTATATTCTTTGAGTGGTGCTTTGCTGCAAAATTTTTGCAGTAAAATTTCTGATGGACGCAGGGAGGTATTATTACCATTGCTCAGCACCCAGGCAGCCTCTTCTGCAGTGGAGGAATGGGTTAGAGGGTTTGGAAAAGCGAAAGTAACTGACAGAGAACCTCCTCAGTCAGAGGTTGCCAGTTAAGTTGGCACAATTTAGTCCACTACTCCTGGGAGGAAAAAAATCCTTTAATTGTATTTATAAAGATAAAGGTGTAAGAGATTATCTTTCGTCTTGTCAGCTTCTCAGCAAGTGTCAGAGTTATTTGATACATAAGGTGGCACATGGTTGCTGCAAACTTGTGTGGTGACAATTAAGCTATTGTCTTGATTTTCAAGGTTCACTTTAGAGCAAAACCTTGTGTGGCAGTGAATACAATTTCAGTATTCAACACACTGTCCTCAGCGTTTAAAGCAAGATCTTATTTCCCTTTTTGAAGTTTTAGCTATTGTTTAAGGTTTTTCTTTTATTTTTTTTAATCTGCATTCTTTTAAATAGAGTCTCATGAAATGATTGGGTAAAACTCCTTCATATATACTTTTTCCTTCTTTATTATTTTAAAATGAAAAAGAATAAAAATGATATCAAATTTCAAAACAATAGTTTAACAATAGTTAATATATTGTGTAGTATTATCTTCAAAGTAGTGGCTCAGATTACAAGATATAGGTATGAAAGATGATCATACAATGAAAGCACAAGTTTTTTGATGAACTAACAGAAGTAACTAGTATTATTATCCGTCTTGTGTGTGTGTATATGTATTTTCTTTTCCTTCTTTCTTTTCTCCTTTCCTCCATCACAGTTGTTCTTTCCTTTGGAGCAGTTTCTCCTCCTTTTACTTTCACAAAATCAATTGTACATTTTGAAACTTAGTTTTTACATTAGGAAAATAATACGATGTTTACACGTGCATGGTGTGGAATATGAAAACTGAAGTGTGTAGAACTGCAGAGTTGGTGATAAAGGTTCTCCTGTAAAATACATTCATTAATCTGAAAGAGTATTACATCAGTGAATCTTATATGAAAACCTGTTTCAAATAACTTTAAAAAATTGCTCCTATGTTTACATAGCAATTGATCTTTTTAGAAAATTTACCAAGAAACATGAGTAAAAAGGGGTTTCCCCCTTTTAGGACTTCAAGGAGCAAAGAAGGCTGTAGCAATGCTGGGAATTACAAATCTTTAAAAAATCAGTTTCAGATAATTGCCCCAATTAAAAGCCTTGAATTCCACTTGTAGGTCTTGTCTGGCTGCTTTGCTTGACTGTGGAGAAAGAGATTTATTTCTGAGACCTGGAATAGACTTCCACAAAAGACAGCTTCTGGGTTTTAATTGCTCCCTCCAAGGGGTGTGCTCCTGCTCCCCGGCCAGGGTGGGTTTTCAACTGGAGCAGACTCTGGAGCAGACGTTTATGGGGAAATCCTCCATGCCCTGTTCAGCTGCCGGCCCAGTTGGTCAGCATTTGCTGCCATTGAGCCAAAGGTCACGGGCCTGGTCCTTGTGCATATCCCTGGCTGGACACAGAGAGCTCTGTGACAAAGACAGAGACCACAGCCTTATCGCTGCCAGCACCAGCTGAGAGCTGGCCCCAATCCACTCCCAAAGGGGGAGCGGGCACTCCAAGACCTTGCAGCTCGCTGGGAAGCAACACACGCTTTACTACTTGTAATTTCTGTGGCAATGTAAAGACAACCAATCATGCAAAACAGGGAGGAATTTGGAGTCTTAATACTGTCTGATAACATAGTTGCTATTAATGAAAAATTAACCTAGAAAAATATATTTTGACAGGACTAAAAATTTGGGTTGCATTTTTATTCTGAAAAAGTGGACTAGATTTTTTTCTTGCCTGATCTTTATACCATCCTCTTGTTCTTCTACATGCTTCCAGAATGTTCCTTCTAGAGTACTAGTGTCACTGAGTCACTTTCAAGCTCCCTGTGCTCTATGGGACACATGGGGGTCCCACATGGTCCATGCCCATCAAGCTAAGCTGGGACTGAGTACAGTCACCCTGAGTCCCTCGCAGTTCCTGAAATGCACTGACCAGCAGGCGTCCTGTTCACTGACAGCTGTGCGAAGCCTCCACTCACCTCCCCAACATCATACCCCTTCTTCCTGGAAAGGAAAACAGCGGACAACAACCGGCTCCTTTGCTTCTCCCACGGGGCAGTGGGGCCTCTGCTGCTCCCCCAGTGAGTCACCATCTGTCTAAATGCGTGCTGGCTCCCAACCGGGGAGCCTCCAGTCAGAGGACAGACTGCAGAAGGCTTCTGGTAAAGCCTCACTGTTAAGGCAAGAGGACAAAACCCAAGTTTCCCTTGTTCCCAGTGCTACATGGTGTCTCGGGGGATGAGATACCTTAAGTACTTCCCGGGCACAAATGCAAGCTCTGAGAACAGCAGAGTAGAAAGAGAAAAGAAATCATGCTCTTTGATGACACGCTGAGGCCACTGCCTTAGCTGTGCACCAACTGTGTGCTCAGTCTTGGAAAGAGAGATGAAAACTGAGGCATCATGCGAGCTGTGTCTAGACGGGGCTTTTGTTCTTTGCAGCCTAAACCATGGTACTTGCCACAAATGCCCTGCTCCCTGAGAGGCATGAGTTCGGGGATGCAGACTTCGCTTGTACACCTCTTCCTTTCTTCTCAAGACCCCCTTTCGGTGCCCTTCCTCGGGCTCCCCTTCTCTTAGTGCCACTGCTGACCATAGGTACTACTGCTGCGTGGGCCGGTCACACAGCACCTCAGGCTTTGCTGACAAACTCAAGGCACTTCCGCCCTGTCTCCAGAGCACGGGAACCTGATCGCCTGCCCAGAGGGTCATGTCATCCTAGGACTCACCCTCACGTAAATAATAAGCAGATTATTTTGTTAATGAAGACAAGTGATGGTTCCATGTTCCTGAGGCTCTTTCATCATAAAACACCAAATACATTTGAAAAATCACAACTTAAAGTATAACTGCTAATGTATAATTGTGAAATGTATTTTACACTGGTTAAAAGAAAACTTTTACTTTTCAAAGCTCTTCACAGATACAGTCACCATTTGCTCCACAAAATACGTTTAATCTCGGGGCACAGCACAGCAATGATCTCAGATGCCCTTTCCAGGGGAGCCTGCGGGACACAGCGAGGATAACTTCACGTGAGCCTTGTTTGCAAAGTACCCCACTTACCTGGTTTTCTCTGGTCAGTTCTCTGTCTACCTCACTGTGAAAGGACACCGGTCACAATACTCAGTGCCCATCAGAAGCACCCAAGGATAGGATTAGGGACCAATGAGCCCCATCCCGGTCTCTGGTGGGGGAGCTGGGGTGCTGCACTGTGGACCCCACCTCTACCCAGGCCTGAGGGAGGAGGCTCTGAGCAGGGGCTGCCCACGCTGGGGCCCTGCACCAGCCCCCATGTCCACCTCTTCAGGACCACTCTCAGGTCTTGTGAGAACAGCTTCCTCCACTTCCTGTGCCTGAGTGGAGCTGGGGAAACCTTGCTTTCGAAAGCTGATCAGGTGGTGGGAGTGAGTTTTAGAACCACTATGGCTTTATGGTTCGGTTTTGGCATGGCTTGTGGCTTGTGTTCTCACTGAAGACCCTTCTTTATTTTCCCAGTCACTGGAGTAGGACTGACACCTGTCCACTCGGTCACCTCTCTGCAAGGCAGCCACTTCCAAAGGAAGGCGCTGCCTGCAGGGCTCGCTATGCAGGCAGGATAAGCAGGATTCCCTCTGCGCTCTGACCCTCAGTGGTCTGCACTGCAAGGGCTGGGCAGGGCTCTGCCCTCGGCCAGCCTCCTACTTCGGAAGGTACCGTGGTGGTCTGCAGATCCCCAAAGGTGGGTGCTGCTTGTTGATGGTCTGCTTTATGGGATTCAATTCTCCTTGCCTAGTAATTAGAGGAAATTTTCTTTACCTAGTGTTTTTAAAATGTGTGTAGTGTGTACTTGTTTCTATTAATTTTCTATAATTTAGCTTTTAGCCTGAGCATCTAAAAGCAACATAAGTTAATTTTTTAGGTTCTGTGGGTCCTGAGTCCAGGCATCATTTCACTGGGTGCTCTGCTCAGAGCCACACAGTGCAAACAAGCTGTCAGCCAGGAGTCACCCCAGCAAGGAAAGGCTCCCACCAAATCCCTGCCACCCAGGTACCCTCATGACACAGCCCTTTGGGGACAGTAGGAAACTCCCTAAGACTTCTAGGCCCTCTTGAAGAGAGTTTTTGATGAGGACACTTTTGATTAACTTGAAGTCAGCTGATTAGCATCTACCTTATAAAGCACCCTAATCACAGGACTCACAGATCCAGCGCACTTGGAGGCCAGGGGCACAGGAAGCTTGGAGGTCACTTCTGGTTCCTGTCCACATCGGTGAGTGTTTCCTCACTGTGGAATATTTTTCATGTTATCTATTACTTTCTTATAATATATAGGTAAAGGAAGAGATAATCAAAGAGGACAAGAGAGTATATAATGGAAGCATGTCTTTCACCACTGATGTTTGATCCCTTTTCCTGTTTGATTGTACTATTTTAAAGGATTCTTGTGTACACACTCACAGTATTGCATGTGCATATACATTATAACACTGATTTGTGCACTTCTCTTTTTATTTAGCAGTTTCCAAGATATATCACTAGTAGAACATGTTTCTACCATACACATATATGCTTGTGTGTTTGCCTTATAATCGCATTGGATTTGAACCATAAATTATTTATTGATATTATATGGATAGACATATAAGTATTTATTCTTTCATTATTACAAATAGTTTCATTACTTTTATGTCTTCATACAGATGTGTGGGGATGTTATGAGATAAATTACCGGAAGCAACACTGCTTTTTGTCATCTTAATATGTTGATAAATGCTGAAGATTTTTTCAAGGCTATATCTAGTTATTATCTCACTTTCCTTCCATTCTTGACAATACTGCATCAGAAAATGTTTGACTTTTCCATTCCAGTAGCTAACCAAAGGCACGTTATTGCGGTGTAATATATCGGCCAGCTTTTCTTGGCTGAACAGAATACCTGACACCTGGAGTATAAAGGAGAAGTTTCACTTGGCTCATGTTTTAAAGGGATTCAGTTCATGGTTGGCAAAGCAGAATCACCACGGCGGGAAGGCCTGGTGGGGCAGAGCTGCTTAGTCATGACAGCCAAGAAGCACAAAGGGGAGCAGAGCCCACAGGGAAACAGGCCAAGGGCTATGTGCAGTACCCCAGGTCCTGCCACCAGGACACACCGGTCACACTCAGGAAGTGACCCTCAGGCTCTCTGGCACTGGCAAGCTTAGCTGCCACACTAGTAAGGATTTGTATTTCTATAGCTCAGAGCATGATCAAATGCCATTTGAGATGTTGAAAAGCTATTTTGCTTCTTTTTTGCTGAGTTTCCTCTTTGTATCCTTTACTAACCTTTATCTAATGACATGTCTTATCTGTCCCCCGCATACAGCAGAATATTCAAGGAATCTGTAGCCCAGGGTGAGAAAGAGAAACTGTACCAGCCTGATACCTTCAGAGTCTAATGATTCATGCTTTAAAAATGATTATGATGAAACGCAGCCCTCGGAGACCCAGAAGATTTCTTTGAATTCCAATCCTGTTTGCTACCTTGAGGTCTTTGTATAAATCACTTAACCTTCCTGAAAGCTCAGTGCTCTGAAGCATAAGTGATACAAAATATCTGTGAACTATTTAAAGACAACACATAGCTCTTCACTTATTCCTACTAGGTTAGTACATGATGCAAGCAAATGCTAAAAGTATTAACAAATTTTGATCTACAAATGCAAACTATTAGGTAGCACAGATAACCATATACAAATGTCACTACCTTTAGTTCTTTGCCAGATGCAAAACAATGTTTCGGGATTTGGAAGTCCTCAGTGTTATTAAAATGCAAGATTTTGAAGAATTTCTTTTCCCAAGCTACATAGAACATTCCACATTTTCACCAGTCAGGATTTAAAAATGCTTACTCTGAAAGTTTCAGAAATAAGTTCTTTAAAAGTCTAAGAGAAAGAAGTCTTCTGCCGTCTGAGACTATGATAAATACAAGCATGCAAAAGGCGGCCGTTCAGCATCCTGAAGAGAGGAGTTAGTGCCACAGAGAGGAGCCGTGCGAAGTGTCCCTGCGAAGAACTGCAGGGAAAGGGGGTGAGATGATGCTGTCACCAAGCTCGGTGTACTGAGGCCTCCAGAAGGGCAGGGTGTCACCTTGGAACTTTCCTAAAATGTTCTTTCCATTCTTCCCTTAAATGTACCCCTTGTTAAAGGCAGAAGAGAGATTTGTAGAACTTTTCCATCCAGTAATCTGGAAAAGAATCCCTAGCAGTTACGATTTTACCCTGGAAAACCTCTTTGCAGGATCATAAACCTAACGGCCAGCCTGACCGCCTCCCTTCCAGCTGCCCTCCTGGGGACACTATCCCACCTGTAGGTTCCTTCCCTCCTCGGGCCTGGGGCCACTCCTCCCTGGGGAAAGTGAGGACAGATGCATGGCTCAGCACTGAGGCAGACTCCGTGCATCCTGCAGAAAGGAGCCGCGCATGAGGGGATTTTGTAGGGTGGAGCTGCAGATGCAGGGACCTGCAGAGATTATTCCCCGGGCCCTGGGCTGTAGGTCCTCAGGACACCAGTGTCCTGCTGATGAGCCTAAAGGCTCCCTTATGCCTGGATTTGCTCTTCAATTCCAAGAAAAGGGAAGAGGCTGCCATGACCTAGTTAGGAGTTTCCTCCCACTCTTAGCAGGAAGAAGGTCCATAGCTCATTACGACACACACACGAGACACACAGACGTGCAACTGCACAGGGTGCATAACTGGCCGTAATTGCTCTTCCATATGTTTCACTAACAGTAAGCTCAGTGTTTAAACGTGTCACATCCTGTTGGAAGAATTGGGGAGAGGCCAGGAGAGCTCGGAGGAGTGTCTGTACTTGGTGTTGGGTACCCTGCCAGAAATGACCTGCCACAGACGCAGCAGGTCCATCCTGGTCACAGTGTGCCTTGATGAATGCACAAATGAGGAGTGATGCCAGCATCACAGGAGAGGGCTTCTGTGACATCCTGCTAGGGACAAAAGGACTAGGGAGTTGAGTGGCTGCAAGATTAAACTAAAGCACTAAAGGTGCTTGGTAGCAAGAGCCATGGATATATGGTGCTTTCCTTTGTTTGTGTAAGGTACCCACATCCCACTAGGACGTTATGCCTGAATCTCTCGACTGAGTTCCTCCACTGCCCTCGCCCATTTGAGAGGCCTTCAACTCAACTTCCTAAATATCAGATCAGGTTAAAAGAGTAAGCCAGGTGCACTGAGCATGCTTTAGGGAGCAAGTTGCTTTATCTGCCTGGCTTTCATTTCCTGTCAACCTCATTGGTTTGGAACAGTGTCCCAATGCCTTACACATAGTAAGAGATAAATGAAGAGAGAAATTGCACTGGAACTTCAAGTTACAACGTGGCCTCGCATACGAACAACTTGCTCTATGGCTGGTGTTTTATGTTTACCTTACAGCCAAAATCTTGCGTTACCACCTGCATGCCAGCCACTTGGGCATTTGTAAACAAAGACCTGTGATGCCAGAAAAGTGCATATAAGCCGACATAAGATCAGCCCGAGCCTAGCTTGCTGGGGTTGTGAAAAGGGATTCCCTTCGCAACAATGCCCGCCTTCCGTTTCATCCCGTCTTCCCGCAAGCCACAGATGTCAACTAGAATGGTGACACAGTATGACATTGTTTCTGCTAAACCTGGCCCCTTTTAGAACTTTTTGGTGAATGCACCAGGAAAGTTATTGGTGTTGCTGGTAAATTACACACATTATACAGCCCTTTCTATTATGAAAATGGTAGTTAAGGGGTGCTTTGGGAGATTTGGAATGAATTGTGGGTATTTCTATTATTTCTTATGGGAAAAATAGTCTTGACTTATAACAAATTTGAGTTATACCCAGCCCTTGTAATTACATTGTGTTCATAGGTCAAGGATCTGCTGCACTAATGTTACTCGCTTTCTGCCACAGTAACATTCTGTCTGGGCGTCTGACACTGGTGGTCAGAAGTTCCTGCCATCAAAGCCTTTGTCTGTTCCCCCACCCTGCCCATCCTCCACGCCCCCGAGGCAGGCCAGGGTGGCTCTCCGCACAGCGCCCTGCTCTGCTGCGGCCCAACCCTGAGCTGATTCTGTTTCCATTCCCAGCTCCTCAGGGGCTGTAAATACCCAGCACCTGGCCACTGCTAGGCTGGCTTCTTGACTGATTCAAGTTCTGTCACTGATTTGACAGTGAATATGTCTTTGAATTCAGCAAACTCCAGCAATAAGTCCACCCCATCTCTATCAAATTTTATTTACTGGGAAGCCTGGATGGAAAGAAGAAATGGATAGTGCTAAACAAAGGAATTTGCCATATTCACCCTACCATCATATCTTAGCGAAAACTGTCAGCTTTTTAAGATGGGTCAACACTTCCTGGGATCTCTGCTTGGCCCCAACCTCCTAATGTGTGGACCGCAACAACTTAAGAGAGAGAGACCAGCAGTATGATTTTGGAGCATCCAGGAAGGTCAGATCTCTACTCTCAGGGGTAAAGACAAAGAGCTCCACCGAACAGCCCGTTTTTATTTGGTATTTGAGCAAACTCAGGGGACAGTGCGGCAAAGTGGGAAATGCGCAGGACCTTGGGAAGTTGATTCAGAGTCTTCTCCAAGCAGTAATTTTGCCAATTAAAAGAAATATTTGCTCTCTAAGGTTAACAGCTGTATTGCTCTGGAATAGGAGGTGTCAGCAGCCAGGGTCCTCACTGCCTCAGCTGTGCTGTCATCTTGGCTTCAGAGTGCTGGGAACACAGTGCTGTAACAACCCAGCCAGAGGTCAGCACCTAACGCTCTACAGCCTGGTCTCTGACAAACGCTGGTGCAGACAACTATTTTATATTGTGCCTTATCCTTGACTGTAGAATCTTCTAACACAATGTGGCGTAGGAGTGTCCTACTTAGGGACACTGAACAATTGTCACCATTTTGATCTTCTAATTAGAGGATCCTTAAGTTTATTTTCTAATTTTAATATAATTTTGACATCATAAATCTGTCAGTATTTGGGGCTATATTTTTAAAAGATTTACAGTTTATTAAAAATCTTTCTCCCTGAAAAATGCAAACCACTTGTCTCCTTGAAGTTAAGTATAGCAGAGTTTGAACAGTGCACCGAGGCCAGGGCTGAGACTGCTCATTGTGGTATGGAGAGAACCCTGGGGGTGTGGGAAGGAACCAGCCTCTGATCCAGGGCTCCAAAAAGCTTCAAATTGGGAATAGATTAAATAATAGTATTTCCCCGTTGTTTAAGTAGCGCTTCATTCTCATGAGTGGAGGTCCATTCTCTCCTTCTGATTTAGAAGAAGATAAATGAAGCTCAAATATTACCAGCTCTGTTTTTCAAATGAGGAAATCGAGACCCAGGGACTTAGGGAGTTAAGATAAAGTGACTTCCCTACTTTATGGAAAGTGTGCAGTACAGCCTGACTGTTGCCTGACTGCAACCATCGGTGTTTATTAAGGTGTTTATTAAGGTGTCAGTGTGAGCAGCACAGAGGAAACAGAGCGAAGTGCCTCATGGTCCTTCTATGGATGGCATGTTTTGAAATACAGAGTTTAGCAAAGGAAAGACAGGAAGTATATCACAATAGGAAACAAACTGTAACGATTAAGCCCAGTCAACCCAGTCACCTTGGGAATATCCAGGGCTTTAGAAAACTATCTGAAATGATGCAGGCTCCATTGGCTTAAACTGGTAACTAATGCTTTTTAATTTTCTTCCAGCTCTACAATTTTTTGAGAAAATAGCAACCACAAGATGAATGTTGTTAACATAATACATACCAACATTTCCTGCATTGGCTCTTGCAGTAGAGATGGATTACGGTATATCTGGAGATGTGTTTCTACCTCAGCTTTTCCTTCCCGTGAGGCTGTGAGAGGATGTTATTGCTTGGCAGTCGTGCTTCACAGAACTTAAAATCTGCAGAGCTCTCTTCATCGCCATGTGAACTCAGCAGAAAAGTATGTGTGTAAAACTTGTTCCATTTTACCTCCCAACCTCTGCACAACAGAAAATACCAGATTATATCACATGTAACACTTACAGAAAGTCCACGATCACAGGAAAGTGGAGAACTGCCATTTCTGGGCAGAGAGAAATCACGACCTTGTCATTTTGGGTGCTTTTCAAGTTAATGATCACAGTAGTGGAACACCTGAGAGGAAGTTCAGTGACTCACTGTTATAGAAGACAGTGTCCTATGTCCATAGCTCTATCAAGGATGAACTCTGTACAGGTAACAATATGACTTATTGTTCTACTTATTTCTAATGCTTAAATTATCGAGAAAAATGGATAGAATGAAATATATGTATAGATTTTCTTAAATTAGATACAAATGAATTTCCATCCTAAATATGGACATTGTATGTTTTACATTCAATGTATCGTTGGGCTAGAAAGGTTACTTTTCCAAATGGTTTCAGTTTATGTCTGGCATTATATCAAATTTAATAAATAACACCTACAACTTTAAAATTGAGTGTAGAATTTTAACGATAATTTGATCCTACATTAAGCTAATGATTTCCTATTAACAATGATTGATCTTTTGTTACATTTAAAATAGAACTGACAGACAATTTTGTTTTACTGAGGGTTAAATTCAGCCAAACAACTCATGAAGTATACGCCCCTTTGACATTTGTCCTTGCGGTCTGAAAAGGCAGGTAGAACCCAGGAGAGAGACCACGCAATCCACCCTGACCCCCACATGAGGGAGAGGACTCTGAGATTTCAGGCCCAAAACTCCCAAATAAATCCACAGCCACTTTGGCCAGGATGATTCAGATATTTATTATGTGATGCTATCTTAAATTTTCTTTTCCACATCTGTTTTGGACAGTAAAGTCTTTGAAGCTTACTTAGGTTTTCCAAAAAACTATAAAGTCGCTATTTTTAAATAGAGTTTGGTAATGTTAGTTCCATCTTATCCTTCCTTGTATTTTTGGGACTAAATCCAAGAGATTATCTGTGCTATGAATAACACAGAGAATCCATTTATAGTAAGATTAGATATATCGCACAAAATAACAATTTAGGAATGTCTGACCTGAAATACCATGACATTTTGTGAAATAATTATTGAAATAAAAACCTATTTTATTTGGAACATCTAACAGTCACAGTGTGCTACACACATAAATATATATACACAAGGAACATATTTATATACAAATACATAATCTGTATTATATGTTCATGCCTCTATATTTGTACATGTGTGCATCATGTAAAATGTATGTATAAGTTCTTGTATTGAGTAGATAGGTATTTAAAATCATTGAACTTTGATTTGGAAGGAATCTTAAAAGTCAATTTCTATCCAGTTGAGAAATCCCTGCGAGGAATTTATATCATATCTGTTCAATAGTGCAGGCTGTGAGAGAAAGAAAGGACTTAGGATTATTCCTGGGAATTTCGCTCCTACAACTGGGTAAACATATTCTATTTATCTTCTATGATTTATAAGATGGGGACCAGACAATTAGTTTGAGAGCCTATGAAGTGAGACCAAAGACTCCTTAAAACAAAATGAACACTTCTCCTGGGATCAGCCTGTTCAGTTTCTATCTGTGTCTCTGTCTCTGTCTCTCTCTCCCTTCTCCCTTATTTGACACATTAACTTTTAAAAGGACACATTGCATCTTTCTTATGAACAGATTTCATTTTTAGTCACCAGAAAAATAATTTTAAAATCCTGACTGAATTCACAGATGGCAAGTTCACATCTTCAGTGACAATAAAGTAAGCATAAGACAGAATCACATGGCTTTAATGCTGTCATTGTTTTGTACACAACCCATTTACCTTCACTAATTTAAAACACTAGAACTTAGTAGAACCAATATGTATAATAAACTAGAGAAAGCAGACATATATTACTCTGTAGATTCTTTTATTTACTCAAGACAAAAATTTGATATTTGATTACAATGCAGAGTTGATAACCAAAAAAGCAAGTTTGAAGATTTTAAAATTCTAGTACCACACGGGCAGCTAAAAGATCCAATTGGCTGCAAATGATAAATAATGAATGCATCAGCTTTTCCAGAAGTTCCAGTTTAAATGATCCAGCCATGTCATACATCTGTGACACTGCAGACAGAATAATTTCTCTAGAAAAAGTTAGAGATGCAAAATTAAGAGAAAGAATCTAAATGGGTGTATTTGATCGTAATTTATATTGCAAGGAAGTCCAGAGAAGATTTATCACTCAAAGCAAAGAATTATCTTACTTTGTCACGTTGTTTCTCTAAACTTTACTGCCAATGGAAACAGTTTTAAATAACCATTGTTTTAACAATTCTCTGGAATCCCCAAACATTTTATTATGGGCTGTGGCAAGTTCATCAGTTTTATCATTTGCTTTTTCATTGTGTTTCCATGGATCTAAAAGTCTTTGAGACAGGAAGTATGTGTTACTATTCCTCTACTCTCAAACTAGCATGAGATCCTTAACGCAGTGGAACCTAAGTGAAAGCAAATATTAAACCAAGTGTTGTACTGCAGAGTTCAGTGTGATTCAAAATAACATTCTAACTCAAACCTGATACAAGTTTACAAATACCACCTTAGGTTAGCTGGTTACACCAATCCTTGATTTAGATCAGGAAACATTTCTTTTTCCTTTTTCTTTTTTTAAAAGCGGAATAAGTCATTTACTGAAACAGAAAACAAGAAACTACAGGATTGAAAATCTGAGACAACATTCAACAGTAAATGGGAAAAACAAACTAAGATCCTGAGACCAATTCAGCTCTTAACTATCAAAAGTCACTAACCACAGGTGTTTACACGAGTGCTTTATTTTTATATTTACAAAACTAATTACAATGCAGTTAAGACTGGGAGGCTCCCTCCTGTAACCTAAGTTATATGTTCCATAGAAAGTAAATGGAATATAGTTTTAGATACGCAGTGAATGGCAGCGGGTTTCCCCAGAAACGGGAGCCTCCAGTCTTGTACTTTGTACCCTTCCGCAATTAGAAAATGTTTACATTCTCAAAGATGAACTCTACAGCAAAATTTAGAAAGAGGATTTGTAACATGTGAGTGTCAACAATATTAAAAGAGTAAAATTTGCATTGTTAAAACTATAGATTTGCATTGTTAAGGCTTAAACACTGCATAGTCACACATTCACATAATTCTCATGGCTGTTGCATTACTGAAAGCTTGAAAGTACCCTACCTTCTGTGGCAGAATAAATTTAGAGAGCGTAATTCTACTGATTTCTACATTTATCAAGTTGCCTTTAGGTCAACATTCCTTTTCTCCCTTCACAATCCTTCACCAAGGGCTGAGTCCCTAAAGGTGAGCAGGGCTGGTCAGCTTCATCGTGCCATAGGGAGCAAGAAAAATCTGCTCGGCGAGCTTTTCTGCATCAGTCTCCAGACAAGACGTCCAGGCTGAGCAGGCCACCATGAACCTGTCATCTCTGACGTGGTAGTAAAAGCTGTATCCATTGTACACCCTGGGGACCACCACCTCCTGGATTTGTAAGTAACCAACCAGACTGCATCTCCGTCAGCTTCTTGCCGGAAGAGATAAAGGCAGGTGTTAGGATTTACGTATCAGACGCCTCTGGAAGAAACTGGGCTTTAGCTTGCTTAATGTGATTTAGTATCTTCTCACGCACAGTAAGCAGGAGCTCCTCTGGAAGCAGTATGTCCCGCACTTTCTGAACCATCCATCTTCATTCGGTCTCTGGGGTCCTCGAGTAGGTGATACTCACCAGGACCGTGGCATCAGAAGGCGCATGATCACAACTACAGCCAAAGACTCCATTAGCAAAGGAAATCAAGTTACAGGCTTTGTCACCCCAGCATACTGCTGGGTCTCCAGCAAGGACCATGGCAAGATCTGGGAGTGACATGAGCACTGTTGTCCTCCCTCCAGTACACAGATAAACTGCTCTGAATTCTGTCTAACGAAGTCAAGTTCGCTGGATCAAGATTGATCAGGTATTCTTATCCCACCAAGTTCTCTCCTCAGTAGTCAGTGTGGGGGCTCCAGAGCTGGGGGGCTCTTGGTGACACTTCTCATGGATGTACAACAGGTGTCTGAGTAGCTCATGTGGACGAGCAGACACTCTTCAAGCAGTGCCTCAAAGACAAACACTTGGCCCCACCAAAACATGGTCCTGTGGCTTGGGGATGACCCCTCACTCTCAGTCCTAAAATAATTCATAATGGAATCTCTGGTAACTGCTGGAACCTTGCAGGTAGAAGACAGCATTCAGGTTGATTCACATCTAGAGGAGTACTTCCGACTTTACCAACAGACATTTTTTCCTGTTTCAGCAGCTGCCAGTAGTTAAGTTATGCCAAAGTATTATTCATCCCCTTTCTAACTGTGCACCTTCCTTTGGAGGCCAGTCGTGTTCAAAACAGGCTGAAGGACTCGAAAGTTCGGGTTCAGCTGAGACGACATCCAAACACCCAGGGAGACCGCATTCAGCCACCGCTCTTCCAGTCCATGTTTTTTCCCTTTTGCCCTTTCAAGTAATTTCTCGTGCAATTTTCCTCCAATTCCACTTTTAAAATTTTTAACTGTTTCTTCAGTTTTCTTATATTCTTCTTCACTTGAAAATGGCTTTACTGACTCAGGGTATTTTTTTAAAAAGATTCTTCAAGTGAAGGAACAGGCAGGGCTGGAGGAATCCGGGTACTGAGATGTTCATTCCTCAGTTGATCTAGCCGTCTGATGTTCTGCAGAGCACAAACTGGACAGCAGGAAACATTCATGATGTAGTTTCACAGGTGCAAAAATACCAAGGCAGTGATAATTAGTAAAATGCTCTTCTTTTTGCTTTGAGTTCAAGGTTAAGTGATTTTCAACAGCACATCCATCAGAATGATCCAGATCTTTATGTTCCATATTTTGGATGCTTTGAAGGCCCATAACAGATCCTTTAGGTGAGATATTTTTACCCAAATAACCTTTGCTTAGTAACATGAGATTCCATATCTAGTGTACCCTCACCAGAATAGAGGCAAAAACTTACAATACGTGGAGTAAAAATATTTCTTCTTTCGAAAGTCTGATTCTGCTTTAAAGATTCCTATGAAAGTATTTTGGTAACATATAGTCAGCTCTTCTTCCATTTAAGAAACGGGGTCAAGGAAGGAAATATCTTTAGGTTAGGAGAAAGATGAAAAGATTAGTGTGATTTAATCTCCAGATTAGATAAATTTATAGTCCATTGAGACAGTAAAAATGTTAAAGAAAAGCAAACACTTTAAATATTTAGAAGTAACATCAAAAAAGAGAAAGGAACAATTTCTTGGTACACTTGTTCCAACTGAAAATTGTATCCCAGTCCCTCTAAAAATTAACACAAAATTTGGCCACAAGTGATATATGTGTTTATTATTTGTAGTTATCACAAGTTCATGTATTCTTTTTCAGTCAGAGTGAGACTGTCTTTCTTGTAACTCTGTTGTTCTCCAAGACAAATTTCTGTTTATTGGTAAGTGACTCTCCCATGCGTAGATTTTAATTTCAGTTTGGATCATGAAGCAGTACATCTGCAGTTCAGTTTTAGGTCTCACCCAAGCCACTTGGTATCTCTCATCACGTTTATCTGTCCCTCCCCACAAAGCACCGGGCTTCATCTATTCTGACACTGAAAGCTTTTGCTTCTGATTGCACAATCATTTTTCTTATTAACTCATTTCAAAAGGAATTCATGCAACCACATTTCAAGTCACACTGAGAACCCCACAACTTACAAGTAGAGAAGGGTTCCTAGCACTATCCATTGAGACAGCCAGGTTTTCAGCAAGCAGTTCTCAGCTGGCCAGTGTACAAACCCTACATCCATAGCAATGTGAGATTTCATCCAGACAAGGTACTGTGAACTCCAGGAATTAACTTTGCCATGACACTTGGAGGAAAATACATAGATGTACTCTTATCCATACTATGTAGATAGAAAAGCAGTAACATCCAGTAAATGTCGCAGATATTTGTAAAAAGACACCAGGGGACTTGAGAGCTTCTTCCCCTCCCCCATTGCCAGAGTTCTTTTCTAATTCACTTCCTGTGGTCTTGAACATGTGTATACCTAGAGCCCACAGGGACACTGGTCTAGGCATGGCAGCCCTCATTGTCACGGTGCATCCTTTCCTATTTTTTCTGCTAGATCAGAAGCACTTTGAGAGCAGGGATTATGTCATTTCTTCGTTCTTTAAAATCTTACTTCAATTTGAAGGACCTCACAGGTATAAAGAGAAAGTAACAAATGATATCTAATGACTGGACTCTGTCCTTCCAGTGGTAAGCAGTATTCACAGGAAGAGGCCTGCCTGGCCATGCACTTATATCTGCAGGCTGCTGTTTTGTTCCATATAATTTCTTATTTGTACTACAAATTCTACACAATACTTTTTCCTTTTCTAGAGGAAAGATGTGTAGAATATTAGAAGGATTTTGTTCTTAAACATAGACATACATAGTCAAATTTCTAAAGGTTGTTCAACTGAGGGCATGAATTACCATTGTGAAATTAGAATTCAAAGAGCCATTGTGCTGCTGAAATTTCAGTTCAAACTTTGTTGAGATCGCGAAATGTGAAAGGTCGAGCTGATCGCATTCTTTGTGACTGGTAGTAAGTCATCTCACCAGATGCTGAATAAATTATTCCAAACTTTTATGACTAACATACAAGAAAAAGTTCATTCACTTGTCACTAAAACTGTAGTGTATAAAATAATGTATTGTAGAATAAGTTTTTTGAAGTTTACCTGAAACAAAGTACACATGAGTCTCCAAAGTAAAAAATTTGAGTATTGTCAAGTTGAAATTGTATTATTCTTTTTTCTTCCAATTGGTTTTTATTGGTATATTTTAGATATGCATAATGATCACATTCATTATAGAGAACTTGTACCTGTACATGATATAACTTGTTTTAGAATGGGAATTACTCACACACTCTTATCAATCTTCTTTGGTGGCACAGGATGTGAAAACACGATTTATTCTCTTCTTAGAATCAAAATTCCCAAGCAGCAAATGGATAGCACTATCTCAATGGATAATGCTACCTCCCTCTGAAGCATGGAACCTGAGAAATGAAATAATGTACCAGGAAAAGAAAACCACCTATAAATTTTTGGGGTTCTGTAGCCTCATACTCTAAGGTAAGGAGAGTTGGAATGAATGGTTCAGGATGGTGCTGAGTAGTGAAAAATAAAGTACTTTTAACTTTTAAAAATATAGCAATGCTCATAAATATTAGTCTATTAATGTTATCTAAGAGATAGTTTCCAATTTTGTTACATGTACCAAATATAGAAATGACCTGTCATAGTTACCTCTTTGTATATAGCTTAAACAGAAAAGATAAAAATAGAAGTATCTTTCTTTCCTAAATATTTGAAACAGTTCCAAATACTTCCCCTTTTCTTATTGTGAAGTATTATTTCAGTTTTAGAATAATTGAGAAAGCTTTCTAACATATTACAAAATGATGAAAAATATTTTCTTCAAAAATATTTTTAAAGTTTTCATATTTACAATGCACTGAGAAAAAATGAAATGTCACATTTCATTATTCCATAGCAGATTAGAGTATAGGTCATATAAATCAAGATCTTTAAAAAATTTTAAATTTTAAAATTTTAAAAAAAGATCATTTCGGTGTGGGGATTTAGCTCAGCGGCATAAACGCCTGCCTTGCAAGCACATGGTTGTGAGTTCGATCCCCGGTACCAATAAAAAAAAAAAAATCAACATTTCAACGGAGAAATACATTTAAGAAGAAATATTTAAGAAAAAAATCACCTCATAACAGTTATTTAACAGTAAAAATTAGGCTTTACAGGTAGCAGAATTTTTTTTTTTTTGTACCAGGGATCGAACTCACAACTGTGTGCTTGCAAGGCAGGCGCTTATGCCGCTGAGCTAAATCCCCAGCCCCGCAGAATATTTTTAATGCTGCAGTACTAAAGTATGTAACATTTTATACTGAATTTTAAAATCAAACTCATGCTAAAATATTTATAGATTTTTTTCTTAATCCAGAAACCTCCAGGTCGGTGCAATTATACTTTTCTGTTTTGAATTCCTAAAATACAGCTTTAACTAAAAGCGTTAGAGAGGAGGAAACATAGCTGCCATTCAAATCCTCACCACTGTGAACAGGGTTTTAAAAGCTCTGAACACTTTCCCTACTCACATTCTCTCCTTTATCGTGTCAGAAATGCAGTGATTTTCACTTTGAATGTTGGATGATCACAGCTTTGTGTCTTAAATCTTGCATTACAGTTTTCTACCAAATTTCTGTAACAATTTTGTATTTAGATGGTTTTAGAAAATTATTTTGTGAAGTTCCGTGGTATAATTTTCAAAACATAGATGTTAGTTTACAGTAACTTGTAAAAATTAGAAGACTTAGAAATGCGTTTCCATGAATACATTTAAAAATTCTTTTAGAAGCCTACTCAGAGCAACAACAAAAATTCATTTGGAAATACAATTTAAACCAACGGCATGTTGTCAGGCTAAACCTAGTTCTTTGACACTGTCTTTCCTTTGACATAGAGGGTGCTCAGTAGTGAAAGGCAGTGTCCTTGCTTCTGTCCCCAACCTCCACATCGGGCGAGCAACAGGACTACAGCATCCGCCCTGCACGAACACAGGTGATCATCTTCCCCAGAAGTGTGGGACAAACCAAGGTCATGGACCAACGCACCACTGTGCTAGAGAAGCAAACCGATTCTAAGACACTGCCGAAGATTTACAGACATTGTATAACGAATCTGCATGTAAGGAAGACAATTTTCATAACTAACTTTCCAGGTTTATTATTACACAGATACTTTTGACATCATCTTTCCTTGGTTAACTTGGCACGATCCTTGTTTCATGACACATGCATCTTCTGCTGAAAGATAAGCACAAATCAGGAAGTAGGAAACACATCATTAATAATCATAAAAATTAACTTTTGAGATACAGGTGGATAATCACTCATCTCTTTAATAATAACATTATCATTTTGTTCATGTATTCCCTTATGTATTACTTCCCTAATTTTTATGCCACTTTGGATAAATGAACAAAATCTATCAGGTAGGAATGTACATGCCTGTCAGCAGATGTCCCTTGAGTTATGATGTGATTAGATCCCCATAAACCTAATTTTTGACATTTTCCAATTTTCATAAATTGGAAACTATCAACAGGAAAAATGCTTATATATCTAAACGACTGAACATCATAGCTTAACCTTGTCTACCTTAAACGCGATCAGGATAGTTACATTACCTAAGGCAAAGCCCATTTTATGAATGCTCATGTAATTTATGGAATATTTTATGGCCCATGAAAAATAGAATGGTTACATAGAAAGTCACTAATGGCAGCTGAAAGCAAAGAGGTCTTACAGAATATTTGAAGCTCTGACCTAAATTCCATTGCTCAGTGATGAGAATGCTTTACCGTGACAAGATGTCCCTCGCTTTGTCTCTTAAACAGGGACCGGATGCGTGCGGATGGCTCAATGGCAGACGCTCTTCAGGGAGGAATCGAGTTTGGATGCCCAGTTTGTTTCCTCTTTTCCTTACGTATCCTCTTTTCCTGACGTTCTAGAACGAGCGAGGCCATTCGACATCTGCCTCTGAGTTACACATCTGAGCCTCTCATAACGCATGTTCTCTAATACCTGTATGGTGCTGCTGATAGTTGAAAACAACTCTGCCTGTTTCTTTGCTGTGAATTTGCATTTTATAACTTTTCCATTCTCCGTCTCATCTCTTTGTGTCTTTCTTCCTCCAGTTCCTTCAGAAACTCGCTGGAAAGCTCTCCAGCCTCCATGCCAACAAGCTCCTGAATATCTTCTGTATTAATGTCTAATTCCACCTGCTTCACAAGCACTAAAACCTCATTACTATTTCAGTGGAGCAGAACCTTTACGAATGCCCACCAGCGTGTTCACAGGACTTTGTAACTTTCCTCCAGCGCCATTCTGCATCCCTGTGGCTTCTTCCTGTGCCACAGAGATACCAAGTAGCATTTGAAGCATTCAGACCACCCCCAGACTCCTGCTCAACCATGCACAGCCAGACGCATAAACCACCCAGAATGATTCTGGATGTTTCCGCAGTGTCTGGAGCAAATGTGTGGAGCAGCTAGCATGCCTTGAACTCAGAGTTTGTGCCTTGGTCCACTGACTGAATGAGTGTGACTGCATCCGGAGGCAATGCACCACTTTTACAGTGAGATGTATGTGGCCCGTGTGCTCTGGAGGTCCTGAAGCTTTGTTCAAAACAGAAGAAGGTTGAACAGGAGGTTGTCCTCTGTGTGTTTTCTGCACTGTGCAGTAAAACAGCTTGAAAACCAGTCTTCTAACAAATCTTACATGACTGAGATTTTCTCGTCATGGGGAAAATCTTCATGTGTTTGCTTGCATTCTTGAACACTCCTGAATTCTCTGAGTGGTAGACTAGGAAACGATTTACTGAGTCCTGCAATGTTTTCCCCCCCGAAAGTGGTATTATACCATCTTTGAATGTCTATGTCTAAGCTGCTGGTAAATGGACTGCATTCTCAATCTGTTCCCTGAAAGAGATGCTTCACTTACGGTCAGCATTTGAGCTGACAGCCTCTTCTCATGGACATTTCCCACACAGCGCTCCCCTGACAGCATCAACACCCTCAGTGCGGGCATACGCTGCCCTTAGCTGCCCTTCCCATTATGAAAATCATGACGTCTTTGGAAGAAGTGATGAACATAATTTCCTAAGAAAAGTTGAGCAAATATAGGTTAGCAGGTTTTTGAGCATATTGAAACTTTTTTGCCTTATTCTACATGGCCAGAAGGCCAGCAGCAGGTGCTTCTGTGTCCATCATTTTCCCATATCATCAGTCGGCCAACCTCTTCTTTGTGATGACAGTGGACTTACGTGATGCCAGCCACACGACCGCACTGTGGCTGAAACCCTCCTTTGAGCTGCTCCAGAGAAGTTTCTTATTGAATAATTGCCTCCTTCTCAGCACAAGCAGGATGTAAACAGCCGTTTTATAGACAAAATGAAACATTCTTATTGAATACCAGGAAGAAAATCTAGTTTTGTGTGCATGCCTAATTAGATTAGAATGAGATATTTTAACAACCAGTTAGGTCTTGTGGATATTACTTTATATCACACAACGACTGCACAAAGTTTAGTTTCTTAAATGTTAGTTTCAGTGCTGCTGATGTTCACTTGCATGTCATGAAGAAATTAAACTGAAGTCAAGTCAAACATTTAGAACTTTATTATGTGAAAATCCTGCCTACCTTACTATTTTATTAGAATTTATTGGAAAATATACTGAGTCACAGAGATCTGAAGAGCTTCTAAATGTTGACAGATTTCACTAATTTATCATCAGCTTGGGCACACATGTCATTACTGATTTGGTTAGAGTGTTGTAAAAACCACACAGGTAAATTAAAAAACAGAAATTTATTTTATTACAATTTGGGAGGCTAGAAATCTGAGATCCAGATGTCAACATTTTTGTTTCTCTCTTTTTTGGCCTGTGCTTATGTGTTTGTTTACTCTTTAGATGAGTCTCACTGTGTAGTTCAGTTCTAGCCTTCAACTCACAATTTGGCCTCAAACTCCTAAGGACCCTCCTGCTTCAGCCTCTGAATGTTGGGACAGCAGAGGGCACCACCACTCCCAGGTCCACCTTTGACTTTTCAATATTTGTCTTCTCCCTACATCTTCACATGATCTTGTCTCTTTTTATCTCCCTGCCTTATTATTCTTAAACAAACTTGCTCCAACGGTCTTACTAATCTCAGCTGTATCTTTAAAGGCTCCATCTGTAAATGCAGCCATATATTATGCCTGATGAACTAGAGTGAACAAAATGTAATTCATAATTGTTAACTAGTATGAGCCATTTTAATTTCCCATCAACTGTGCCAGAAAAATCTGTAAATACCAAGTAGCCATGCCACATGATGCAGGTCTTCCAAGAGAATAGTTTACTCTTGTTTGCTTGTATGTTGCCATTCATAACAGAGTGTCACTGTTCACTTTGAAGGGACAAATTCACTTCCATCACTTCTCAAGTGTTTGTTTGTTTTTAAAAAGGGAAGCTGACCGCCTGCTCCTCAAGTAGGATTGACCGTATCTGTCCATCAGTTTTTCCTGCAGTGAGATTGGGGTCCATGGTTCAGTGCAGACTCCACAGTCCCGCTGCTAATGATAGTTTGGTGTACGTGGAAGGCAGTTCAGGTGACTTTCTCACTGTCACACAACACGTGCAAAGATGTGCACTCCAACTTTGAGAGTCCCTAGAGTCAACAAGCACACAGCTTCTCTAAGTGACACAGACATTGGCCTACGCCCATGTGCCTGGGTGAGAAGGGACAGTGACGCCTGCTGCCACCAGTGCCACCACCATGCTCCATGCTGAGGCATCAGCAGCTTCCGGTCCCCTTGCTGGTGCCCATCGGTCCCAGTGAAAAGGGAAAATGCGTGTCCGTGTCTCCAAGACACAGACTTCTTGTGTCTTGGGGACCTGCAGCTCCCACCCTGAGAACCACAGCCTCAGATGTACCCTGAACTTAGGCTGTAACCGGTCAAACAATATAAGCACTGTTTCTATCAGTGAACTTAATAGAATGAGTAGGACAATTATTTTAGCTCTCTTGTGTGTGTTTACTTTTTTCTTTCCTTTTCTGCTTTCTCCCATCCTAATTGACTTTTCCTTTTGAGCATTTTCTTTCCCTTTCACAATTTCTATTGTACCTTTCGGGTCTTATTTACCCTTTCAGTTACTAGGGAGACAACACCATGCGCACACATGCAAGTCTGATTTATTTCACTTATGGCAGTGGTCTCAAGTTGCAGCCATTTACCAAGTCTGTACTTCATGTTTGTGTCTCACAGTTACAAATTCTTAGCAACATTTAAGCATAGTTCCAGTTCCAAAAAGTTCCTAAAGTCTTTTTAGTGATTAGAGGTGGCAGGATACTACTAGGATTCCTCTCCTCATCAAAAATCTTCCTTCAGTGACAGATTCAGAATTTGATGCCTGTAGTAACAAAATTTAGTGCTTTCTCCTCCTCCTCCTCCTGCTGCCCCTCCTCCTCTTCCTCCTCCTCCTTTCTCTCTCTCTCTCTCTCTCTCTCTCTCTCTCTCTCTCTCACTCTCTCGCTCTCTCGCTCTCTCTCTCTCTGAATTAAGGAACCTCTTTAAGATAAATTTTCAGTCTTAGTTTTCTTATCATTAAATGATTAAAGCATCTGTTGTAGAGCCACCAAAAACTAAAACTAACAAATGTAATGTACTTACATAAAGAGCTATTAAAATAATAGTTTATAAAGTTATAAATATTGAAAAGCAATTTTTAAAAATAATGCCTTATGCATAGAAAATAGCTGGTTAAGGATAAAGTCTCATAGAGTAAATAAAGTTTTATAACTTTGAGGAAAACCAACAGAATTGTGTTCAGCATAACTCTCCCAACTCTTTTAAAATATGTTAATATATTGTTTTTCTATCAGAGGCTTGGTTAGGGAGTTTTCTAGCAAATCAAACTCTGTATCTATGAGATCACTGCTGTTTCTAATTATACTTGTTCTTGCTTATTGTTCTTAACTTGAACGATGTACATGCTTTTAAGTTATGCACTTCTAAAACAAATTATTCAAATTAATGTTTTAACCAGAGTCAATTCTTAACTTCCTAAAACACATGTATACAAGGTTTAATGTATTGATTATTTTAGTAAAAGATACAGGGAATAATCATTTTTAGTTAGCATCATATATCAAAATTGAATTCAGTCAAAATAACCTCTAGATATTTCTACCCCAAGTGAATCATTTAAGGTTTTGATCTCAAATATTACATCCAACTCTGGATCAAATTATAACCATCAGTTTTTGCTAACTCACGATTCACTCTTTTTCTCCTTTTTTATTCTTTTCTTTTTAAGTCTTGAGGGGCATGCATGGCCTTGTTCAGTGTTAGTGAAGCATTAGATAGTTCTCATAAATGAGCATGTAAAAAGCTGCTAAAGCCTTGCTTTGATTTTACCAGGTGATGAAACACATAGGTGAAGTCTCGCCTGTCTCTGAGGTATATGCATTTTTCCTGGCTGTAATAATTTGTCTCAGGGAAAACAAGCTCTCTGCTCCCTGTAATACTCAAGTCAAAGGAGAAGACAGTGTCTTCTCTTCCACTTCGTATTACTCCTCAGTCACTTCGGCCTGCGTGGAAGGAATGGGAAGCTGGGTGGGGAGGAGACTGCATCTTTGGCAGCCAGAGCTTCTTTCTGATTCTACAACCCTGAACTGGACTTGTTATCACAATGAGCCTTGTGTCCTAAGAGAAACTCGGGATTATAGTGATTTCTAGCTGTCAACAACTTGTTGGGTCCTGTTTATTTTCTAGTTTATTCTGTCATAAAATAGCATTCTTCACCCCTTCAGCATTGAATTTTTTTTTCTTATTAACAACCTTGGTTGGGTCAAAACTTTTGCAATTTAATTTGCAAAAACGATTTGTCAGCTGCTTTCTTTTGAAGAGACCAACAGGCAGTGACCCAGGCCTGCTGCCCTTGCCTCCTCTGCTGCTGCTGCTGCATTTGCTGAAAAGATGAGAAGGACATACAAGATTAAAATGACAAGGGGACAATGGCCAGCTTCCCTTTGCATGGAATTATTCCTAGAAAAGCCACACATTCTGGGCTTGAGCTAGGAAACAACCAGACAAACAGAAGGGAGGGTGACCAACCAAACAGCATCATGTGAACGCATGTAAGACAGAGCAGAGCCCCGGTAGAGATCGCCTGTGTTCCCTTCACCCCTCAGCTGCCGGTGTGTTTCCAAAGCATTTGCCTCACATTCTATACAGCTCAGTGAATTTTCTACCTTTACTCCTTCTGACCTCCTGGACTACAAATAGAAGCCAAGTTCACTTCCAGAGATACAAAGGACTGATCCTGGCAGATTTGATGGTTTGATGCCAAGCACCATGTGGGGAAGACAAATTTATTTGGGGAAAGATTTGTATAATGTGGAATGTGCCAGGTGTTACTAGATGGGCAACAAATATCTTAAGTTTTAAATGAGATGAAGAGTGGTAATTTTTAATTAAAATATCTACCCACAGTGATATGTAGTTATAAAGTGGTGTTTTGATATCAGAGTATGCTGAGAACATCCTACTAACATTCAGCTATTACTATTACAAAGCATATTAGTGAATATAATCTTTTAATATGTGAGATATCTCTATGCTGTTATGCTTCTGTAAACATCAATACAAGCTCATAAAAGGCAATAGCACCATATCGTCCCTACCTTACCAACCAGCCTCGATACACATTTTATCACAATGGAATGCATAACAGATGCAAAATAACCTTTTTACATTTAGAAACTTAGCATTCATGTAAACTAATAGCATTAGGAATAATGACCTCGCCAGTGAACCCAAGTGCTGGAGAGGTAAATGGGTTTTGTTTTGCACTGAAAACTAAACAACACTATGCGTGCAGTGACATAGAAGATGAAAGTTCACTTTTAAGTCAGTAAAAGATGTGTGTTATATATGCAGGAGGATTATTTAGAAAGCTCTTGTTACCATGTTTCTACCCCTTTAGGTAATTCTTCCTTATCTCTCTAGTGGATGAAAGCTAGAAACAAAATACAGTGAGTATTCTGCTTAATAAACAGTCTAAGGTTTAAATTGGCTTTGTGATAGCACACACATTGCTAGTGTAACCCTTGGGGATCCCCAGGGGACTGTTTCTCATTGCCATATAAAATACATCTCCTGGAGGCAGATTGGATGGGTATCACTTAGGTTACATATTTCTGTGTTTGTATGTTTAGATTATTTATATAGTATAAATAGGTATAGTTTATACTATAAATTATATATATGCATATACATGTATAAAATGTCTTTCTACTAAATTACTATTAGAGTAATTTTCACACTATTTTTTATTTTATTTATTTATTTATTTAGGTACCAAGAATCAAACTCAGGACCTTACACTTGCAAGGCAGGCACTTAGGCCGCTGAGCCGTGCCCCTAGCCCCAATTTTCACATTGCTACAACATAATCTCACATTCTACATTTGCCAAAAATTGTCCTCACAAATTAATGCATTTTTTGATGTATTTGATGAACTGGCAAGAAGCCAGCTGTTGGAGCCATTGAAGCTGAATGCAGACGCAGGGCTGTAGTGTGGCCTAGGCACGGCTGAGCCAAGAACCAGAAGCCCCTCAGCGGGCAGGACAGGCCACAGCTGAGGCCACCTGGAGAAGTTCTCCTGGACAGTTCTCCTTCATTAGCGTCATCTGTTGCTTAGAGGGGTCCTTGAATCCCACCCAAGATCCTGCTCAGGTTTCCTGCATTTTGCACTCCGACCCCTTTCGTATTTGAATACTAAATAAACACAGGTCACCCAGGGACACTGTGTCTCAGCCACCAGAGATAAGAACTCTGCAGACGGTTTTGGTCCTCCTGGAGCCCTAAGGATCATACCCCTTGTTGCATTCATTTGGACCTTCTCCGTGCACTCATTTGGGAGATTGAGGTCTAGGCACAAACCGCAATACCAGCAATGATCTGTATGCTTTGCAAGATTTGAGATAGAATTGACAAAATTAATCATGTGGCATCTTATTGTATTAGAATTCTTAGTATTTAGAAACATCCATAGCAATGATTTGAATTCACTTTGTTTATATTATTTCCTTCATATAAGCTTATTTTACTCCTACGTCATATTTTTAAAATTTTAAGCGACGTATGTTTTAAGTTATAGTGGCTTTTTGGGCTAAGCAGATGTTGAAAAATTTAGAGCCCTCCCGTCAAATTTGTTGAAACTAATCTATTTTTGTTGAGTAAATGTAGCATGTGTTACGTCAGGAAATGGTATAGATATGTTTTAACTGATTCAAATAATTCCTTTGCTGTTTTCTCAGTCCTGGGGATTGAACACAGGATCTCACACACCTGGGCAGGTGCCCTATTTCTAAACTTACTCCCCAGCCTTGATTAAAACACTTAAAATAAAAATCAGACAAATAGCCTTAGGATATATTAGTAGTAGTTTCAGAATCATTCTACATTTTTTTTCTTAAGAAGTTTTCTTTTTAAATTTTTCCATTAGTATGTATTTGCCCTGAATTCTGCTTGGCGGCTCAATGTGTATACACATCCCTACATGTCTCACACTGAACATTTTTACTGCGCTAGCCCCACACCCCTAGGACCCATTCCTCTCTTTACAGAATGCCAGGTCCCTCGTTCACAGCAGAGTCCTTTTATTTTGTTCTTTAAATTCCTCTGCCATCACGGTTCACTTAGTTTTCAGATACCACATGGAATGTGAACAATTGACATGCATTCTATACACTGGATTTGTCTAAATTGCTTTCAGATAAGAAAGAATTCTTAAATGTTTTGTTTGCCTTGTTTCATTCATTCTTTAATTCATTCATCAAATCTATAGTAAATATTTAGTGAGTAAACTATGCAGTATCCAAAAGAATTTTAATTAGAGCTTACTTGTTTGTATAAAAACATTTTTTCAGTTCCATTGTCACTAATTTTTGACTAAGTGAACTGTCAAGATAATTTACGTACTTAGACATGATGAATCTTGGGAGTGGACAAGAAGTGATGGTCACATTCATTTTTAAGGATATGATTTGATTTTCTTCTTTTTAAATAGCTGAGACTATTTTAGTGACTGAGAATAGTGTGAATCCAGTCTTTAAACACTTGTTATTTGATCTTTCTTTTCTTAGCCATTATATTGAATTCTGTACCATGTCTCAATGTTGTTTATGGGCCAGAGTGTACTTATTATAACAAAACATTTGTGATTTTGCTTTACAGCTCCTTCCCTAACCAGAGGACTTCTGTAGATCCTCTCCATTGCAAAGAGCAGACAGGATGCAAATTAAAATCGGGGACTGAGAAATTCTGTTTTATCATTCATAGATGAACTGTATAATCTTTAGCTGCCCCACTGTCTGAGAAGTCATGTGTATTCTCTGTGATTTCATTCATAGACTCATCCAAAGTTAGAAGGACATTCTTGCTTTTACCTTGGTTTCCTGATCCTTGCTGTGTGTGAAATCCTGGAACCCTCAGCATGTCCCTAGAGGACAGGAGCAGCCAGGCGGGGCCCTCGCAGCACTCCTATCAGCACAGGCCAGGGGCGTTGCCCAGAGCCGAGGTAAATCACCCCAAGGAAAGCCAAATCACCCAAGGAAAGCCAGGAGCCTTGTCAGTCACTTCATTCTTTTCTTTGATCATGACCCAAGATAATATCAGAAATGATTATATGAAAAATAACTCACTGTGTCTTGAAATTTACTGTGTCTTGAAATTGGTATTATTCTTTTAACCTTACCGAAACTTCCCGTATAATTTATTTGCTGATATCTTTCTTTCTTTGGTCTCAGATATCCATTCAATTAAGAAAAATCTGCCTGTTTGTTATCAAAGAAGTAGAAGAAAACTTTCTTCAAGTTCTTGGCAAAATCTTATCATCTGGACACCCCGTTCTGATTTCCTCAAAGGTATTCATCCTTATTTCTCAATTTGTCTTCAAATAAATAAAAAAGAAGAAAAGCAGAAGAGAGATAAAGAACGAGTGAGGAGAGGAAGGTACGAAGGACGCCCACAGCTCATATCATCTGGTTCAGCCCATTACAGTGATTTATCACCCCCTTCAGAGAGGGCTTACCTGGCAGCAGGCGATCCATCAACCCAGGAGGCGCAGAGCTTTGAACAATAAACACTTCACAGTAGGAAACAGGTCCAGAGAGGAATGCTTAAAATCACAATAAATCCTTAATGAAATAATTTGAAACAACGTTGTCTCCCCATCAAACCAGTCCATAAATTACAGACAGTATTTGGCTAAAATCCCTCAAAGAAGTGAAAATCTTTAATAGTATTATTTTTTCCAGAAAGTAAAACATGTAGTTTTCACCAAATTATAACATATAAAAAAGAAATCTTATCTATTTTAAGGGAATGTTAAAAATTACACTAACCCGAAAGACTGCTACCACAACTAAAGCAGGCATTTTTTAAAGTTCAGTTTTATTTACTTTTTCTTGCAGTGCTAGAGAAGAGACCCAGGGCCCTGTGCAGTCAGGCTGGCGTTCTTTTCCTGGGCCACACCCAGCTCTAAGCAGTCAGTTGGAATCATTGTCTCGGTGGTGGTTTTTGAATTCCAGCCGTCTTTTTGCCTTGCCTTGTTTTGTCTTTGCGGTTGTGCCTTGAGTTGCTAGCACGGAATTTCCCGCTGCACTGGGTGTGCTATGTCATTCTGTACTTCTCTGCTCTCAGTAGAGATGGGAGCCGTTCCGGTGGATCCACTTAGTGGAGCAGGAATGAGCTGCCGTGAGAACTTTATCTGGGGTTTAACCCATGGGGTCCCCTGATCTCAGACTGTCGTGCTCCAAACCTGTGAGCTAAGTAAACTCTTCTTCATACAATGCCCACCACAGGTATTTAGTGATAGCAACTGAAAACTGACTCAGAAGAACTAACTGTGCACACAAGCGCACCTCTCCTAACAGCCTGAAGATGTGTTGCTAACAGACAGTCTCACAGTCAATGCCTTTACAAAGCAGTCTTGATAATGATGTCAAGACTGGATACATTAAACCAGAGCTTCTCGAACACTAGCACGTGTGTGAGTCCTCTGAAAATCGGGTTAAATCTCAGATGCTGGTTTAGGGCCTAAGGAGGGCCAACCTTTCAGAAGCTGCTGCTGCTGCTGCTGCTGCTGCTGAGATGTGCACCTCACTTAACTAACCAGAGTAGGGGGATCATGCTGGTATCAGGTCAAGTACCAACCTCATTGCGCTTCAACAAATGCCAAGGTAAGACCAGCCCTTCATGCTTGGATTAGTCATGCCATTCAGAGATCTCATAAACATCATACCACTCCATAATCAGGTTAAAGATAGCAAAAATAGTCACTCGGATGGTAAAGTCAATTTTCCATGGTGACAGAAGATCAAACATCACAGCTTAAATCCAAGTCTCCTGCATGTCAATCTTTCTCATTGTATTTAGCAGCTTCAGAATCACTTTGTTCAAGCCAAGTAGTAACTGTTTTTTTCTTGAATGGAGTAACTGGGTACCTTATTCCACTATTTTTGAGAATCTTCACTATATTAAGTGAATTTTTCAAAATCATCTACAGTCCTACAAATCAAAATTCGTTTGGTCACCAGCAATAGATTCATTTTTTATGCTTTTACTCTTAAGCGGGCATTTTGGTCAGTCATTAAGAGTTTGACACGATTCTGCCTAAACATATTTATACAGTTCCAAACTCCTCGAGATATGATTTGTGAAGTCCCTCGGGCATTTATCATTTGGTGATAGGTCAACCTCTTAGTTCTTGAGTCTGCTATTTCCCGTCTAGACAACTACAACATGCTTTTCCAGTTCGATTCAAACTTTACCAAACAATGCAGTTGCTTTCTTGCTCCATGAACTTTGTCCAGCGAAATTCCCCCCATATAACCACAGGGATTGGGAGAGAAGTCTGGTCCGCTCCTCCCTGGAGCCCCTCCTCAGGCCCGGTCCCCTTCCTGATCAGGGTGTATTAAAAGACCTTCAGAGTTTCCCACAGTTTACGCTACGTTCTTGCTACATCTGAGCCAAGGTACAAGATGATCAATGTCAGCTATTTAAAATAAAAAATTTTTGGTTATATTTTCTTTAGTAATATAAAAGTTGGACCCTTTAATTCTGCTAACACAGTTTACTAAATTTTGAGAGCACTTTTTACTTTCAAAAGATTTCAAAGAATGAGTATATATATATATATATATATATAATTTATATATGCATGTGTATCACTGTTCATAGTAACCTACAGAAAACTCAGTAACACAAAATTAGTAGTGTGATACTTCTTAATTTAAGTAGCTTAGAATGGGAAAGAGAATTTTCCTAGATTTTACAATGTCAGAGCATAACTCCAGGTGGAAATTGTTCATCAACTTATAAAATGCTTCCATTTATAACTGCACAAATTTAGAAATATTAGGAAAGGCTAGTGATGCTAATTCTATGTGTCATCTAGAAAATATTAATAGCTTCCTTAGGCGGCAAGCCTGTCATTCTGACTCAGAAATATTTGTATCTTTCTCCTTTTCAATTGTATCTTGACTACTTGCCAGTAAATGAAGCATATCTATTCTAATATGGATTGGTTGATTAAGATACTTCATAATTAACCATAGTTGTAGGTTTGTATAGAGAGAAATAATTTTCTCTTTTGGGAATTCTGTCATTTGTGTAATAGTTCTGTCTCAGATTTTTGTAATACCATGAAAATATAAAAAATAAATTGAATTTTAAAAAACTGTATATGAAAAGTTGATTGCTCTAGCATAAATGTTATATAATGATAAAATAATAACACTTTAACATTTTAGTAAGAGTTAAAATACAATTAGAGGAGTTAAAATATGTAATTAGAAGAAAATTGAGAATATACTTTTAAAAGCAGCTCTTCTGTGAGCTGTTTGCTTCACCATTCTCTGCTGTAACAGTTCCTTTGCTCAGCCCACATTATCTTTGGAATGCTCATTGTGGCTTAAAGAGGAAATCAATTAAATACAGTCTACACATCATTAGTCTCACTCTCTGTTTTACTTTAAAAAATTAATCCCTATATGATCAGGAATATCATAGTTTTTATTAAAAAAATTTTTAAATTATACTTTCTAATCACTATATTGATGATGAAATGCAGTTAGCATGTATGTATATATATAATCCTCTGCTATCTAATGCATTACCTCATAAATCTTTAAATGGGGAAATGCATAATTTGTATTTATTTATACAAATAAGCGTGAAGCTAAGATTTGTAGCACATAAAATTTTTAAAAATATTACACACTGCATTTCCAAGAAATGATTTCAAATCCATGGAAATTTTATCAAGATAGAATTTTAGAATAAATTTCCTTATTTGTTTGATGTTATACATCAAACACTTTTAATAAAGCCTATGTAACTTATTAGCTGATCTATAGCCCTATAATATGTCAGTAGCATTAAAACAAAATTCAACAGCTAGAATAGCCTGAACACGTGTCAATCAAAACTATGTGTGAAATGCTTACTTAGAATAATTTCTAGAGTGACTGAATTATCAGAACTAACTCACAACCCTATCTGCAAGTGAAAATGTTATTTTAGACTATGATGGCCCATTCTGGGAAATAAGTAGTGGTAACATCAATTTTTCATTAATTTCTTTTCTGCTTCCAAACACTCGTGAGCCAGCGTTACGCATTTACTATTCATCTTTTCATACTTCTGCTCAGCCTCTTCCATCTTCCAAAAAACCTTTTCACACCCATTTCAGAACCCCTATATGCCACCTTGAAACTCTCAGAGTGTTGTGACTTAGTTTAAATTTTATATCCATTATTTTCCTCTTCCTAGTAATGTGTATTATTTGCATACTATAGAAGAGATTCAGTTGACTCAAAGTGTCTAGTTTCTAAAAGAGATTTGATTTCAGCTCCTTTATTCTTTGAGTAGGACATCTTTTACACACAGAGGAGACTTACCGCAGGCTTCTGTTCATTGGGGAAAATACTGATGAATGGGAAAGATAATGCAAACAGCTAAGATCCAGCAATACTGCTTCACGTCCACTGAATATGGAAAATGGACTGAACTGACACCGCTGCGCAAGGTATTCTGTATCTATGAGGTCATTGTGGGACTCCAATATCTATAATAACATCCATGTGTCATATTTCTTTTCCAGCTTTAAATGGAATATTTCTGGGTGCCTGGAAAATTTCACTGATTCTTCAAAATTGAAACAGATAGAAAATAACACTCTCCACATTCTAAACACAGATTCTAGTTATAGGCAGGATGGATTTACTAACACAGTCACGTTCAGCTCCGTGCATGTGCATACCGTGTCAGACTTGCTGTGACTCAGTGGAGCAGTGGGGAGGCAGCCTAGTGGGGGATCTGAGGTTTCTCCCTCTTTTCTTTCAGCCAGCAGCCAAATGCAAATGAGGAGCTTCTGAGGCATAGCCTGAGCAACGAAACTACCTAGGCATGAATGCCTGGATCCCTCTTTCTAGAGCCTGACCTCCATCTCCGGAATGGGAGCTATTTATAAATGCAGCAGCTGAGGCCATTCACCATCTAGGTCCACAGTGTGGGTCAGCTACATGCAGCAGGTGCCAGCAGTCCGCGCTCTCCAACGGGTATGGGGCAGGTAGGCATTTCATGTTGGCCAGAGGAACTGCTGGACAAAGGCCAGAGCCTGTCCCGTTGGGCAGCACATTGCAGTAGTGGGGCTCTGTGGGGTGCATTGCCTGAGTCCAGCGAGCTGAATGGAGGTGAACCAGGAGAGCCACGCTGCGTCTGTAGGGACGCCAATCACAGGAGGATGTTCCTGCGTCACTTCTCAGAGCCCACAGGAGGCAAGGAGACCCCAAAGCCAGGCGGGAAGCAGTAGAAAACAGAGAGCAAGTAGAAGTTCTCTCTCCTGGTCGGAGCTGTGCGGGCAGATGGGAGAAGCTTTGAGACTGAACTTTGAATTCAGCCAGGATGGACTGTTTAGTACCAAAAAGAGCACAGTACTAAAACAGACCTTTCTGTGTGAAATGCTTACTTAGCTTTGTCCCATGTGCATAAGAAACCTGACAACTTACATCAGACTGTTATCTAAACCAGATTCAAGACATTGGTTACATGTCACACTCTTAAATAATAACTACATTATTAGTATTAATAATACTAATAATGGTATGAAACTTAGAGGAATGTCATTGAATACCTGTGTAGTCTGGTCCTAAGCATCCCTGCATTCTCTCCTGTATTTGTGACGGGGCTCCTGGGAGGTGATTGGACACTAATAACTTTAGGGCTGAACGTGCTGTGAGACCATTGGCCAGGCTGGAGGTGAGTCACTGGTCCAGGAGTGGTCTTTGGTCTCTGACCCTCCCTTCTCCTGCTACTTTGCTGGCTGCCTGGAGAAGTGACCAGTGCCTGTGCCCTGTGCGTGCCAGCAATCGGCCACCCAGAGACGGGGGAGCAAGGCTGAGGCTGAGGGAGAAGACGGGAGGGACTTCATAACGCGACCCTTCTTTCTCTCAAAAGAAAAAAAATAACAAGATTCAAATTTTGAGTTCCAACGCTTTGGTTAAGACTTCTGATATCAAATTTCTGCTCTTTTTTAAAAAATCAGTGTAAGTCTGTGATCGCGAGTAGCCACATTTGTTTGGGGGATTGGTCCATGTGTAGGTAATATCGTGATCATTCTATTTTTACTCCTTTATTCCCTTCCTGTGCCCTTCTTTCCTTCCCTAGAGACCCTCCCTGTCTCTAAGATTTCTGCTTCCCTACCATCTGCCTTAGTATCTTGTCATCTCTCCTTTATATGTATCCTTAACTAATTTACAATTTTTGGTTTGTCACATAAGAGACATTTGAGATATTTAACTTTCTCTGACTCAGTTACTGCCTTAACATTATGTTCTCAAGATCATATTCCTGCAAATGACAGGATTTTCTTCTTTGTGGCTGAAAAATATCCTATTTTGCAGATGATTCCATATTTTCTTAATCAATTTTTTAGTTAATGGACATCCAGGGCGTTTCCTGCCTTCAGTTACTGTGAATTGCACAGCTGTAAAAATGAGCATCATGTAATAAGAAACAACACAGTAATCTTTGTAGATTACCTTGTACTGTGGTTTTGTATGACTTTTTGGTTTCATGTTTTTATAGCAATTTGTTTTGTTTTGTGTTGCTAAGTTTTGTTTTTCCCTCTAATACAGAAAGGATAGAAATACATGTAGAGACACATGCATGCGTAGCTGTTCACTGTTTGAATATCTACTTTGTATGCTTTAAGTTTGTAACTTGAACAACTATTTCTAAGAGGACAATATGTAATTTATTAACTAGTGATTTCTTATTGTTTATCTTTTATTTTTGGAATTCTGTATTATCTCTAACCTTTACATGCTTTTGTTTCTCTTTAAATAAAAAAAATATTGGCAAATCAAAAAAAAAATGAGCATCATGTATCACTAAAGTGTGGTGTCATTAGCTCTTTCAAGAATGTACCCAGGAGAAGCACAGCTGGGTTCCATGGAATTTCTATTTTTAGCCTGAGGAACGTCCACACTGGTCTCCATAGCAGTTCTATTAGCTTACATTCCCACCAACAATGTAAAAGTGTTTTTTCCCCCATACCTTCGACAAGACTTGTGTGTGTGTATGTGTGTGTGTATATGTGGTGTGTGTGTAGTGTGTGTATATGTGTGTGTGTGTGGTGTGTGTGTATATGTGTGTGTGTGAGTGTGTGTGTGTGTGCAGTGTGTGTGTGTGTGTGGTATGTTCTTAATAATGTATGCTGACTGGGGTAAGCTGGAATGTCAGAGCTGTTTAGATTCTCATCTCTCTAACAGCTAAAGATGAACATTTTCTGTGCACTTACTGGCATTCGTACTTCTTTTTTAAAAAAGTTTCTATAGCATTCATTTGCCAATTTTTATTGAGTCTATTGGTTTTGGGTTGTTTTTTTTTTTTTTTTTGAGATTCTTATGTATTCTAGATATTAGTCCTCTATCAGAGTGCTATCTGGTAAAAATATTCCCATTCTATCTTTTATTGTCTCTACTTATCTAACTATACCATATTTTAAACCTATAATTATTTTTCTATTTTCTTCTTGTCTTTGAGTTTTATTTCTCATGTGAAATGTTCCAATTTTTTCATTTCTTCATTTTTATTCTTTTTACTAGTATTATAGCTCCTACTTTTACATCTCCCACTTGGAATTATAGAACTTTTTGTTGAATTTACTAGTCATACAGTTCTGGGTTCTGATTGTTTTTCAAGAAGTATTAGAGTAAATATAAAACTGCAGGATTGAGCTGAAGTAGCTCAGCAATAGAGCACTTGCCTAACATGAGCCAGGTGCTAGGTCAGATTCTCAACACTGCAAAAATGAAATGAAATGAAAAAATAACATAAATGCCATATGTCCAATTTGCTTTTATTTAAGTATCAATGGATTTGGAGAAAGCTTTTTAATTAAATGACACAAACAATTTTAAAAATCAAATACTATCTTTCTTTCCTTACCCTTTTTTTTTTTTATTTTTTGTTTTGTTTGTTTGTTTTATTTCAGATAAGGTCTCACTACGTAGTTCAGGCTGCTTTCAACTTGCTATATGTCCCAGGCTGGCCTTGAACTCACAGCAACCCTCCTGGCCTCAGCCTCCTGAGTGCTTGGATTGCAAGCATGAGCCACCCTACCTTGCTGTCAAACTGCATTTCTAATTAATTAGGAAATTGTCTAAAGTATCAATTTGTTTGAATGAGTTTGTCTTTGACCTGTTTCAAGAAGATGAATGTATTTTTAAGCACTAAAAGTAATTTGCTTATAGATATAATACTTTAAGCTAAAGATAGAACTACCAAAAAATACCCAAATCATTCTATTTCATGAATATTCAAGTAATTTCTGGCATATATTTGCTGAGTTGATTTCAGGATAGTCCTGAATTGTTATTTAAAAGAATTTTTTTCATGTGCAAAACAGCAATTCCAGTGACTTTATGTGATAATAAATTACCATTTTGCCTTACATTTTTGTAAATAGAGAAATAGGCCATGCTTGGTTTATTCTCTGAATCAAGGGAAAGCTGTGGGTGAGGGTGGCCATGGCAGGCACTGGTCCAGCAGAAGGACTGGGCTTTGGCAGCTGTGTGTGAGGAGATGCCAGTTCAAACTCTCACTGTGGGTACTGCGGGTGGCACCTCGGATCCCGGAGTTCATTTCCCTTGATGGTAAAAGGGTAAAAGCAAGAAAGAGGATGTGGAAGACAGGAAAGAACCCAGGGTGATACTGGGCCACAGCATGGTTGGCCCATCTGGACCAGCAAGACAAGAATAACAAAGTGCGTTCCCCCTCTTGAGTGTGATGCAGAGCGGCAGCAGACGACGCAGTCAGAGGGAAGCTGAAACCACAATCACTCTACTCTCGGGTGCGGCGTGCTTCTAGTCGCTGCAATGGCAGCAAATGCCACCGACAGCACCCCGGACGGAGAGCCAAGGGCTGCTGAGAAGCCCACCTCTGTCCCTTCCCACGAACCCTCTACTCTTCTGTGAACCTAGGGTTCAAAATTTCACCCCTAAACTTGAGTATTACTTGGTATCGTCATTCTAGGATGTTTTTCCTTCCAAACGTATAGATAATCAAAATGTAGTTCTGGTCAGAGCTGCCTCAGGGTTTGGGGGAATTCACGAGGCTGTAGCTAATGATGAAGCCCTTTGTTTTTATATCACTGAATACAAGAATCAACAACTGAGCTGTAAGAAGCTGGAATGACTTTAAACACGATAAATTACTTTTAAGGTGTTTCTGAAACTTCAGTAAAATTTTACTTATACAATCAAAGGACAGGGAACCATGGAAAAGTTGATATAGTAGTATGAATTATATGATCTTTGCTCCTCAGGGTCTAATAATCAGTAGGAGGGATCGCCTCTATCTTGCTAAATGTATCGTGACTGTGACATATGCAGTTACAGTGCACAGGCCCTTGAGTGCTGTGAAATCTAGCCGTCTAGAGGAGTTCAAGAGTCTAGTGGAGTCCAAGAGTCTGGTGGTGTCCAAGAGAAAGATTCGCAATACTTGACTTGGAGTGGTTGAATTTTATCAGGGGAATGCCTCTGTGTGTGTGTGTGTGTGTGTGTGTGTGTGTGTGTGTAAGACAGATAATAGAAAAGTCAGAAAAGTGAACAGGTTTAAAGTAAGATAACCCATTTAAAGAAAACTGCAGGTGAAAGACTATGTAGCAAACTGCAAGTTTCAGTTTATGAGGACAGGGTCATTTTGAGTGGGGTGTAGGGTGAGACTCTAACTTCTGCGGTCCAGGGGGTCTGTATGCTGTAATTTATGTTGGACTCTCCACCATTCTGCTTCTCACCCATCACTGGACAGTCGCTGGAGGCAAATCTTACAGTTATTCTTTATTCAGCAAGGCCTATGTATACTCGTCTGACTCACAAGCCTGCTCTGTTCTTTACACACACACACTCAGATGCACATGGGTACAAACACATACTCCAGAGAGATTTATAACTTTCTCAATGACTAGCTGTTAAATACAGCCTTCGGCTATACAAAGATCATATACATGTCACATTTGTCTAAAGAAAAGCAGCACTGAATTCAGGAAGTTCATGCTAGAACTTAGCCACCCCAGTAGGATTAGTTTAATGTCATTGCAGAGATTTCCTTCACATTCTCAACTTTCTTTCCTCTTGTGAGATTATCCTTTCGCACTGCAAATATCCAGAGCTAACCTAACAAAATGAGGTACTTGTCTAGACATTGCCTAATAGACCGTGGGCAGGGGATTGGAAGATCAGGAGGGTTACAGAGGAGGGATATTTGGATGATCTGTTAAATGCCTGTGTGATGAAAGCATTCCAGAAAAGAAAATTTGACTACATTCCATGTGTAATTTTTATAGATGAGGATTATTTGATTAAATTTTATTCAAAATAGAATACATGGCATTTACATTGTTTATATTTATGGAAAAACATATCCCTAATTTTGGAGAGAGAAGCAACTTAGGAATAATTAAGTAAATGGTAGGCACATAAGATAGTTTACAGAAGAGAATAAAAGCAAAATGCTAGCCAGACACAGTTATACATGCCTGTAACAGAATGGAGGCTGAGGCAGGAGGATCCCTGAGAGTTTCAGGCCAGTCTGGGCTACATGGTGAATTCAAGGCCAGCCTGGAATACAGCCTGACTCAAGAAAAAAAAAATTGCTACCTAACTGTATGTGCCCTAAGTAGATTAGAATAGAATTGGCAAGAGAGACAGAGTTTCACCAACACTAAACCGATTTTAGATACATGCTGTACTGACCGTCTTCATGAGGCTCAAAAACCTTGCAGATGATGCTTGCACAGGCTCCCCTGCATGCTGATTGATAACTGTTCTCCCCTGCACCGTAACTACATCGCTGCAGTCACAAACACCACCGTAACCATTTCCACAGTGCAAGTATCTCCAGACACCTCCTTTTGCTGCACATGTGACGGAAAAGTGTCTCATAATTAAAGCATGGAGAGGCATTGCTTCTCCGCTCCCAGCTCAACACAGCAGAGCTGTTCCCAGAATTAACTGGACAATTGTTTTCGTACGAAAAAACTGATAAACAAGAGTGCAGTCATGCTGGAAACCAAGAACTCATTTCTAAGGCATATAGGAAGCACAAAGGAGAAAATATATCCTAAGAGAAACGGAAAGAAAAGTGAGGCAAGAGACAGTGGACGGGGTAAAAACCTTGGGGTGCGAGTGAATGGTTAACGGGGAAGTAATGGAAATTCATAATCGCTCTGTCCCTCTCTGTCTGTCTGTCTCCCCACCTCTGTCTGTCCCTCCCTTCCCCCACCTCCATCCCACCTTGTATGTGTCTCTAAGTATAAAAGAACAGATTTTAGGAAATGCTGCTCTATCAGATGTTACCCATTTGATGTTTTCAAATAACTTCCAAAAGAGTTTACATTTTTTATTACATCACAACAAAACAGGATTTCAGGTAACCTAACTCTCTGCTCCTTTTATGAAGTCTGTATTCAGATTGTCTTAAAGGACATTTAAAAAAATAAAAGCATCACTTTTTATGAATAACAAATGAAGACGTGCCAAGTGCTTAACTAATGTATTGATGTGGAATTCAGAAAGATGTTAAAACTGACTGAAAGGAAAATTCCAAGTACTATGCTTATGCAAGAAAATCAGTAATACTAAAATCAATTTACAAGTAGATGTAAAATTGGATTTTGTTTGCACTGAGGAGGAGGATAATCAGTACTTTTTACACCAGAGACATTTCATCTTAGTAATATTCCGTGTTGGGAGCAGTAGGAGGAAGTTAGAGTCAGAAGCAGATCAGGACTCCCTCAGGATTCCTGCTGGCTTCAAAGGGCTTTGTGATTTTTTTCCTAGCAATGTGTTTCAAGTTCATTCTGGCTTTAAAATGAGAATTAAGAAATTGTGTTATTTCTTGAGTTCAGTGAACAGAAAGATCTGTGCTGGTGCTGTTCGGACAATTGAAGGCAGACGTCTTGTGCTCTGGGTGAGTGATCTGGGGACGACAGTGCTCAATTGTTACACTGTGATTGACGTTTTTTGAAATTTTGTCTTACTTTTCTTTTTTTTTTCCTTGAAATAACATGGAGTTGGGGAAAAAAAGCAACTATGTTTTTAAAAATGACATGTACACGGCTGGGTTGGAGGTGAGAGCGAACCAAAATCTAAATCACCCAAACACCTTTTTCAATTTTTAGGGTTGTGGTTTGGTACAGTGGCTCCTCCGATCTTAAAAACTTAATGTTTAACATAAATAAATACTTTAAACTATTATTTTGACAACTCACACCAGCAAATCCCCTTTCACACTGACAGTCTCTCATCTCCCCAAAGGATAAGCAAAATCTCACCTGTGTGATTTGAAGTTCCTTTTCCATAGGGATAAAAACAGAAGTGGGAAGAATGCAATGATGAAAAAATATGCAGCAATAAGGGGCATTAAATACAGAGATTTTGACCAAGTTTGTTTTAAGCAAAGTTCTTAATTCTGGGGGCTGCGATTCAAAGAATTAGAAAAGTTACGGTAATTCGCCTAACGAAAGGGTATTGAGAATTAAATGCTGAATAGTAAATGTAAGTAGTTATCTTAGCAACAGCCACAAAGTCAAAACTGTGCAAATGCATTCTTTTCTGACAGGTTTTTAAGCAAAATGGATTTAATCATTAATTTGAAAGTCGGGTGTCATTAAAGGCGTCTTGCGGATCCAAATGTGTAAATCACAAATACATCTGTCGCGCGATGCCAGTGTCAGCTGATCGTCCATTTGTACGTAAGTAGCTTGCAATTTAAAACGAAATAAAACGTTAAGTAAAAGTAAATTGCATTCGCCCCTTAGAACAGTGGCAGAGGAAATATTTTTATGCAGTCTGAAGGCTCAAAGCCGTCTGCTGCTTAAGGGCTACTCCAAGCACACAGCGCAGCGCATCACCGGAACGGGCCACCGGGCTGCTTCTGGTTTGCATCATCCGTGTTAATAACACTTCCCGCTGGAGTGTGATGTATATGCCTATTAAAGTGATGTAAATGTAGGAAGTTTAGTCTGAGCATTGCTTAGGTAATTTTTCTTGTTTTGCATTTTGGTGGTACCTAGCAAATGAGATTAGCCACTTCAAAATTGTTCTGTGACATTTTCTAAGTGATTTACTTGGGCTAGGTATTAAGTCTGAGTCCAGAGTTTGTGCTAAATAAATCACTAGAGGTCCACAGGAAGAGATGTCTAGAGAATGCTTTAGTACGTTTAACAAAAACAAAAAATAATTTCAAGTATTAATTTTAATTAGGTGTCTGGATAAGGCTTATCTTAACATTTTTACTTTAAATTGACCATGAAGAACATAGATTTTTATGACTTGTCAAGTACAAATTATTGTGAGTCTTTCAGTAAACACCACAGAGAGCAACCTACACAGGCAACAAATTTAATAGCTTAGAACAACAAAATACAATATTGAGGTTTTAGTAGTAGGTCCAAAACTGAGGGCTAAGGCAGCAAGAAAAGGGTACAAATAATAAAATAGCTGTTGCTAATCAGCAGATTAGATTCAAAAAATAGACAATATTATTTACCACTCAAATAATTATCGAGTCTATAATCTAGAAACTTCATAGTTTAGGTATTTGGCTTTTAAACTATGTACCAACTAAAATTAAGTTACAATGTAATAGGGTGGTTCTGTTAAAGTAACTCTCTTCTTGACAGTCTGGCTCTTTTTACCCCAAATTTAAATCAGTTTTGTCCATGGGCCTTCTTCTCGAGCTTACCTAACCCACTGGGACTGAGAATCCTGCTAATGACCATAGAGAGAGTTTTTACCTGACAGCCAGTCACCTTCAGCACTGTTTGATTCCCCTGATGTATGATTGTTATGGCTGGGGTCTAGATGCCCCCCAAAGCCTCCTGTAGTCATAGGTGGGGCTTTTTCAGAGTTGGCTGGATCTAAACTGTGTGATGACTAAATCAGTCCACCGATTCGGCAGCTTCTCTAGGCCAGGGGCCCTAGGTAGAATATGAAAGGGGCAGAAAGTGGTTGCCAAGGTCTTGCTTACTTTTCCACCTTTGGCTGCCATGAGCCTCATCCCCTGCAATGCCCCTCTGCCAGGCCACCCTGCCTTGGAGCCAATGAACCATGGGCTGAAACCTTAACTTATAAGTGTTGGGTATTTTGTTTAAACAGCTAGAAAAGTAACTATAACACAGACAATTGTATTCAGTAGTCTCCATGTGCAAATCAATAGTACTCTTAGCAAATTTTTAAAAATATTTAATACATAAAAGCATGAAAATTATTCATATTAATGAGGCACTATGTAATTTTTTCATGCATGTATATATTGCATAATGTTTAAGTCAGCCTAGACATGACATTTCTTTATGATTAAAACTTTCAATATCGTTTCTTCTAGCTCCTCTAGTTTTGGAAAGGTCAGCACACGGTTACAGTTACCTTGAGTCACCACACGACATCTTGCCTCTCTATCACTGTGATACAATACCCATGGATCAACCTCCCTACCTTCCACTACTCTGGACTCTGGTAACCAGCATTCTACTGTCTCCTCCAGGACATTGCCTGATTCAGAGCCCAAAAATGAGTGTGAATATGCTGTGTTTTACTCTCTGTGACTTACTTTATTTATCGTAGTGACCTAGTTCTGTCCATGTTGTCTTAAGTGATAGTACTGCCTCTTTTTCATGGCTGAAGAGTGTGCATTACCACACTCATTCACCCAATTGACAGGTGGTGAGTGACTAGGCATTTCCTAGCTCTTAACTATTGTGCATTGAGTACGAGCCTTTTTCAACATACTCATTCTATTCCCTTTGAATATATACTGAGTAGTGGATTACTGGACCCTATGGGAGTCCTACATTTAACATTTTGAGGAAACGCCTCCTGTTTTCCACAATGGTCACACTAATTTTCATCCCCACAGAGTGAGTGAGTGTTTCCTTTTCTCCACATCACTGTCAATAGTTGCCATCCTTAGTCTCTTTGAGAACAGTCATTCTTCTGGGATGAGACGGTCCCTCACTGTGGCTTTGATTTGCTTTCCCTAGTTAGTGATGGTCAACATTTTTTCATATTCCTATTGAAATTTGCATGTTTTCTTTTGAGAAATGTCTGTACTTTTATTGCCCTTTCTGTGTTATTATTATTATTACTATTAATAATACCTTTGTTTTTATTATTTGCTATGGAGTTTGGAGTTAAATCTTCCACATATCAACCCATTTTCAGACGCAGGGCTTTCACATATTTTATCCTATTTTAAAGGTTTTTCTTTATGTTGTTGGTTATATTCCTTGACTGTAAGAAACTTTTAGTCTGATATAGTCCATTTTCCTATTTTTGCCTTTGTTTGCTGCGCTTTTGGGGTCCCATCAAATAAAATCCTTTCCCATTCCAGTGTCCTCAGCTCTTTCCCTTACATTTTCCTCTAGTAGTTTCAGTCTCAGACCCTGCATTTCATCCTTAAGTCCATCTCCAGTTGAGTTTTCTAACTGCAGAGTGACAGGGCCTCAGTTTTCAGCCCGTGGATATTCCATTTTCCCGGCACATTTACTGAAAACACTGTCCTCTCTCCAGGGTGCGGTCTTGGCATGTGTATGGGAACCAGCTGGCTGTGGATGTGTTGCTTTGCTGCTGGACTCTTCTGTTCCATAGGCACAGACACTTGTCCTGATGTTAGTGCCATTGTGTCTTGATTGCATCTTAATACACTTTGAATCCAGGCAGCAACAAACTGCAAGATGGCTTTGGCTATTTCAATTTTTCGTGGTTCCAATATAAATTTTTAGGATTATCTTTTTCTAGTTTGGTAGAGACTGCAAATGTTCTCTAGGCTTTAGACATTTTCTGTGTCATTTGAATACATTTTCTACCCTTTTGAATTTTCAAAGCTTTCTTGAATGTCAACACAAACGTCTGTTCTTTAATGATGTCCTCGAGTTTTTGTCAGCTTTCTTCATTCCCTGTCATTCTTTTTGTTTTCTTCCTTCCCCAGATATGTATTTTCAAAGAGCCTGTCTTTTGAGTCCACTGTTTTTCAGTCTGTTTTCCTGAGTCTGTTGTGGCTGCCACCATTTCAGCCGTGGATTACTAGGAGGCTGCTTTCGGTACGTCGTCACGCTTTTAAGCACTGGGAAGCAATTGTGCCCGGGTTTACCCCAAACCTCCACCTCCTGTCTTGTGTAGAGAGAATCAGGAGAGAACCTCAGAAGAACATCTGTCACCATGTTTTCACCGTGGCTGGGTAAGGCCCCCTTTCTTCAGCCATGGTCCCATCTGGCTATGGGAAGAGTTCCCAGGGATACATCAGCTCCTGGTTTCTTTATCATGCCTGTGGCCACCAATGCCACCAAGCCATGTCTTGTCCAGAGCCCAAAACCCTCCACCATCAGCGCCATACTGCTAAGGGCCACCTCCTGCTGAGAGAGACTCAGCTTTGCCTGGGCCATAGTCCATGGCAGCTGTAATGTAAGTCTGACAGATGAGGGTCCTGCAAGCCTGCCGCTAGCCCTGGACTTGGACCAGAGCTCCACCCTCAGCCAGGCTTGAGGATAAGGACCAGTAGGACCCACCCAGTGCTAGATTTCTCCAGCCCGGAGCTAAGCTCCACTCTAAAGCCTGTTTACCTCCCTCTCCTGCACCAGCAAACGTGGTCTTGCACCAGCTTTGCTGCCTGACACTGGGGCCTTTCAGTTCCTGTGGGGTGCTGGGTCCCGTAGCAGGGGACTTGGCATTGCACTCCAAGACAAAGCACTGGTTACCCAGGGTGAAGTCCCCTCCTGGCCCTGGTGCCACAGCTTGATGGTGGTGAGATAGAGGCCTTTGGCAGCCTGGCCTGAGGCAGTTCCAGAAGTTCATCCTGAGGTATTGGCTTGAAGATAGGAGCAGTGAGACTTTTCCCATGAAGTGACTTTTGCCATGGCAGAACTGGGACCAAGTTTCAGGTCTGAGGCTGAAACCTACTTCTCTCTCCCTCCCATGGGAAAGGCTGATCTCTTCAGGCTGGGCTGCTTGGGGCTGGAGCAGATGATTCCTTTCTGTCCGCCTTCCCGAGCAAGTGGGAGATTCTAGCAGCAAGCACGGTGGTTCTTCACCGTGGGTCTAGTTGGGGATGTAAGTAGCCGCTGCCTGTGGTGACCACCGGCAGATCTCAGCTGCGTCCTGCTCTGCCCTTCGCCCCTCTCCATTGCCTTCAAAAGTCTTTCTCACGGTTTCATTGTATGCTGGAATAAGAAGAACTTTTTCTCCAACAGCTTGAAAGCTGTTATCTGAGTAACCATAAAAATTAAAAACATGTACTAGATGTCAAACATTTTGAGACTATAAATTAAATACCCTCTAATTTTCTCATGCACAACACATTTTTATGAAGTCTTTTAGTAAGAAAATCCTTTGGGGAAAATAAAATCAACAGACATGTCTCATTAGGAGGTCAAATTTCATTAAAACTATTATTTTACAAAGTTAAGGAAAACTGATTTTTTCACCTCTTTTTCTAATATCAACAATTGATCAACAATTGATGGGTTTTTCTAATGATTTGCTCAGCATGCATATTTTAAGACATTGTTTCATGTCCTGAAACAGCATTCTTCTATGACCGAGCTATAAATTTTACATGTGATATTCAGCATATATAAAATATAAAAGGGCAATTCTGAAGCTAAAACACAAGCTGAGACTGTGGTGATTTATAAGCACCGAACAATGAATGCATGGTGTCATCAGTGGCGAGGATCCTTGGGTGCAGCCGACATGTGTGGAGGTGATGTAGTGAGGAGAAATTTAGCAGCATTTCCTATTTATTTCCTATTCTGTTTTAGACACATCATCTGTTTCTAAAAACGTTTTTTTTTAAATAACAATTTTTAAAAACGCAAAGTTCCAGGCTTAGTTTTCTTGGATCCATACCTGGCACTTCCAAGGGCTTCTTCCAGATGAACCAGAGCATTTTGTCACAGTGGGGTTGAAACAAATTAATTAGTTTTTTTTCCCAATTATTTGAGGGCATAAATGAAGATACTGTGCTATTTTCCTTTCAGAATCACTTCGGAATAGTGACCCAGGCTTCCATTTGATTTTTATTTGTGGCTATGCGTTCCAAGTTTACAGCTTTCTTCAAATCCATCTTACAGATCATCCCACCGTTGGAATCTGCTTCCAGTTTTGCGGATGACTTAGTCGAGTGCTGCTGTTGTTCCCCGGCTCAAGCTGACCTCACACTCCTGATTTCCACACTGAGCCTGGCTATCAGGATGAAATCTGCAAGTTCACATGGTCCCATCCTCTCCACGACGCTGACCTTTACTTATCTTCTCCCTCTGCTGACCACCCAGTAGGAAAACCTCCCTCCGAACCTCATGAACATTTCCACCCTGGACAACTTTAACTTTATAATTTGGCGTAGATAATCAAAACTTCCTGTCTTGTTTTCTTTCCCATGTTTCCACACCCATCAAATCTGTTCCCCAATCTGAGTGAGAAAGCCGATTTCTTAGTTTCCCTTTCTTTGACTTTGCTCTTGCTTTCATATATATTTGTGGTCTCCTGTGCTTCTTCACATAAGAGTTCTTTTACAATCAACTTGCTTAATTCCCCTGGTGTCTAATTGTTTCTGCTGGTTTGATTCATGGTAATTCTTGTGAATGAATGAACCACTCAAATCCTCTTGTCTGCCTACGATACATATCTTATTTTCCAGTCTTTCATTTGGTATATGAGATGTCTAATTCTTTCTAGAAGTTGTAAAAAAATACAATACGTTGGATAGTTCAGGAATAAGAGAAGTAAATTTCTTACAGTTTTAGAGGCTGAGAATTCAGACATCAGTGTGTCCCCAGAGTCTGGGTTTGGTGAGGGGCACTCTTGTCGGTGGGTGATCTCTTGGAGCTATGTGCTCACAGGTGAAAGGGAGTAAAGAAATTCCCCAGAGTTTCCTTTATAAAGGCACTGTTCCCACACAGGCAGGCTTTGTCATCACGATCTAATCAAGAGTCCAAAGGGGCCCAGGTCCTAACACCATTACTTAAGGATCAGGATGTTATGAATGAATTTGTAGCAGAGGCACAAATATACAAACCATATCACCACCCAAATATCTATTCCATAATTTTGTTCTTGGTTAACTTATTCTTTTTTATTACTAATACTATTACTACTGTTATTTGCCAATATCATTTCCAATCAATGCAGCTAATAAAACTTGTCTAAATCATGGGGCACATCAGCTGCACCCTTAGACAAGACGAAATTTGCAAAAAAGCTAGTTCTGTTAGTTGATTAATGCATTTATGCCAGAGTTATGGCTTATATCTGGATGTCCCCCCAAAGCCTCATGTAGTCATAGGTGGGATTTTCAGAGGTGGATGGGTCTAGAGTGTGTGGTGCTGGGATTAAGTGTGTGTGATGACTAAATTAGCCCACTGATTAGTCTGGCATAGTTCTGGGTGTGGATAACAGGATGGCCCATGCTTGGTCCACACCACCTACTTTAAGGGTGTGTAGCTTGGATAAAATATAAGGGACAGAAACAGGGCTGCTGTCATCGCTTGCTGCTTGTTACTTAGCTGCTATACTACTTTCTGCCTGTCATGAATTATCTGCCCTCTGTGATGCCCCTCTGCCATGTGCTACCCTGCCTTGGAGCCAGCTGATTATGGACTGAAACCTCTACAGACTGAGAGCTAAATAATCTCTTACCTCAGGTGTTGGGTATTTTGTCTCAGCAGCAAGAAAAAATTAACTAAGACAGTCAGTGATTTTCAAATTGAAGCCTGAAGTTACTCAAGGAAAATGAGGATAGAAATGGATTAATAGAAATATTTTTCTTGGAGACAATGAAGTTAACCTTCAGGGAATGAATGTATCTAAGGTCCCATATTCTCCAGTTTATAAGCAGCAATCACTGTCGGAGGGGCTCCTACAAAGTCCCGTATGTGCTTGATGTATGATGATTGAACAGGGGCAACACACGCGCATGCATGCGCGTGCACGCCCACACACACACACACACACACACACCCGTGTCCTCCTGAAGGGGAGCTTGGGAGCTGAATATTGATAACCACTCTGATATTCTCCTAACAGTCACTGTGAAGGCCCCTTACACTAGGGGTCAGTAGGCCTTGCATGGCACAGAATTCTCCCCAGGAGCTTTTCAGTCCACACCTGCTTCCTTTTTCCTCTTAAATATTTCCAAGCTGGTGCTGCACAGCTTTCTGAACTCTCCTCCTGCTGGGGAGGTCAGGGATGCCCAGATCATGCTGATTCCCAAAACCACAGCCTTGCTAATTCAGACTTGTGCTCCCACACTTGCTCCTCTGACCCGGGTCCCCTTTCTTCCTTGTGTCATGACCTCAGCTACAGTGCGGTTTACAGCCTTTACCCAGTCACACCCCATGGAGGTTAAGTGGGACACGGTGCCCGGCGCAATCCATTTTCCTATATTTTGGCTCCCGATAAATTTGAATAATTTCTGTTCCCTGTAAATTTCGGAAACTACCGCGTGGAGACGAAGGTGTTACTTTGTCATCTTGCTGTTGGTTTGATGCAGGGGACTCACTGGAGTTGTCCAGAGGGAAAACAATAGAATCTGAGGGCTGGCACTAAGGTACAGTAAGAGGAAAAGAAATAGATTCCAGAGATATTTGGGAAGCAGAATCCACGAAACTTAGAAATACGAGAGATTTTTTAAAAAATCAGGAATCAAGCTTTGCACTGCAAGGCCTGCAGAGTAGCTCTCCTGGCCAGGAGAAAGACCAAAGTCAGAGTTGGTCCTGTTGATTTGAAATCATCCCTGGAGGCAGGATAGAGATTAGGTGATAACTGAGGGCCATCCACAGGAGAAGGTAAACAAAGGTGGAGTTTGTTATCTTGAAAGTAAGAGTAATTTTAAATTATTCTCTTTCAGGGCTATTTACCCTTGGTCACAGTTGTTTACTGCAGGAGAAAATGCACCCTTCCCCCACTGCAGCCAGTACACTTCAATTTGTCAGTGCCCCCCCCCCACGGGTAATAGATCCTGTTCTAGATCCTGTTGCTTCTGGGCTCCTAGAAACTGCTGATCACTGGCATGCAAAGCTGGTTACTATGATGTACACTGTATAAACCAACCCCCAGTGGACAAGCCATTCTGCTTCTGTACTTCCTGCTTGCTTGTCTCATATAAGCCCTCAACCACCACAGATCAGGATCTGATAGTCTGGGAATGATCCCGATCAGTGTCCATCGATGTGAATAAATCTGTCTCCAAATCCTGGGTGTCCATTTGTTGTTTATGCTTGCCTTGCCATTGCATTACCATGGTTTCCCAAATCCTTAGGCTAACCAAAATTCATTATTAGTTTTTTTTCTTTATTTTTTATGCAGTGGAAAGTAACTGATTATTGTCTTATAAAATTATGACATAGAGTTTAAATTAATATGTTCTAATGATACATCTGTAACAAGAAACCAGAGACTTCTGTGGGAGGAATTATTTTCCATTACTCAAGTACTCAGGTCTCTCCCACACACCACAGCCCAACTCCCACTGGCATGCAGAAGACGGAGGCCACGCACAGCCACCTGCCTGAGGCCTTGAGAGCAGCCTCTGCTTTCAGCACTTGGCACCATCCACAGACATGAATAACTGGATCTGGGAACTATGCTCCAGACAGATGTAAACCTCAGCTCAGCAGGTCCCTCCCAGGCAAAAGGGGAAGGTAAAGCCCGCTACCCAGAGCTCCCAGAGCAGCTGCTATTCCTGTTACCCAGGCTTTGTTAGCTGCTTTTGCTCCTAAAACAAATCAAGAATGTTGATTATTGCCCACAATGATCTACCAGAACTGAAGAGTCACTCTACTCTGCTGTGACCGGAGATGCTCAGCAGGATTAATCTAGTAAATATAAAAAGCAGAAGCTGGAATGCACTTGTCCATGTCACTGGAATACAAAGTAAAGTGTGTCCAGAACTATCCAAGCAGCTCCGCTGATGACTGCGGGCCTCTGGGAATGCACCAGTGCCTCGGTTTCTCTCAGGAGCTCCAGACCAGCTTTCTTCCCAGGTGAGATCAATTTACCCTGACCTTCAGTCTACTGTGCTGTGGGCATCCTTTCTGGCCCCAAGCCCTGCTTCCAGATATGGGTCAGGACAGCCCAGACCCTGTAAGACACCTGCACTCTCATGGCAGGAGCTGAAGCCACTCTGACATTTTCAAAGATGACTTATCTTCCTATTTTTAAGTTTTATGTCCACTCTTATTAAGGAAGCCACTTAACGCAGTTAGAGCTAGTTTTTTAATAAGTATTTTTTTTGTTTGTTTTGTTTTGAATGTTTCTGTGACATAGACACAAATAGATTCACAAAGGACAAGAACACATGGATTTACTCTTTGAAACACATTAATGCTTCCTTGTGATCTGTCTTCTCTGAAAAGCTCAGAAAACCGACCTGCTGGCCAGGAGTTGGAGATGTCAGTCAGTTTCTGGCTCAACTTTCCCTGCATAGAGAGGATACTATGTCTTGATTTTCTGCACAGTTGAGAGCAAATAGTTTGAAACCACGCCACACAATCTGTAATCAATAGAACACTACACACTGAACAATGAGGAGCTGGTGGGAAAATCTGTGCCGAGGGGCAGCAGTGGTGTCTTAGGAGAGTTTTTTCTATGAGATCTTTTGCTTCACTAGTACTCGGTATTGTCCTCGAACACCAGCCCCATTTCGCTGGTGGACATAAAATACTGTATTTGAAATGAAAAAGTGTTCCTTCTTGATTCTTTTATGTCCACATAAAGTGCAAAGCACAAGAGAGGTCACTGGAAACACTTTGTGCATAAAGTTGGAGCGGCTGTTGCCACCGAGGCAGAGCTCAGTGATGGGAAGTTGGTCACTGCTAGGAACCAGAACAAGGGCTCCCTGGTCCTGCCCAGAGGGTCCTAGGTTCCCTAGTATTTAAATAACAACAACAATGCAATACCAAGCTACTGCATAAAGTAAAGGGATACACGAGTAGATTTTTATTTGTTCTTCTTTTCCCCCAAAGACAGCACAGGCTGTTTTGATATTAATTTCGGGAGCCATGCTGAGTTACATGCTTTGCAGTTTCTGGTATTTCTCATTTTCTTATCATTTCCCCTGTTTTCCTAGAGACAGTCTTTAAAAAGTGAAAAGGTAGCATTACCCTGACATGGAGGAAAATTACCAATCTACACACTTCAAAAATTTTTAAAAAATGAAAACCTTGTCTCTTGTTAAAAACTATGAAAAATATGTCTTCTCTGAATTGGCTTTCATTCCATGTTCTCCATAGCTCTTTTTTTTCCCCGCTTTGGAACCAGGGATCAAACTCACGACCCTGCATTGGCCAGGTAGGTACTTACACCGCTGAGCAAATCCTCGGCCCCTCTCCATGTATCTGATAATCAGACATCAGTATTTCTCAGCACACAGTTGAGTGTATTTTTGCATTTAACTGAGTCAGACAGTTACTACATATGTGTGCATAAAACTGAGTCTTGTACAATATTATTTTTAATAAGAAAAAACTTCTTAAAATCATTTTCTCCAAATAGCCAAAATGATAATTAGAGCCAGTGCACTTTTTACAATGTTAATAATCATTTGACTACCGAGAAAAACTTTTAACTAGCAAAAGAGACAAGCAAGTACTTTTTGTAGCCTTTGTCCTTATTCTTTAAAACTAAAGAAAAAGATTTCCTTTCTACGTATTTTACCCCAGTTCTTTTCATAAATGATTGGAACCTGTCTCCCTGGCAGGGCTGGGGCCTCAGAGCAAGGCCATAGTTTGTAAGGACCCCCCGCTGCCGCTTCGTGGGCCCATGTGGTCTGTGTGAAGATCTCCTCCTGCTAGTTACATATTTATGTATATGTTTTTGCTTCTTCTTCATCCCAGTTTTGAAAGTTTGCTCTTTAATGGAACAACATAAAAAATAGTACCTCCTAATGGGGTACATTTGATGTTCTGAGACATGTAGGCACTGTGCAATGTTTAAATCAATTAAACATACTTCTTCATTTATCATTTTTTTATGTTGAAAATTTTCAAAATCCTTTCCTCTAGTTTTGTGAAATATGTTCTATTTTCATGTTATCTATAGCCACTCATCCCGTTTTTATTATTTATTTGTTATTTAATACTATTTATCTGTCTATGATTTTGAAACAAGTTCTCATTATAGAGCCTAGCCTTACATCAAATTCATGATTCTCCTGCCTCAGGCTCCTAAGACCTGGGATACAGGCGTATGCCAACATATTTGGATTAAACTCCATTTTTAAGAAGTCATTTAAGTACTGTGGGAAGCGCTATATCATATTTTAACATATATTTTGTTATATTATTCTCACAAAATCATTGTTATTTTTATACAATTCTCATTCTGCATTAAGGAATTTAAGATGTTGTTAGTAAATGTCTGATCTAAGATCAAATTTTTTCTTACAGCTTCAAAGCTAGAAATAAAAATCTCATAGGTTTTGAGCATAATTATTTGGTTATAATAAATTAGTGGAATAATTGATTTAAACTTTATAATTGGTTAATGGAGTAATTGATTTAACCAATTGGTTACTTCCCAATATCCCCACTTAGCCTGATTTTTACAAGTGTCATAATAACTGAATTTTATACTCAATATTTACTGCATGTACTTTCTTAACTACAAGCAATAGCTCAGCTCTGCTGTGATCTGAACTTCGGATGCACTAGGGTAGTTTTGGTTGTCGAAGGCCGAAGCGTAATTCTAGTGCTCATTGAGCACAGCTTGAGTGCTGAATGTTGTACAGGGTATTGGACAATCCTCTGCCCAATACTCTGACCACACTGTGGACAAATGCCAACCCTACAGTCAGCACAAAGCCTGAACAAATATTGGCGACGATGCTGCCATCAATGTTATTTTAGCCACTGAGAGTTATTGCATGTGATGTTGGAAATATGGTAGTCAATAAAATTCATTAGTGGGTCATGAAACCTACTTAATGTGCAGTAGATAAGATTTTTTTCTATGACACATAAGGGAGCAGATGATAGGCATTTGTACTGCACATAGGGTCCTCTGTGAATGCTTTGCTCTGTTTAATAATTAGGCACAACAATTTGCATATGCTGAAATATGGTGAAAACGTGTGTTTTCCGTAGATGGCTTTAAAGATGCATGGTTAAAGTAACTTTAATGTCTTCGTTTCCTATTGACTTCATCGTGCTCCTGTTCCGCTGGGCACATTAGGCATTTGGTCTACACCGAACCCAGTGAGTCAGGCACTAATTATCTACGGACAACGTATGTATGAAACCAAACTGCAGCTTAGCGTCATTTGTGAAAATATTAGAAATGGAAGTGAGAACACATGAGCAAGAGAGAGAGGATAAACTCTGTTCCAGCAGAAATAATCCAGGAATTCTGAAACATGGAGATGGGTGTAGACTTCTGCAGCCTGGGTTTGTGGGTAGATATTAGATGAGCACTTTAGAGAAGGTGATGAATTTTAATTAAGAAAGATAAAAGGAAAGACATTTCCCCATGTTGATTGCTTAACAGAAGAATTAACAGAAGAATGTGCATATAGAGCTCTGTACACTGCTGCAAAACTCTTTTATTTATATGTTGAAAATGCCTTAGGGAATTTTATTTGCCTATAGCATATTTTTTAAAATCAGTTCTCTTAAAATGTTTGAGATTCAGGAACATATAAATACATTTTTTTAAAATTGCAGCTAAGTATTCAGTTAACTTTTCCATAATCAGAATAGACACATAAATAGTGGATGATAAAACTCCTAAAATAATGTAATAAATAGAGATGATTTAGCAGGTTTTCCAAATTTGGATTTTGTGTGTTCAATATCTTTTAAACATGGGCCCAGAAGTTTTGGGGCAAGCATTAGAATAATTTGAACATGGTACATAATCACCAATATTAGTGGATTGGATAGATCAATTAGTTAATAAGTTAACTTTAGAAATAAAATAACTCTTCAACACAGCCTAAATGTTTTATTTAAACATAAAATTTCTTATTCTGTGAGGAATACCTGATGAAAAGTAGACTAATAGTTACTTTTTAAAATTATTTTAAAATATGCGAAATTAAAAAAATAAAATATAAGAAATTTTTGTCAGTGGTTACTACAGTTCTGTTGAAATAAATATATGAGGCATTTTTTGAAATAAGTTTATAGTCATAAAGTGAAGTCATACTTTGAATTTTTTATAAATATTTCACAACATATTGACCTTTTGCTATACTATTCCTCTTACAACATTTCAACATATATGCATTTTATTTATAAAACAATATTTGGAGAAGTACATAAAAGTAGCAGCTGTTGAGATTCCTACATTATGACACAGTTAAAAGTACTATTGTCCAAAAAAAAAAAAAAAAAAACATCCACATGCAGTATGTTTAGAGGCAACGGCTGGTTTACGTTACAGTTTTAGTGGTAAAAATATATAGACCCAAAATGAGCATGATCCACAACTGTAAGTCTGTTTTTTATCTATAGAGCTGAAGGAATTTATATCCTTTTGTACAGTGATTATTTTAAGCTAACATAAGTGACATCTTTTTCCATATTTAATTTGCTGACTTGGAAACCTATTATTGTAAGTAACAACTATTTATTGTGCATAACTTTATCCAGATTTAGACTTCTTTTAGCTGAATTTGCTGTTTTAGAATATTAATCTTCCAATAAAGTATTTCATGGATCAAAAGACGCTTAAAGAACAAACACCTATATTTTAGCACCATAACGTGTTTGCAGCTTTGTTCACTATATCATTCGTGTTTCGTTCAGGGCTCTTGTTCTGGTTTGTACACTGGATTTCTACCTGAATTTATTACAGAAATTACATCTGAAGACCGTATTTATCTGGGTGAGCCCTTACCCTGCAGCTTCCTTCCAGCAAGCCTGACACGCGCAGTGACGCAGCTCCCAGAGCCGGCAGGACCCCGGGCCTCCCCGTGAGCTCCTCGTGCCAGAGTGCTGGGGAGCAGGGAGACTCATGCAGCATCTGAGTTTTCTTGGCCGCATGTGGTTGAGCCAGGAATGAGCACCAGGCAGATAAAAACTCATCAGTGAACCATCTCTGGATCACTGGTCACTTTCCTAAGATTTTCCGCCAACGTGACCGTGGTCTCCGGGGTTGGATGGCTAAGGGAACTCAAGGGCCCAGTTCTGACAAGGACCAATGGGGTCATATTGATCTGAAGGGATGACAAACTGGGAATAAGAAATGAATAGGACCGACAGGGGGAGAGCATTAGAAACGAAAATCTGCCCAGCCCAAAAGAGAGAAAGAGCGAGCTGGTGATTTCCCTCTCCTTCTGCCTAAGACAGGGCTGAGCTTCCTGTACTTTGCTCTGATTGATGAGTGTTTCAAAACTCCTTGCTTGGTGGTGCCTTTGTGCGTCTGCTCAGGGTGGGTCATCAGGAAGGAGCTTCCACAGCCAGGGTTGCTGGTGAACAGCCCTGTGACGCAGAGGCCCAGGCAGGCAGCGGAGGCCCAGGACGTGTGGATACCTCACATCCGGCACTCACTTGTCAGAGCCAGCTGCATTGATGGAAAAATGAAAAGATCGTTGAAAAGATCTCTGCAGGAGGGAGCCGCACTTGCTGATTGCAAGGGAAGTAAGTCATTTCTATAACAAGAAAGCACAACCTAGATGATGATCGATAATCGATGTCGTTTTTCTCAGGCTAAATTAGCCCAGAACAGAACACTCATTTGGATACAGTGAAGCCCTCTTTCACGCAAATGCCTGCTTTCTTCTGTTTCCCTGGTCCTTCTTGTGTAGTTTAGTTTTACCTAACAGGCAAATCACTGGCTTCATAAGGACTAGCCAATGTTTGCACTGAGTTATCCAAGCACCAACTTGTTCAAAAAAGGACTCAGTAAGTTCAAATAAGATGTCAGATAGGCTGCAACAAACCAAGAGGTGGAGGGTCAGACCCTTCTTCATCTGACCGTCAGGATGATTAGTTCCTGTGTGATAACTGATTATTCTGGCTGAAAACCTTAGAAGGAAACCTACAGGCAAGTTCACCCTTGAGGCAAAAACTCATTGAAAAGCAAGGGAGTCCAGACCAGCGACAGAGGTCAGCACTGGCGTAGAGGATCCTGGGAAACCCAACTCCAGGTGTGTGTGAGGTCCTGACAGGAGATCCCTCCGGACCAGCTGAGCTGACGTTTTTAATCAAGCTTGGAAGATGATCTGCGTGACAAACAAGGAGCAAGCAGAAACACCACTGAGCGGTGAGGCTGCATTGAAACCGCTGAGCCACAGTGAGCAGAGACCCTGTCATCCACTGTCTTCTGACAAGTTTTCTCTCTTGTACACACATTTTTCGCTAGCCAGCAGGTCCTGCTGAACAGGCAGTGGGACACAAAAGCAGACAGGTGTGAAGTGCATGAAGAAGAAGGTGTCTGAAGTGCGTGAGCTGAGGACACAAGAAATGCAAGACTGGATGCTGTCACTCTCACAGAGCATCTTGCTGGTCGCAGTGGCCGTTTCCTATCACCTCTTTCTCAGGAATCCTCCTTGAATGCCTCTCAGACACTTTACCAATGTTCTTGTCCCTACCCAAAACAGTTATCTCATTTTTTCAATAGAAAATTGTCATTCCTTTGAGCTCAGTAGCCAGCCGTACACTTGTCCCAGCCTCACCATCCGTCCCGGGGAGCAGGGTGTGCTTTGCTGGAGCCTCGAGCACTCGCAGGCACCCCAAACATTGCGTCTCCTCTGTGCACTGGGAACACGGAAGCATGGAGAGGAAATAAATCAGTTTACCCATTTCCTGAATGCAGTTCTTAATTCCACTTTCCTGCGGTTATCAGGTAAATATTCTAGCAAAAAAATGACAGTATTGTTGTTTCACATATAGGTTCAGAACCATTGAATGTCTGGAATAAGCAGATGGTTCCTATACAATTGACTAAAGTGTTATTTCTGAAAATAGTGACAAACAGATGTGTTAGTATAATTCACAGTTCTCCAGTAAGTCAGAACCAATTCATGTGTGTGCCTGTGTGCATGCACATGCGTGTGTGTGTGTGTGTGTGTGTGTGTGTGTGTGTGATAAGAATGGCAAGTCCCAAGTCTTGCAGGATGAGTCAGCACATGGACACTCAGGAAAGCTGGAGTGTCATTCCAGTCCGAGTCCAAACGCTGAGAACCAAGAAAGCCAATGGTCCTCTGAATCGTCATGCTCAAAACCCAGTAATGCTGATGCCCAGTTCCCAGGGCCTCAGGCACAGCAGTGACCCTTGCTTGGGCAGGGTCAGCTCTTTTTATCTGGTCAGAAGCAGCCCCTGCACACCAGAGTGGGCAGCCTGCTTCCCCCAGCCTACCACTGGAAACTTCGATGTCACCCAAAAGAGGCTCACAGGGAACACACCCAGAATGTCCTGCATATCTGGGCATTCATGGCCCAGTCAACTCGACACACAGATTTCCTCTCTTGTCCACACATTTTTGACTAGGCAGACACTGCACACATCGCCTTAAAACCGTAGGCAGTCCCCAAAGAAAGGCGGTGGGCAAATCTTAAGTTTTCCTAATGTAACAGTATAATTATGCTGCATAAACTCAGAGATGCACAAGTACTTCCCCAGAAGAGGACACAAAGTCCTTGAGGGGGAGGTTTATACTTGTTGACCTCTCACTCTATTCAGTTCATGTTTCCAAGTGAAACGCTGTGAACTGAATGGCTTATAAACCTCAAGATTTATCACTGGCCATTCGGGAAGCTGCCGGCCCAGTGATGGTCCAGTCGGTGTCCGGTGAAGCCCACTGCATCCACGGTCCTTCCCACTGTGTCCTCACTTTGTAAAGTGGGAAAACTGCACTCTCTGCAGCCCCTTATAAAGGCATTCTCTGGTTCATGAGGACCCACTTCATGACCTAATCACCCCCCAAAGCCCCCAACTATGAATACCACTGAGATTCAATTCCAACATATAAAGCTGGTGAGGACAAATATATTAAGACCATGGCTGCCACAGCTCAATAGAAGAATATAAAGTTAACAATCCTTAAATGCTATAAGTCAGTGCATCCTAAGTTATACATCAGGGAATACTAAGAGAGACAAGAAGTGATTTGCTGCGGTAAGATATATATACACAGCAGCCAAACTCCTCACAATGCCGTAGGATAACAGCTGTACAAATACAAAAACCTGCCTTCATTTGCTCACTCAGCTGTAATCCACAGGCTGAGTGGATTCTCTCCTAAGTTCCGGTAAAGAGCTCTGTACCTCTTCCTGTTTTTGCAAGGACAGCAGCATTAGTGATAGAAGCACCACCCTTACGACCTCATGTAAATCTGACAGCACCCTAAAGAATCCCACATCCAAATACTAGTCCAGGAAAACATCCAATGCATTTTAGCCCTCACAGATTGTATTGTATATGACAAATAATACATGGATGATCAGTTAAGTTCATTTGTAGAGTTGATATGTTAAATTACTTTTAAAATCATTAAAATGCAGATGCATCAAAGGAGGGTAACATAATTTTCGTCAGTGGTAGCTGGTGTTTGATGAAGATGTGTAGAATACTGAATTAGGGTACCAAAACGCCTTTATCTCTGTGATCTGAGCACAATTAATTAGATAAAATGCAAAGCTCCATCCTTTAGTCTCAGTCACCTTGTCTCAAGTGCTGCTGGCCACTTGTTGCTTCCAGGGGTGGTCTATTAGACAGTGCAGATAAGGACTATTTCCTCCAAGGTGGAAATTCTATCAGAGACCCTGGGGTGTAAGGTCAGTGATATGATCTCTGCAGGGCCTGGCAGTCGAACTGGCCTTCCATCTGTCTTTATAAGTAAAGCTTTGCTAGAACTGAGCCACAGCCCCTTGGCTACATGTTGTTTGTCACCATTGTCTCATTATAATGCTAAAGTTGCATAGATGCAAGAGACGCTTTACAGCACTGAGAGTCTAAACCATTTGGAGATCAGCTTTTTATAGGAACAATTTGTCAAACACTGACCTAGAGATTTCCTCTAGAAAACTGAAAATTAGTGTAGTTTCCTGGCTTAAGAACTACTTCCACAGGAGCATGGACACATCTTTTCCTCCTGTGTCACTCAGCTTTGCCAGTGGTGGGCACAGTGCATGATGCTCACATCTTAAAGAAGAAGGGTTTTTTTTCGGATTATGGTTTTCAGAGAATTTGGTCCATGGTACTGATATAGGTGAATGAAACCCCCAACCCACTAGATGTCCGGTACAAGTTCATGTTTTTTTAAAAGTGAAGAATGAATTTTAGGAACAACGGAGGTTAAGAGCAAAATAAATTTATTGGGAGAAAGAAAGCTTCTGCCTGAGAGAGACAGAAGGGGTCCCGAGCCGGTTGCCAAAGACTCTGTCTTTTCTAGGAACTTTTATAGAGCAAAACCACGAGGTGAGGGGAGTCCAAGCTGGGGAAAGGTATGGGAACTCCCAAGGTGGGCATCAGGTGGGACAGAACTGTGGGCAACCAGTAACATTAATCGCTCAGGTAAAATTGATTAACTTGTGGGAGGAGCACATGGGGAAGCCAGTCACTTAGCAAGCAGTGTGCTTATCAGCTGGGACTCTTCCTGTAGGGGGTTGGGATACTGATTTCTGGCTTCCATAGGGTGGTAGAGATCTATTTAGAATATCAGTCCTGAGGATGTGGGTGCATTTGTTTGATCTTTTGTCTTGAGGCCTGGCCCACAGCAGGCAGTGTCTGTCTCCCCTAGGTTGCAGGGTATCTGCGCTTCTGCACTGGCTCTTTCCAGGACACAGCCCTGGCTCGCTGCCTAAACTATTCCTATCTAGCTCAGCTGCAAGGCAGAAACAGGACGGTGAATAAGAGCCGCTCATTCCCCTAAGGGCAGGAAGCAGAGCAAAGGGATGGAAGCCTGGGACATAAAAGGCTCTTCTGGGTCCCCTCTCCGGCACCCACCTCCAGCCAGCCCCAGCTCCTCACAGCACACTGGGCTCTGAACTCATCCCCAGAGGAGCCCACTGACAGCACAGTGCCCCATGATCCAAACACAAGAGACTTTTGATCTCTAAACAGTAGCAACTGCCTCCTCCCTTTCTTTCTTTTACTCATTTTTTTTGCTTGTCTGGTTTGTTTTTCCAGACAAAGTGATGCTGAGCAGTTCAGACCGGCCTACAACTCACTATTAGCTCAGGCTGGTCTCAAACCCATTGCGACCCACCTGCCTCAGCCTCCTGAGTGCTGGGATTACAGGTGTACGCCACCATACTTGGCTCCTTTTCTCTAATTATTTCAGTCATATGTTTCCTCTGCTTAATTACTTCAACCATATGTTTCTTTATTTGAATTGCTAGATTCTCAAGAGGAAAATCTCTTGAGAAACTTCTTCATCACTTGATAATAAAAAAGAAAAACATCGACTTAGATTCCTGAATACTTTCATAAATTTTTAACCACTAGGACATTAAAGTGTAAATACAGTAGTGTTTTTAATGAAAGCCAGAGAGGATGTCAGTTTTGTGTCATGTGGAGTGGGATGCGGAGAGGAAGCAATCTTCTTTCTGTTTTATGGTCCTGAATAAAGAGGAAAGTCCTCCAGGGATGGAGCCCAATATATCTCTGTAGCTATTTTACTCTGCAAGAGAAAGTTCATATTCCCACTATTGGGTACTATCTTTCATTCCAGATTGATTCACTTTTAGAAAATAAAAAAAAAACAGCTGTGCAGGCAGGATAAAACTTTTTCCCATTTTCTCCTTTAATTCTCATATAAAAACCTTCCAAATCTTCCCTTGACCTTTTTGTGTATTACTGTGAGAGGGGGTTACATACGGGGCAATAATAAATATCTACATAAAATGAAAATTGTTTGCAAAATACGTCCCCTGCTACTTTAAGTATAATTGAAGTTAAAATTTGAGTTCAACTATAACCCTAAGCTATGCAGAAAACTGAAAATAAAATCTTGATTTGCTTATTAGTCATAATATCAGGCTCATAAAAAATCTACTAAGTTTTTCCCATATGTATCAAAGCAAGAAATTACTTTGCCTGTGAGTAGATACAATGATCCAGCTAATATTTGCTCAGAATATTTATTCATTTCTCACAGTATTTAAGAAATTACTGAGGCAAATTATGGTCAGTTACTATTTCCCCATATAATACAATTAATAGCTGTCACAGACAGTTACTGTACACAGATGGGGACAATTTGTGATGCAGTGTAACCCAGCTGTACTTCTGCTAGCCGTGTGATCTCCCAGAAGCTACTTAAACTTGCTGGTTCTCACATCTCATGTCAATAAAACAGGGATAAAATGAACATCTGCCAGGACACTGCTTGAGAACTAAATGAGTTAAATATCTGCACAGTTCTCTGCACAGCCCCGTCAGCGCTCACTGAATGTTAGCACTGTTATCAACAGAGAAAGGCAAATACCTCCGGACTGGTTGAGTTAGTCTCCAAAATCCCTTCATGTTAAATTCTCTAAGCCACCGTTTTCTCTTCTATAAAATAGGTATGATGATTTCAGTTGCGATAGGAGAATCCAAGGACAAAAACATCAAGGATTCTTGCCATATGGGAAATGGTTAATCAGTGGTAGTTAAGGCTGATTTAATAGTGTAACTATGAAAACTCGAAATTCACAGCCTTGTTCCCTGCAAGTCTGGCTAGCAGACATCCACGCGATGTGCAGTCCATTTCCTCGTGCCTCCCTGGAGATCGGGCTCGTCAGAAATGTCGAGAAAGCGTTTCACACATAAATGTTATGCTTGCCTTTTAGGAAAAGCAGCCTCTTTCCTTTTGCCAACTGGAGAGTTTCCCTTAAGTGGGGTTTCGCGGAGAACATGAGCTCATGGGCCAGGAGAGCTCTGCACGGCTGAGGTTATGTACACCAAGCTCCCAGGTCACAGGTGAGGTCCCCGGAGCTCATGGCAGCTCAGCTCAGCTCAGCTCAGCTCAGCTCAGAGTTGAACTCTGCTTGGCCCAATCCCTGCAGAAAGTTGGACTGACACCGGCCCAAGCTGCGGCTGCATCACTTGCCTAAGCATTTATGTCCACGCCTTCTGAGTATTGGTTTCCATCCCACCAGGGCGGCTCCCCAGCTGTTCATGTGCAGACTTACTTTTTCTCCAAGTTCTATACTTCCTAGAAGCAAAGATCTTGGTATCTTTTCCTTTGAGTGCCTTTTAAGTATACACATCAGTTCATGATCAAATTGACAAATGTTAATGTGGAAACAGTGAAAGCATCATGGATCCTTGAAATTTAAATCCTACCGTGTAAGGGTGAGGCGTCTAAAGCAGTGATAGAATCACTGATATTCAGATCTACCTCCTTCCGTCTAGATATTTGCACACTCAAGTACGATGATTCCATAGACCCACTTGCAGCTTTCTCAGTGCAGGCATCACTCCATCACTTCGGCAATGCTTTACCACAGTGATTTGAAGAAGAAAGCACTTCCCAAACACCAGATGTCTGACTCCTAAAATACTGATGCATGCTAGTGAGTTTCCTCCATCCCCTTTCTCCAGCTTCCACAATCAAAAGCCAAGGTATATGTCATACAGTGAGTGTGACCTTACCATTCTTCTACATAAAAATAATTAAGTAATTCAGGAGACTGAGGCAGGAGGGTCGCCATGAGTTTGAGGCCAGCCTGAACTACATAGCAACCCCGTTTGAAACAAAACAAAGCAAAATACAACACAATGAATCAATGTCTGCTAAGTTTGAAAATTAGTAAGTAATTTGTGAGATAAGTTTCCTCAGTCAACTCTTACAATGGTTACTGTCTCTGATCCCAGGCAGTGAGCACCATTATGTTAGTCAGCTTATCCATTACTGTATCTCAACACATGACACCACCATTCAAACAAGCAGAGATTGGATTTGGCGGATGGTTGCGGGAGACTGAGTCCATGAATTTCTTGGGAGGCAGACACGTCATGGCAGAAGGGTGTGGTAGGACACAAATCTTCTTAGTTCATGCAGCCATGGAGCAGAGCAGGCAAATAGCGCCAGAGAGGCAGGGGCCAGGGATGGATACAGACCTCAAGGCCGTGCCTAGTGACACACCTGGATACCTGAGAAGCAGGATTTACTGGTCACTTACTGGATCCCGAGGCTACCAGTCACACTAGTAAGATTATTTTTCCCACCGTTTCTTGGACTTACAGACTTTCTGAACCTCAAGCGATCCAGAAGATGAGGAAATCAGTGGACTGAGAAGTTTGCTTTCATGTTATAACCTTCCTGTGTGTGTTAAAAATCTGGTTCTACACTGACCTGCATTAATCATACAAAGTGGCAACACATTTTATGTTTTGGGGCCATTACTTAAACTGAGAATGATATCTCTCATTTGCATTAATTTGGAAAAAAAATATTGAGAATACATAATTTAACCTCTTGTAAATTATTGTCTGCATTCTTAATGGTATACACATAGTTGTCACTTAAATATCAACAATAAAAATAAAATAGTCACAAATGTCAAACGCAAGTATAAGATATATACATATATATTCTTAGGACATATTTATAAGTCCTGATGATAAAAATTAATGCATGAATGATCTACTTTCCTTCTCACGGAAACTTTTTTCAAGTATTACTTCAAAAAACTCAAAAGTACAAATTCTTCAAATCTTTAGATTAATAAATTCACATTCCTTTCTCTTAACATTTGATGCATTTCAGATTATGCTGTGTAGTTTTTAAGTGAGCTTCGTAGTTTCTAATGTTTGTATTAAAATAGAGGACATAAAACATTGGATATGGTTTTTTAAGCCATGATTACAAGTGAGGATTAGGATCATACTAAATGTATCCATAATGTAATTAAGCAAAATTGTGAATTTCAAAGAAGAGATACCATGTCTGTTTAATTTGACAGAAAAGTGGTTGCTTGGAAATGTATCTGGTATCTTCCAAAACTAGCCGAGCAGCTGCCAAACTGGGTTGGAACAAAATAGTAGTACGGAAAGGAGACGAGGCTGCCAAGCACATGGCCACCATCACCCTATGCGCTCAGTCTGGTTAGAAAATTGTCCCTCATGCCAGGATGCCTGGCTGCACCCTGCTGAGCTGTTGGAATTCAGTACAGCTGCCATGGTGGTCACCAGACTCTGGCTATTTTCGTTGCCACCATAGTGTTCCAAAGGATTTGCAAACCTTCAGACAGTGCAGAAACACAGCCCGGGACAGAGCGGCCTGAGGGGCAGAGCGCAGGGCGAAGCTCAGTCTGCAGCTCATGCCCTGGCCACACCGCCCAGGACTGTAGGAACCCAAGTCTGGCCACTTCCATTCTGCTTGTTAGCACACGTTTGCGGTGTACAATGATTACACTCACTGTGGGGGTCAGTGTGTGTCCACAGTGCATCTTCGTTCTTTTTATGTTCCCTTCCCCTCCTTTCCCATTTTCACCAGCTCCATCTCCCTAGTTCTTACCATCTACCTTTTGTTTCACACTTAATTTATTTATACTATGAGTTTCTCATATCAGGGAAACCAGGTGGTATTTAAACTTGCATGTCTGATTCATTTCACTTACTGTTATGGTTTCAAGGTCCATTCATTTTCCCACAAATATCTAAAATTTATCTTTCTTTATGGCAGAGCAATATGACATATTTTTATCTGTTCACCTGTTAATAGGTATACTTTCAATTTCAAAGATTTAGTCATGAACTGTACTGCTATAAACATGTGTGTGTATATCATTACAATATGATGATTTTAACTCTTAGGAAGGCACTGAGTTGAAAGGAAATTTAATTTTAATTATTTGAGGAATCTCCACACTGATTTCCACAGTGGTGTACTAGTTTACATTCTCACCAACAAGGTAAGTGGGTCTTTCTGTCTACAGCTTTGCCAGCATTTATTACCTGATGGCTTGATGATGGCCATTCTTTGTGGAGTACGATGGAATCTCAGTGTTGTTCTAAATTGCATTTCTCCAGTGGTTCATGCTGCTGAATATTTTCTCATGCATCAGTTTTAGAGTAAACACTCTTCAGCAGGCCTTAACAAGGTGCCAGTCTGGCCAATCAGTGGACCTATGTTACTATGGTAACCAGCCCAAAAAGAAAACAACATCCATCTTGTGTTTTGTCGGAGATGGTTTTGATTCCTCTCTCTGTTACATCTTTAATTGCTGATCAGGTAGAATTCTTCATCTGAGCTGCCACCCCTGCTCACATGTATTTCTGAGGAATTGCTGATGTGCTTCACTGTCAATGATTTTCTTGTTCAGTACTATGTGCTTAACTTGGGTTTTCCACCATTGATCTACAACCCCAGTCCTTCCCAGGTTTCATGTTGAGACAGACTCTTGCTATTATGCCCAGTCGGGGCTCAAAACTCACAATTATTTTGCCTCAGCCTCCTCAGTAGCTGGGACTACACATACACAGCATCACAGCCAGCACTGCTAATACCTTCCTTCTCCAGAATTGTTCTTGTAAAACATTGCAGAGTTTCATTTCACCTTTTACCTATCCATGTAGAGCTTAACTGCATCAAGATAATGACTTCTTTATGAGACAATGCAACTATTAGATTTAGCTAAAATTCTAAGGTTATGTCGGCATTCAGATTAACCCATTATCTGGTCACCAGATATAATGGGTTTTTTTAGTTGTTACTTATGTTAGTTAGCTGTTACTAATGAATCCTGAGTCGGAATGGATGACTGGTATACAAACATCAGAAAATTAACAGCATTCTGAGACCCAGCTCCTCCCTCTCAGGGCTGCTAATGTAACTGATTAGTGTGAGTTCCCTTGCCCTGCACAACTGTCTCAGAGCTTAGCCACACTTGTGCAGCTGTTAATACAGAAGATGATTCAATCACACAGTGAACTCCTCTTCCATCAGGAGAAATGGTGCTTTAAGTGGAATTTTTATTGACTGGCACATCAATTAAAAGTAGAGTTGGACTATGTAAATGAAAAAATCTAAAAGAATAGGATTTAAGTACAGAAATTTAATTTTCTCAGCGACAGAAGAAGTCTGGGCGGACAGGCCAGCTCAGTTTCCTCCCCTTTCTGCCATCACTGTAGGAACACAGCTGCAGCTGCAAACCAGAGTGTGGTGCTGGCTGTCTTGTAAAGAATATTTCATTGTAAATATCCCTAGGAAACAGAGAGAGAGTCCGCCTCCTAAGCAAAGGGTGAGCGAGTTTCTGGCTCTGTAGCACAGGCGTTGTCTGGGTCTGTGGTCTTGGCTCTGTGGGAACTGGGACTCACTAAACAGGGGCAAAAATATGCTGCTGTTGTGAGACAGAGAGTCTTTTACCCCAATCCCATAGCCATGTGCCCTCTTCCAGCTCCCTAGGCAGCAGGTCTGCTCGGGTGAGCCCATGAAATGCCAAACCCAGATGACTTGGGGTCGAAGGCAGTCTTACCCATTATATCTGATAACTTCCTTCTGTCCAGAACTGGGGTAAAGACCCACTTCCAAGCCCCAGGGGAGGCTGGGAGGTATTTCCTTAAACTTGGGGCCATAACTGGAGTGTCCTTACGAGGTGGGAGGATGAGTCGATTTCAAGGAAGTGCATAAAAAATCATGGCCACAGCCTAAAATGATTTGTTTATAATTTATTGTTATGTGAAAAAGAAAGAGAGAGAGAGAGAGAGAGAGAGAGAAAGAAAGAAAGAGAAATTTACAAATAAATGAAGCAGATCATAGATTAAATAGTCTGTAACAAATGTTTGTGAAAGATACCGCTGGATGAGAGAGGTATCTTAATCTGCTAGATCTGCTACAGCAGAGCAGCACGGGCTACAGGGCTTGAACAGCAGGCTCTTGTCCTGCAGTTCGGGGGCGTGTGGCATCCTGGATCAAGCTGTCTGTCCCAGGGTTAGCTCTGCTCAGAGCCATGTGCGGGAGGGGTCTCACCCAGTCCTCTCTCCAGGGCTTGGAGATGGGGCTCTCCTCCGACAGCCTGGGTTTGGGACCAACTTTCCCTTTTCATGTGGCTGCCCATTGTATGTACTGGATTAGAATCCACCCTGATGACATCACTGTAGTTCCTGACCAGTAACATCAGCTGGTGACAAGACAATTAACCTATTGCCAAGTGAGGCCGCCACCTGCAGAACTGGGGGTTAAGATATTGACATAACAGACTTTCAGAGGACACAGTGAGGGCTGTAAAAGAAAACATGAGTGACTTATTCTCTTTAATTTCTTTTTTCTTCCTAATGAGCGTATTGTTTCTGGGTTGTTTCGATGCCTTTAGAAAGATTACAGTTTTACAAAAGTTCTGAGTGTTTTGTGTGCTCACAATGCTTATATCCTCAGACTGAAGTTTATTGTCACCCACACACTTTTTAAAAAGTCTCCAGTGAAAAATGCTGTTTTGTAGCCAAGTCTACAGGTCATTGCCTGTAGAGCTGTCATAGCAGAGTGTCACAGTGCTCTCCGTCTTCATGAGTGTTTTGGTTTTGCTTGCTTGTGTCCTTACATCTCCAGTCCCATGTGTTCTCAGAAGCGTTCACATGCTGTCAGTCTCTGAGTGTGTATCTTTCAGTAGGGCTGTCTGCAGGTCTGGCATGTTTTTAGCCACTTGTTATAACTGACTTCAGCACCAAACTGGTGGGAAATCATACCCACTCGCTTCATCCCCAATGCTAAGGACACACTGAGCAGCGTTTGTGAGTGATGGCTTTGCCAGCCAGCAAAATGTGGAGGTAATTGTAGTCGTGTGACACACAAGAGCAGCCTGACCTCCAGGCATGGGGACTAGGGAACAGGCCAAGATAAAAGGAAGAGCAGAAACAAAGACCACATTCTGAAGGGTCTTGCCGAGGGCCTTACCCTGGCGGAGGACTCGTTAATGAATAACCACTATTGAATAGCTGCCATGGACGCAAACAGAGAACTATTCTATTAGTTTCATGTCACTTAAAAGTTACTCATTTGTCTCTGAAAAGTCAAATATTTCATATCATCCCCAAAGGATAGCAGGAGAGAAAAGCTTGGGTAACCAAGTCAGACAAAATGAGAGAGGGGAAAACAGGAATAATGAAGCAAAGCTGGAGACGGACGAATGGCCTAAAACCAAGGAGGAGGAGGAAACTGAAGACAGCACAGCACACATCTGATATGATCCACTGAATGACACACCAGCACTAACCCCGAGAGCTCACAGAGGGTTGTGGAGAGACGGACTGCTATGTTCTTGGAGACACAACTCTAACACAGGACAGTGTCTGGATTATTTTAATATTTGTATCCTGGCTAGCACGAAAGGTTAGAGCTCTATGTAAATGTTTATTAGTCTTTGTTTAACATCAGTGATATGATTGGATATTAAACCAATTATACTCAACAATTTAATTTCTACAACTCAACACAGCACTTATTTTCCCACTTCCGGGTTTTCAGGTATCTAGAAACAAATGCTAGCGCTTTGTTCTCATTTGTGCATCTCCCGTAATTCCAGGTTATTGTCTTAGTTCCCAATTGTTAGGTTTCTGCTCTGCTTCTTGCAACTTCTAATTGTGAGAGCCCCGTGGGAGATGTCCAGGAAACACAGCAGGGTGCTGCATGATCTGTCAGTTTAGTTACTAATGTGTTAGAGAAATCAGCTCAGATTAACAGTGCATGTATTGAATTAATTCTTTATTTTGCTTGGCCTTTGAGAAAGTGTCTCAGTGTGTAGCTCAGGCTGGGGTGAACTTGTGCTCCTTCTGCCTCAGCTTCCCAAGTGCTGGAATTCCAGTCCTGTGCCACCATGCCTGACTTCATGTTTTAAATTATTGTTTGTCAATTTATTATTTTTCCTACAACTACCAATGTATTATCAGTCCCTAGAACTTTCCTCTCAAATTAAAAAAAAATTGTCAAAAAGTCAAGAACTATGTAACACAATTTATATTTAAAATATTGAACACATTGAGTCCTTTACATAAGCAAGATTTTAAGAATTATTGGCTCCAAAGGAAAAACTCACACAGAATCTGAATATTTGGTTTAAATGTCAGTTTGGAGACACGATTCAGAAGATCTCAAGCCAGGCGGCATTTGTCATGTTCCAAACTTTGAAAAAATTTCATCTGAGAAAATAAAACATTTTTAATCAGACTTCATGAATAGTAACATTAGTCAGAGGGATATATTTTAAACTTGGGGGAAAAAAAGAGAGAACAGCAACATTTCAGAAAGGCAGTGCAGAACTGGAAATCCTTTGTTCTGACAGGACTGTTGGGTGGCCTGTCCCCGAGATCCACCAAGCTCCAGCCACTAGGATGCAAATTTCTTAATTTCAGGGGGCTTCCAGGAGAGTCTCCAGCCTCTGCCAATGATTCCAGGGTTTGGAACTGGCTTCTCCAGAGTGGACGTGAGCAGAAGAATCCAGATCAGTGACATCACGAGCTCCAAATCTGCTGTGCCAGCAAAACTCCCCCAAAACCCCAAAAGAAAGAAAAGAAAAGGAATCCCCGGTGACCTGTGAAGAGTCATGTCACCATCAGCAGGGATCTTCCCTCTTCCTGGCTGGGGAGCAGACGGCAGCTGCCCAGAATGCTTCACTCTGTGCACAACTTGGGGCAGGCCACGTATGGCACCAACTTCTCCGTCTGCCATACAAACCTAGGTAAATCGGCAAGGCAATATGAGTACCTCCCGTACTTTGAAAAAAAAAAGTATATTTGGTAACAGTCCTGTAACAATCCCTTATAATCCTTATTGTACATCCATGTATAATTCAAATAGAATAATTAAAAATTTAAAAGAGAACAAATCTCAACTTTAAAAATATTCAAATCCAATATGTTAGTGAATTAATGATATTCAAAGACTATCACATTATCTGAAATATGTACTTCACCTCCACCTCCCAAAACATGACATCTTCCCAGTCAGTGTATTCTACCTTAAACATTTTAAAATACAATTAAAAATTCTAAGCAGCTACATATCATGGGAGAGTTAAAGTCACTTGTGTTGTTTATTTTTGCAGTCAGTATACTCCCACCATTCACTGATAATCTACCATTTCAGTATAAAACTTTAGAATACTTTGGAACAACTGATTTGAAAACAGTAGGAATCCAGTCTAGAGACCAACGTGCGCACCAGGGTTCACATGCATGCACATATGTATATCTGGGGGTACAAATATATGAGAGGGAAATCTCAAAACTTACAGGGGAAACCCTAAAATTTGGCTGTCTAGTAAGCATGCTTTCATCTGATGTGACACATTATATTTGAAGAGATCATTTTTCCCATCACTGTTCAACATTAAAAACACAGACGTAAACTACTTTTTTTCTTCCGAGCTCTGAAAAAATCTACTGAATTTGTATTAGTGTAGTCACAAAAATAGATCAGAAGACGCTAATCCATGAGAAATGTGTCTCCTCTCATTTTCCCCTTCCTTTAATACCAAGAGATGCTTATAATTTAACCAGGCTTGCTTTGGGTAACAACCAGCATGGGGTCGAAACACACTGAGTCTGCTTTCTAAGGAAGTACAATACTTCGCATTTTTGATGCATCACTGAACCAAGGTCAAGTAGGGCAGTTCCAGCACAAGCTGGCACCCCAAACTCCACACACCGAAGTAACTCAATACGCCCTCTGCATCTCTCCCACGTTACCAAGTGGGTCATCAATCTCTCCACCCACTGAAGCGGCTGTGAATTTATGGCATTGTACTTCCCATCACTCTGCTCAGCTCTTGGGATCACTTAGCAAATCAAAACAAAACTGAAACATATTTATTTTTGATTGACAGATGAACCTATAGGGATTATTGTCCCCACCGAGAACTTTGGGAGGCCACAGACACTATCAGACACAGTGAGCGTCCCCAGCAGAAGAAATGTAATTATCCATGTGGCGCCTTCCTAACTCTCTTCGAAACTAATTTAAGAGCAGCAGTGGGGTCCGTCGCCTTTAGGAGAAATAATTAATGTCAGAAAAGTAGAATTTACACAATTCCTAGAGTGCAAATTTAAAAGTTGCATCAGAGCAATTAAGAGTTCTAGCGATTTTGTTCCTAAGAAACTGGGCCTTTCATTTCGTGAACGTGATAAATAACCGAACCGAACCACTGCAGTCCATACATTTCCCTGCTGTTTAGCGCCTGTTTAAGTTTTGATACATATTTCACTCTAAGTAACATAAGGCAGCAGCGACACTGTATTTCAACCACAAAGAGACAAATGGAAGCGTCTGCGGCTTTATTTGAATAAATCTTTCATTATGCGATTATATAGTCACATTTCCACACAGCAAAAGGAGGTTTTAAGTTTAGAGGAATTTTTTTTTTCTCCTTGTAGTAAGACACCTGAGCATTTGCACATGTACACATATCTCTCCTCTAAAAGGAGCCCTGCTTGGCTTTTATTTCGGAAACAATGGGGCATTCTCCAGCTCTGGGGTTGTAATCTGAGTGGCGCGGGCTCCTGCTGTGGAGGAGCCTCTGTACTCCAGCAGAGAACATGCACAGCCAGGGAGGGGATTTCGTTTCTGTTCTCAGCTCACACAGTTTGCAAGTAAGCGCCGGAGTCACCATGGAAATGTTTTCTCAGCGGGCAGCTCAGCTTGCTTGGGCGCGAGCTGCTTCTGGCTCCTCCCAGAGCAGTGACCTGGACCACGCTCCTAAGGACAGCGATGCTCTCTCCTGGGCAGCGCCCACTGTCACAGTGGCTCCTCCACCGCTGCCTGGGCCACGACCCCGGAGGCAGAGGTGACTGAGCGAGCCACTGCCTGACTGTATTCTCGAGGCCGAGTTACCGATTCTTTCCTCACAGAGGTAGCACGGGAGCATCACTTGGTCAGTGATGTGCATGACACTTACGACCAGAACTCAAACGCGTCACCAGCAGAGTCGTCTAGTGACATTTTAAACATCCGCTTAATGGGAGATCGTAAGAACTCTGCTAAAGATGTTTGATATCTAACAACTGCACAGCTGTAGGACTTGATTCATCAGATACATTCGGAAAACATATTGGAGGTGCAGTAGGCAAGGTTCCATCTCCTGAGAAAACTGATTTTATAAACAAAGGTGGACTCATTCTTGAAAACCTAGAAATGACCAAATACGACTGTTTTATAACATATACATATATTAAATATAATATATATTGAGTAAATCATATCATCATAAAAGATGCTTTAGATATAAATTTATTGAAATGGAAAAACATTTATGTTAAGTTTGAATACAGATTTTTTGTGTTTTTTGGTACTGGGGATTGATCTCACGACCTTGCACTTGCTTGGCAGATGCTTATGCCTCTGAGCTAAATCCCCGGCCCCCTCAAATACTGACTTTAAATGAGCAGCACATTGATGGATTTCACAAGTGCATCCACCTACAAATCATTAATAGATAAAAAATACAAGGTATGATATATTTAATAATGTGCAACATACTGTTGTTATTAAGCTGTAACCAATAATCCTTACTAGAAATTTGGTTGAAGCAATTACATGCCTTCCAAATCCCTCCCATTTACACAAAGTGTGCATTGCATAAGCATTGTGTGCTACTGCAATGCAGTAAACTAATCTTCATGTCTTTATCGATGGCCGCGTTGTAAGTACCTCATGCATTCACTCAAGCAGACTGACGGGTCGAAGCTTTTATTATTGCTGTTATTCCCCAGTGCAGTCGAGGACCCTGATGATCAGAGAAGCTGAGCTAATTGTCCGTCCCAGGAAGGTCACATGCTAATCAGTACCAGAGCTGAATTCGGAGTCGAGTTATCACTGTGCCATGGTCTACACTCTTCACAAACAACAATCGAAATAAGAAGTACAGTTGTCAAAAGCAATAGTAATAAAGTCCCATTTTTTCTGTTACTTTTAAAAAACACTTGTGGTGCTTTTAAAATCACCTTTTAAATTTGAATACCATGCTACACTTACTGATGCGCAGTTCTATGAGCAATAACACATTTACAAATTTTAACAATCATCACCCAAAGCGGGAGATGGACAACTGTGACACCCTGCAGTTGCCCTGTGCTGCCCCTTTGGTCAGTTGCCGCCTATCCCTAAACTCAGCACCTCCTAATTGCTCTTTAGCAGAACGTCCCGTGTGCAAAGCGTCTGGCTGGTCTTCTCCTGGGTCTGTTATGAACCCACTTGCTATCTGTGTGCTGGTTTTGTGAGCAAACTTCTTCACTTTTCTGAGGCAGGATTTCTAACATCAGCATCTCTGATAGTTCACACTGGAGAATTATCTTGCAGACAGCTGTGGGCATTGTAGGATGGCGGGCAGCATCCCTGACCTCTATTAACTAAACGCCAACGGCTCCTCCGAAGGACTCTGTTTCACCATGTCACCAGACATTCCTTGGTGTAAAATCACTCAGAGTTAGTTCCATTAGCATAAAAGCCTCAATGTATTATTGCTGGGGAAGAAGAGTCCATGTCTTTACCTTAATTTTTAAAGAAAGCACCAGCAGCTTCAGCCATCACTCCCACTAGCGAAGCCTACCCAGAGCAGCATAGGATTGTGTTTCTGTGCCTTATTAGTATTTATCATCCTTGCGGTGCGCAGTGGCCCCTTCTATGTGGTTAAGTTTGCAGTTGCCTGATAACTAACTTTATCAAGCACCTTTTCACCTGTTTATAGACTTTCTGTAAAAATTTTATTCAAAGTTTTCAGTCATTTCATGTTAAACTGGACTTTTGTTTTTGAATTTAAAGGAGTGTTTGCACGCTTCGGTATGTGTTTTGTCAAGGATGTGTTTTGAAAATGTTTGTCCCAATCTATGGTTACTGTTTAAAATGTCGAAGTCACATGACCAGGCATTTATTTTATGGGTCACATTCTCAGTGCCTCACGGAGGAGGGCTTCCTCCAATCCCAGGCGCCGGAAAGTCTTCTACTCTGTCTAAAAATGTCAGTTTTGTGCTCTGGATTTAGATTTACCATCTCGAAGTAAATTTTTTGACTGTAAGTCAAGGTCCATTCATGTGTTCCTACGGATGTTCAGTAATTTCAGCACAGTTGTTGAAATAAGGGTCCTTCGTCCGGTGCATGGTCCACGCTCTGAGCAAAGCATGAGCGGGCATCACCGGTGTCGTCTCCTTTGCTGGTGTCTGCTCCGCTCCTGTGATTTCTGCAGCTCTTTTCCTAACAACGCTGCCTGTTGGTAACTATAGTTAGCAGTGACTCTTAAATCGGGTAACATGTGTTTCTTACTGAATTCTATTTAAAAATCACTTTGATTTTTAAATGTTACTTTTCTGGATAAACTTTAGAATCAGCTCGAATGTACTTAAAAGCTATTCACTGAGATTTTAATTAGCACAATGAAAAATCTATAGATAATGAAAAATTTGTAAATCAATACAGGGAGACGTGACATGTTAATTAAATTAAGCACATTTATTGAGGTTTCCACTGCTTTATCTCATTAATGTTTTTTTCATTTTCAGTATAACACTCTTGTACATATCATTATTTTAATTTTGATGTTATTAGGTATATATTCTTTATATTTTAGTTTGATCACTAGTACATACAAAAGTTTTTAAGATTAACTTTACATTTGTACGGCCTTGTTAAATTTACTAATCTGAGGAACTTTTTCAAAACTTCTTGATATTTTTTACATAGACAGTTATACTGTGTTTGAGTAAAAACAAATGAATTTTTCCTTTCAAACAATATTTTTTCTTCTTGCATTTTCTAGGAACACTAACATGATGAGGAAGAATGTAATAACAGAAATTCTTGCCTTTCTCCTGATCTTAGATGGAAAATACCATTTTATAACAGTAATTATGGTGATAGATGAAGATTTTTTAAAATTGTAAACACTTATTTTTAGACTGAGAAAGGTTTTATCCTTGTCTAGCTTCTTCATTATTATCATGAAGAAGTATTGAATTTCATTAGTCTCTATTAAGATGATTTTCATTTTTGTTTATTCTGTTGATATAGTGATGCTAATATATTGATTTATACATCAATGTTGAAGCAATCTTGCATTCTGGGAATACACAGTGATTGATCAAGATACATCTTATTTTTCTATCTTTTTAGATTCATTTCACTGATAATCTTTTAAAAATATTTTTGGATTCATGAAAGATATTTGTCTCTTCTATTTGCCCCATTTTATATATTTTTTTGCTGAGCTTTGCACTCAGGTTAATGGTTGCTTCATATGATAAACTAGGAAATATCTTAACAGCTTTAATGTTAATATTATTTGTTATAACTTTATTTTATTTGTGCAGGGTTCAGGATCATGCCCAGGCCTTCAAGCATGCTAGGCAAACACTCTTCCACTGGGCTACATGTCAACCCCATGCTGTATTTAAATAATTGATGGAATTATTACTACTGTATATGAGTCTTAAACTGACATTTTACTTTTCTAGATAAACAATGAAGTCAATTTGTTCAATGGACTTTCAGTTATCTGTAAATTCATGAATTTTTTTTAATATGTCTTTTCTAATCTCCTAATTTGTGGAATACATGTTCAAAAACTGCTGGGGATTTTCTTCTTTTTTGCTTTGTCACCTTGGTGCTTGTTAGTACCAAACAATAAAGGAGCACAGCCATGGGCAGCAGCGAAACAGAGAACCCCAAACCTCATCAGAATAAATCTTCCTGAGGAAGTGTTTTCACCCTGATTAAGTTTCCACCCAGCAGGTCGATTTATGGTGACAGTGACATCCTCTGACCTTTTAGAAAAACAGAACACGTGGGTTGCAGAATTGCAGCTCAGGCCCACAGAGGGCGGCGTGTTGCCCCTTCATGCAGTTAATTCCTGGGGTGTCTGACTCACCGTCTCCCTTTTGTTAGGGATGGATAGTTTACGTCACCTCACCTTTTTCATTCTCATTTTCCATCTATTGCTTTTACGGATGTTTTCACTCAAGTAGCTTTTGGTTCTCCAAACTTGATAATTTTCTATTTTCAATTTACCATGTTCTGTGCATATCTTCTTCTTCCTGTGTGTATTGCTTTGTTTGCTCTTGGTATGTAGTTTGTTAACATGAAAGCATAGAGAATTCTTTCTATTTCTTCCTTCTAACATAAGGATTCATGCTATAAATTTCCTTTTATATCCGCATTTCTTTATCTGCACCTCTTACTTTTATTATTTATTGATTTAATTTTTTGGTACAGGGGATCAAGCTCACGACCTCTCACCTACCAGGCAGGCACGGAAGCCACTGAGCTAAATCCTCAGTTTTACTTGGTTTTTTTTGTGTAATACAAATAGTTTTACATTGCCCTAAAATTTATTCTTTGACAATTCAAATTGTGTTATTTATAGTGGAAATATTTGGGTTTTAAAAAAGTATTAGTCTGACTCTTGCAAACTATTTTTTTCAAATTCTATAGTGTCAAGAAATACCGCATCCATCATGTAAATTTAATAAAGTTTCTTTTCTGACTCAGAAAATGGTCAGAAAAGTGGTGCAGGTGCCATGTGAAAGGAAAATGTGCCCTACTAAGGTTGGGCGGAGGGCTCTTTAAGTGACAGTGACATCAGTTGGGACATTCGTGTCTTCTACAGCTTTGTGATTGTTCTGTTTACCTGGTCAATTAGCTGCTAAGAAAAGAGTGTGAAAGTTCTCGACTAAAGTTATGGGTTGTCTTGAAACCTTCTGTACACTCAGTTACTGCTTCACATACATTAATGGTCTGCTTCTAGGTATAAGCATTTAATAGTTTAATATTATTAGGTCTTTTTGACAAACAGACCTTTTATTCATTCATCTTTCTTTACTTCCTCCAAAAATTACATTGTCAGATATTAACGTAGCCACTCCAGCATTTTTATGCAAAGGTTCTCATATTATATTTTTTTCATTCTTTTTTAAAGATTTATCTTATTATATATCAAGTTCTTATTTTTGCTTCAGCATAGTTTGTTTTTTAAATTTGATATAATATTCTATTAATAAAGTGTGATTAATGTGGTTCTGAAGGTTTTATTTTTTCAGTCTTTATTGAGATAATTGATTAAAAAGCTGTGCCTTGTGTAATTAACTTTATAATTAGTGAGTTTGGATGTATGTATTCTGTTATGACTCTTCTGATTGTACAATATGTCACTTTTCTTGTTTATCTTTACTGATATTTTGTGACTAAACATAGCTTAGTATTTACACCCTCAGGGAAGGTATTCTTCACTTTAACAAACACATTTCAAGTTTACTGCCTTTCCCGAAGGTTGGAAATTATCCTTAGGGCTAAGAGAAAACCTGCCCATCGTGATAAATTAACACTGCAGCAGTTGTAGAAGAGACAGACGGACAGAAACTTTCTTTACTGTATGGCTTGCCTTTCCAGGGGGCACCTGGAGCATGTTTCCCTTACAATCGGTTGGCCCAGAAATTATCTGACTCATTTAACTCTCAAGCTTTGAAATTATTCTTCCTGCACCCCATCCAGTTCCCTTTTGTTGCAATGTAAAACTATCAATGATCTTACTGCTAGGGATACAGTCCTTACTGCTTTGAGGACTTCCCGAGTCTTGAACTTCCTACACTCCCAGAACTTAACAAAAATCAAAAGATACTGTTGTTCAGTCAGGTAAAATATATCAGCATTGACCAATGTATTTATTTATATTAAAAAAAAATACAGCTTGTTACAAATGTGATCATTATTAGGAAGAGAAGTGAGGATTCACACTTTTTTCAGAAAGAAATACATTTTAGAAAATTTTATTTGATGTCACTGTTTAAAATCCTTGGCATATAAATGAAGATTCCTTCAGAATTATGAAGAGACCAATATCACAGTCTCAACCACTATTTTTTACTCCCAAAGCATCGTCAGGTGCTCCTGTTCCATCCTTGCTGACCTGCTCTCTGGATGCCTAGAACAGGTGTCCTGACCCGTAGCCAAATCCTGCCCACTCCCTGCTCCTGTGCCAGTTCTCTGTAGGAGTCTCTCACTGCATTGGTAGTTACACAGTTTCAGTAGAGCACACCTGGTCCACAAAACTTAAACTATTCCTTATCTGGCTTTTTACAGAAAGCCTTTGCTGACCTGACCATTTTTATGACTCATCTTATGCTTATTCTCTGATATATTACCTCTACATGCACAACCCCCTACAACTGAGACTCAGCGTAATCTTTCTAATTCATTTTATTGATGGCCCCCTAAATTTGAAGCCATTAAAATAGCGACCTTTGAAGTTCCATCTTTATGACCATGGTTTCCAGTGGCCAGCTATTGTTGGAGCTAACTGGAAAAGATGCTTGTGGTCCCTTGAAATCACCAATATAACAAAGCTCAGCTCTGTGGCAACGTGTCCTGGGTGCGCCTGGCTACCCCAAGTTCCATGAGCAAACAGAAATTATTCCGGTTTTATACTTTTGTAAACCAACATGATTTTAAAGGACACTGCTTTTGTGGACTAGAAATAAGTTACACTAGTATAGCACTTGCTTAGCAAGTGCAAAGCTTTGGGTTCGATCTTTGGTTCTACAAAAACAAACAAATCTAACCCACAAAATAGTAACAACCACAGCAAGCCCTGCTCGTTGTCTAGCAACTGCAAAATAATGAAAGAACAATAGTATTCCAAGTCTGCATTTTGTATTTTTTGGTTCATTAGGTTTCTCACTGTACTAGACTAAGCATTACTGTTTTGTTCTAGAAAAGATGTTTGTTTTCATTTTGTACATGTTTTCTTCCATTTTAAAATCAGTTTCTTTCTAGAAATCCATATGCCATTCGGTAAATACATTGCTGATAGATCCTCTTTACCAGTCCTTAGAAGGTTTGTCTGGACCTGTCTGTGCTCACATTGGCATTCTCTGAGTTCAAACTGTGAATCAATTTACCGTAACCCTATTACTATATTTAATCCTTAACAAACTCTGGAGGAAGATGGCGCCCTCCTTGCTTGATACACGAGGAAATGGATAGTGACAGAATTTGCATAAATCATTCAATTTTAAACAATGTGAGTCACATGAAAACCAAATTACTAACTAGTGTTCTTGTGACCAAACCATGGTGCCAAAATCTGGGATAAATAGCAGTGCATCTATTTTTACACTTAATGATTACTTCTGTACTTTTAGATTCAGTGGAGAAAAAATGACGGAGTTGCTTCAAAAAGACAGGAAACATCAGAAAAGGACAGGTAGGGAGCCAGGAGAAAGCAATTGCATAATTCACCTTGCATGACTTAGCATATTAATTGACTGATTTATGTGAAAGAGCTTCAGACTTTTTTTTTAACCTTCAGCACCATCTGGCCAGAGCTTTCTCCTTCTCCCTGAAGGCTCGCTGAATCAATGGTTGAGTCCCGAGAGCTTGGTGTTACAACAGAGCCTCCTCTAAGTAAGCATGGTGGTCGATTCCAACAGACAGCGCAGCACCACATTCTGGCCACCCTGAGCGCCTGTAGAGGGCAGAGGAGGGATTAGGGTGCAGGAACAGGTGATCCGCCCCTGGATGTGGGCTGTCTGCTGGGGAGCCAGCAAGACTTGGGGGAAGCAAAGTTTTATGACACAATTTTGTTGCATTGATGCTCTTAAAAAAGCTGAGTAAGTACAAAAATGACTTGTGGAGTTAGTAATGTCTTGAAATGGTATTCAAAGAATCTCATTTGTAATAGCTGCAACATCCATCTAAGACCATGGTGAAACAGAATTTACAATTTCACTCTAAATACCTTGTGGATTTCACCAGTCAGTGAGCTCTTTCAATACCACTGGGGAACTGAAAGGGAATTTATCATTTACCATGCACCTATTAGTCATTTCTATTTTGCTTTAACTAGACGGAACACAGGTTTTTAGAGCACTTTCCATATTTTGATAGAATGCCTGAAAAATACCCACTGAGCTTTTTCCAAAGTTGGTACTTTTGTCTTTAAGAGGTGAGCTTGGTTTACACTTTCATCAGTCCTTCTTCATGTGATTGGCGTCATTCCTCTTCTGCTTTGGTGCATTTTTGCTGTTACTACTAATTGTTTCTTTTTTTTAAAGAAATCAGGATGATTTAATTTGCAGAGGTAAGAGTCTTTTTTATTACACACTCAGCTTGTAAGCTGCATTCCCCTCTGTGGTAAGACAGGGCACCCGCCTCTTCCCTAGGACATTTAATCCACACATCTGCACATCCTTCAGCAATGGCATTTCTCTTTTTACAAAGACCTGCGGATTCTCTGCGCTCTCCAATAATGGGGGAAGGAGATCTTTAGATCACTGACAGTGCAAGAAAATTGTGGGTTTTTTTTAACTAACAACATCAGCTTTTAAGAATGAAAATAATCTTCCATTCCAGAAACAAGTTTAGGGGAGAAAAATCTTCCCTATAAAGAGATATCATCAAAAGTAAAAGCATTATAGTTTTTTAACTTCGGCAACTTAAACTTCTCCCCTGGAACACCACCCCACCATTTAATAACACCTTCCCACCTTCCTGGGCAGTCACGTTTTGAAGAGAAAATACTGTAGCAAAGCTTAGCTTAATGCGTGCACTGTAGTCTTAGCATCAGCTCCAGGTCTCAGATGATGTAACCTGCCTTACTTTCGACCATGAAAACACTGTGGAATCCAGCAAATTTGAAGGTCACTAAATCACACTGCACAGCATTCTGCCAAACCTGTCCACGTCCTGGGTCTTCCCCTTGGAGAGGGTTCACTTGAAATCATTTTGACTTGTTTTCTTTGTCATTCTGTGCATCAAGATGAACAAGACAAGGGGATTCACTTCCACTCCTTCGTAATTTATCTTGCTCTTATTAAGAGAACTTATAAAAACACTAACAAAAAACTAAAAGTAACTATTCAGGGTGTTTGGATCCCAGGAGAACAGGAGTTTACTGTGGTAAGAAGTGTGTCATCTTCTCAGGATGAAACACAGAGACGAAGTCGGCTGAGAGAGGAGTGACAGTGACCCTCACTACACATGCCTCCTCCTCCTTATTCCCAGAGGACCCTGATGGGGTACCAGGTCCAGGGCTCAGTACTACTCCAAGTTCCTGATGCAGCTCATCCCTGCCCGATCCTCCAGGCCCCGAGGTCTGCAATTCCTGTTCCAACACACCCTGGAAGTGGAGGTCTGCGGCCACGAGCTCTGCTGGGAAGGCATGTAGGACTCACTGTGGCCCGTCATTCGTGAAACTTTCCAGTCTGTCATCACAGCTTTCTTGGAACCTGTGGGCATGGCCAGAGCACTCAGGTCATCTGTTCCTGCATCTGTTGTCCTTGGTGAGCAGCATCGGCTTCCTGCAGCACCGGTCTAACTACACTGTATGGACAGGCAGGCAGAGCTCACTGAGGTCTGGACAGTGGAATCATGTGATTCCTGCCAGCACGGACTTAAGGCAGAGGATCGGTGGAAGGAGACCTCATTGTGGACAGAGCCAGGGTGGACCACACAGCCCCCAGTCAGATGGCATCACGTGGGTGAGGTGGTCCGAGCAGTCACTGGAGGAGATAGTTCTACTCTTTTTTGTTTGTTTTGGAGACATCTGTGTCATTTGATGAAATAATATTTTCATGTCAAAAGAATCATCCGAGAGTGGCTTTTCTGTTTCCCCACTGAGCCGTGGGCATCACTCCCAGCAGAGTGGCAGGTAGCAGCCTGCCCAAGCAGATGAGAACTGGAGATGAGGGCCGAGGGGAGCTCACCGAGGGCTTTTACAAAGCTCTCTATGAGGGCTCATTTGTGCGTTCACTGAGGGGAATCAGGAGGGATGAGAACTTTGCTGAGGGACAAACTGAAGCTCAGTCCTCAATAAGGGAAGAGCAGGAGAGAGCTTAAGAGCAGCAGATACCACTCTGCTGGGAAGCAGGGCAAGCTGAGGCATGTGTTGGCAGACGGGTGCAGCTTGAGGGCACGCTCGCAAGGGAAATACATTGGATGCACATGTTTAAATACCACATTGCTTCCCTGGCGTGAGAAACAAAAAGGGTGTACAAGGACCCACACTGATGACAGATACTGTGAGATGGGAAGATAATATTCAAATGAGAAGGAGAAATAGGCAGAGAGGAGGGAGAGAGAATGGAAGGGAAAGAAGAAAAAAGAGAAGAGAAGAAATGGAAACCATGCTTTTGTAAATAAGTCAGGGAAGAGGGCTTGAAAGCAGGGGAAGGAGCCGGGGAAAGAAGAAGAACCAAGAGTGACACGTACAGATAAAGATCACTGTGATGAGTGTTATCATTATGTGTATCCATCATGCACCAGTAAAGTTCACTTTAAAAAAGACAATTTGGATTCATTGTGCTTTATCAGAAGGTGATGGATGCAGAGTTTCATCCATTGTCACCTATGGGGCAAAGGATACGGGCTGTCAATGTGGGTGAGGCTGCAGGTTTGCCAGTGGTAAAATGAAAAGATATGGATTTAATTTCTGCCCTTTTTTGGTGATACTATACATTGAACCCAGGGCCTTCTTATGAAGTTGCACCACCTTGGCTCTTTTCATGTTTGTGTTTTGAGATAGGATCTTGATCAGTTGCTAAGTTGCCTAGGCTGGACTGGAACTTGCAACCCTCCTGGCTTAGCTTCCCAGAGTATTACAGATCTGTCACCTACACCTGATGTGGCTGCTATTTTTCAATGAGAAATGAACATAGATCCTCACATAATTTGAAGATAGAAAAGAGAATTAAAAGATCTGATCATTGTAGAAGGGCAGGCAAAGGTGAGTCTACCAGTTAAATGCATTTTTTTTTTCTGGACAGAAATAACATTTGAGGTGTGTGTGTGTGTGTGCGCGCATGTGTGTGTGTGTGTGTGTGTGTGTGTGTGTGTGTGTGTGAATATCTTTCCATCCACATTGGAAGTACATAGCTCACAGGCACAGTTTGCTCCTGTGGTTTTGTCCAAGCAGAGCGTAGACAGTGAGTGCTTTAAACTCCTGGGGCACCATCACAAACCCCACAGGTGGAAGCTGTCCACAACACCTGTCCTTTCGGGGACCAGGACACAGAGGTCCGGACTCATGGGGCACGGAGCTGACCCCGCTGGCATGTCTCGGGCATCCCCTTCCTGGGCTTCTGTCATCTGGGATCACCCGGTGCTGCCTCCATTCTCTCCTCTTCTCCAGCTGAGCCCTGGCTTCAGAGGCTGTGTCCCTCTTCTGGGTCTTATCTGGACAGTTATGTTCACCAGACCAGACAGTTAATACCAGACAAGCCAATCTCAAACCCTGCCGTTACTGGGGAGTACCGACCCTCTCACTCTTCAGATAAACTCCTGAGTGCTGCATGGTGACATCTTTTGAAGGGTAGTCATTCCATAAGCTTCTACAGAGCTCTTATTTTGATTACTATGCCATTGACTGGAACATGCATGTTTCAGACCGAATGTACATGCATTGGAAAAATCACAGCAAAACGGAGGAACAGAATACAGTGGTTTATGGTTGATGCTAATCAAAAGCCAATGGCCTAAATATTTATCTATTTCTGGCATCCCATTTTTTATTGAAAATTGTTATGAAGATCATAAAGATAATAAATTATGCCTGCTTGGTGATTAGGACCTAATACAAATGTTCCTTTGCCATTTGTTTTGTTTGTAAAACCATTGTTTCTGTGTTTAAAATCTCTCATTTTGGCTGGGCATGGCAGCATACACCTATAATCTAAGCTGCTCAGTAAGCTGAGGCAGTAGAATTACAAGTTCTAGACCAACTTGAGCAATTTAATGAGATTGAAATCTCATTTAAAAATAAAAATAAAATTTAAAAGAACTTTGGGATGTAGCTTAATGGTAGAACAAGCCAGGGTTCAATTCTCAGTACTCAAAGAATTTTTTTTTTAATTTTGAAATTATCTTGAAATATGAAGGTATGCAAGGAAATGATAAAATAGTACATATATTTTCATTCTGAATCTTACCTGGGATGTTTTCTCCTTAAAATAAGTACATTTTTTCACATGAAAGTGGAAGATCATTTCTGTCTTTTTTCAATAGATAAATAATAACAATTACTAACAAACATTGCACCAAACCTGGTGTTAAATGTTTATGAAAAATTACATCACACAAATACAAGTTACTATTACCAGTAGTACCTTTTTTTTAACCAAGGAGAAAAATGAAAGCTTAAATTATTGTCCCAAGGAAACAGCAAATAAATGGCATAAATAAGGTTTAAATTCAGATCTATTTGCAACTTTATCTCCTCCATAGAATCATTTTCTAATATCCTTATCTGGCAGCAAAAAAAAAAAAAAAGTTTAGGAACTTACTTATTATAAAGGGATGAACTCAGGAACCCCAAGGCAAGATCAAGGTACCAGCTCTGACAAATTGCCTCCCAAGAGGCTGAGCAGGGCCCCCACCCTCAGCCACACCCTGCTCGCTGGTTTCCCTTATGCGATGTCCTCGTGGTCCTTACCCACTGTCCTCTCACTCGACACCCCAGCTTCAGGGCTGGGAATGGCAGGGAGGTCTGGCCCGTCTACCTCGGTATCATTTCCAGTGCCACAGACAGATTCACAGGTCGCAGAGCCCAGGTTTCATCTGCTAACTCTTCCCATAAAATGGTTTGTTCAGAATTTGAAAACATTTCCAATTTCAGTCTCAGTGCGTGCTTATGTCATTCTGATAAACATGCTTATAACTTTTAAAATGTGAACGTTTCTTCAAGAATGACAATTGTCTTATTGTAATCAATGCACATAAACCTCCATCCTTTCTTCTTGAAGGTAAGACATTCATTCAACCATAGCAAGTAACTTCTTGTCTAAACAATCTTCTGTGTGTGTCTCTCTCCTATGTTAGTGTCACACCAGTGGCTAAAATTACAAAACTGATTACCATTCATCTTCACAGCTCCAAGTGAGGACTGAGGGTTAGAGATCAAATCACCTGCTCCAAGTGACAAAGCTGTTAGATCGAAACAGAGGCCCTCTGACTTTCAGAAAAGCCATCTCCTCAATGTCAAAACCTTTTAAATGCTACAGAAAATATTAAGTAAAAAGGACAGGAAGCCATTATTTTGGACAAAGATGCTCTCCCAATTCCCAATGCATGAGGCTAAAAATACAAATCAAGTAACTAATCCCACTTTTGTTTATGGCTTTTTTAAAGCCCTTTTCTGTCTCTCAAACTCAGCTTGCTATTTTATGGAAGTGTTACCTGACTCTAGAATGGAAATAAAGCCAGTTGAGACCTATACAATGCTGTAGTTTTGTCCTTGGACACAAATTAAGCTATTACACTTAATTGTACTAATATGCAGATCTCGGACTCTGCAAATGGAAGTCAAACCTCAGCCAGTGTGTGATCCAGGCCAGCACCAACTCCACAGCACAAAACAGTTCTACCGACCTCGAGCACCACATTCTAGAGGAAACACATCCTAACACCGGAGGCTCACAAACCCAAGGCAAGGGCCTATGATGGGCTTGTGTTTACTGTTCAGGAGATGACTGGTAGTTTTTATTCTGGAAATGATGAAGAATACATAGAAGCTATTGAGAAACCATTTAATAAACTTGGTTATTCTATGTGACTCAATCCAAATACATAGCGCACCTGACTCCACGAGTTCAAGCAGCCCCGGTCACTGTACCCAGAGAGCAGTCCCTCAAGGGGACCTGAGTAGGGCACCAGCATTCTGCCCTGAAAGCCTTCTCACCTCCTCCATTCTCACTTCTCCTGTGTGACAGTCCTTAACTGACTATGCGACCAATGAGCAATGAAGCAGAGTTTTCTGTGTAGCAGAATCCTGTCTTCTCTATGTGAGGACGTCTCCCACATGAGGGGTTCACATCACAGTAGGAAGCCAGAGAATGAAACCTATGAATGTTTTTGTCACCTGCATTTTAGCAGGACACAGAAGTACCCATCATCCACTTGTACCTGTTTATGATTTGCCCAGATTATTTTGCTCTCTAAACTCACGCCTCGTGTGGTGTCATGACTACCAAAAACGGGCTCTTCCGAGCCTTACAATCTGGCGTATTTATAAAACGAACCTGCGGCATAAACTATTTACTGAGTGAAAGGAAAATATTGCATAATACTTCTATTATGTTACTAAGTTTGTTCTGCTCTTATACATTGTTGGCTAAGCCTTCGAGAAAAAGTTCCCTGTCTCATTTTCATACCTGGGTACCGTCACCCACACAATTCCTCACACGGGTTTGTGCTGTTCAGAATGTTCCCTGCTTCACATGGATAATTTATAGCGTGTTTACTCTTTGCATTTATATTTATAATGACTTTACATAACAATATTATTTTCTGTTGCCGTGTTGGAATTTATGCTTTGGGAATCAGGAAAGGAAATTCGTTAGAATTCAAGTAACACTGCTTTACCTCCACGGCTCTTTTCGCCCTAGTGAGCTGATATATTATGGTGGTTATTCATGGTTAGTTCTGGGGGCGTTGAGGGGAAGCGCCTGCAGGGGTTCTGGGCAGGTTTAATGTGTCTCCTTCCTGTTGCACAGATCCGCACCCTACGATCCTCACGAGTCTTCAGATGTGGGCTCTGCTCTAATCTCCCGCAGGGACCCACGCGGGACGCAGAGGTGCGTGGTGTTGGTGCGCGCGTGCACCGGGCTGGCGCTGGCACACCGGAGGGAGGGGCCCTGCACTGTGTGTGCAAAGCGAACGCGGCCTCCTCGATTTGGTCTGAACTTGCTTCGGAGCCGAGCAGAAGACTCACACACAAGCAAGGAAGACAAGTACTACCACTATGGAGGGATTTATTTCCCACAGGGAGCTGTGCTCTGTGGCCATTCTACAAACTCTAAGAGAAAAAGTGCCAGTGATGGATCCAGAGCCCCACCGAGAGCCTGTCACCCTTTCCCGGGTGACAGTGCATGGCAGTCAGTGGCCAGAGCCAGTCTGTGGCTATTGTCCCTGGGGTGCTTCGACTTCTCTCAACACACATTTGACCAGTAAGTTACAAAACATCTTCTTTTCCTGAAAGGGAAGCAGTCCTACAGGAGATCAATAACCCTTCTGCTGTGCGGTGTCCTCCACTCCTCCCAGAGAGGCGGAGGCCACAAAGTTCTCCTGTCTAGGAACTGAGCTGCTTTCACCTCCACCAAAAGTCAAATCTTTCACACTCACACTCTCTGCAGTACTGTTTTGTGCATCTGTCGGATTAATTGCACTCATTCTTATTACGTAGGTGACCTGCATCTGCACCCAAATGGCTTGGGCCTTAGCACTAGGAGCTGGGAGGGTGGACCTTAGGGCAGGAGGGTGAGTGGTTTTTCTCTGAAGCTATGTAACTACTGCAGCAATATAGCACATAAATAACAGAACGCCACTTTGATGAAGCAAGAGAAGGGAGTTTGCATGCTTCACAATATTGCTTTTCTACCTTCGGAATACAAAGCAGATTTCATTTAGATAATGCGCTCTTTTCTCTTAAAATTTAAATAAAATGCAACTTGAGTCTCCTGTGAACACTTTACAAGGTAAAATATGAATTCCTTTTTGGCTACTGCAAAGAACAAAATATATACCATATCGATACTGGTTTGTTCTCATGAAATATTTAGTCAAGTAAAAGGCAAGTTATTAAGAAACATGTGGATTACATTTTTACTTCAAATATGCAAGGGTTTAAAGAAATAAGTCTGGACATCTGGCAAAATGCTCGACAGAATTTTTGCAAAGTTACTTGGCTCTAACCTGGCTGGGTTTGCCCATCTCTTCAGGACACCAGCTGTTCATGTGTCATTAAGAGAAAAAGACAGCAAAGGTCAGTTCCTCTGTGTCTGAGAGCAGGCGTGCCCGGGGGCAGACTCTTACCCTGCAGGAGGCCACATTATGTGCATCTGCACTGACATGCAGAGAAGTGTTCAAACTCCAGTAGCAACCAGAAACTCAGGTCAGTAGGAGAGGTATTTACGGAACACAGCGCATTCTTTTCAAAGCATACATTTTTGGAATGGCAACAATGGAGAATTTCATCTCCGTGGAGAAGGCATTTGTACGCCTTGGGGGCCTGGCAAATGTGCCAAGTCTGCTCGATGAAATAATTGGCAGCCAGGGTGGGAAACATAAAAACTCATTTTAATGATAAATGTGAATCCAGAAGCCTGCAGACTGCTTCTTCCTTAGGGGAAATGTACACAGTGGGGAACCTTGTCCTTGAATGGACATTTTCAATGATCAAAGGCAAGGCCCAGCCATGTCACCCACCAGGCAGGGTGGGCTGTGGGGCCAGACCTGGCAGGGACTGGGCACTCAGGTGCTGACTCTTAGGAGACTGATTGCATGTCAGTCACCACCATATGTCCTGCATGCACGAGCCTTTTGAAAAGCTGGTAGCTTACCCTCATATAAAATAATCGGTTGAAGTTTCCCAGGTAGAGATTTACCAGGGAATCAAACACAGGGCTATAGATGCCACAGATCTCCCCCTAGCAAAGCCCAGCCGCTTCATTTTGTCAAGGTGGGGTCCAGATGCATGTGGGTGGACCGCAGTACCAACACCAGCGGGATGGACTCTCACAGAAGGAGCAAACTGACAGTTACCTGTAGTGAAAATGGATTCAAGAGCCAAAGTAGAAAAGGTTAAGGGCCACTAGAGGAGAAGATGACGGTGAGACCGTGACTCCTTCCCCTGGAGATTCCTGATTTGCAAAGATCTCTGGTGTTCACCAATGCATTGGAGCTTTCCAGCAGCCCAGATTTCTCACTGGTTAGGACGCAGGGACCCCGTGGCTTACTGTGATGCTGGCTTGCGGACTCTGTCTCCCCTCAAAGTACGGTGTTTCTCATCTCTAAAAACTGCTTCCAGGAAGGATTGTGGCGCCTATTCTAACCAAACAAGGACTGGCTCATTTTGAAAGCTAAGGGCAGGGCTAGGTCTCTCTGCCCTGTGAGGCCCACACGTTCACACATTTAGAACACCCGACCTTCCACGGCCTCTGTCGCACTTGAGGTCTGATTGGCATCTCTCGCCCTCCCTGGGTGTCGGCTGGTGAGAGACAAGTTCGGCCGAGCCACAAGCTCTGCAGCCCACTGGATCCAGATTGTCACTGGGACAGTGAGGAAAGCAGTTCTGTGATAGCAAATCCTACCTCGATGAATGATGGGCTCCGAGGAACTTTCAACGCCATCTGACTGTCAGAGATGGCAGCAAATTTAACCTTCAAAATCCAGTAATCACTCAAATTAGAGGGATTAGGGTTTTTTAAATTTTATTTAGGGTTTTTTTTTTTTAAACCTACATTCAGAATAGAGGCAGAGGAAGGGGCCTGTGGCTGAGGAATCAGGGAGCAAAATCCTGCCTCAGGAGGGGCAGGGCCTTAGACAGAGGCCGAGGCCGCGAGGGGTGCTCCTGAGGCTCTGTTTTGACCAGGGAGGGCTCAGCCTGCAGCCCGAGCAGGGAAAGCAGAGCTTGGGCGAAGCAGGCAGATTGCATCTCACGTGTCTCTTCAGGGCTGAAATAATGTGAGGGAATTTTTATGGCCCAGCTCTGCTGTCAACAGTGTGCCATGGCCTCGAACCTCAGGTGCCTTTCTAGTTTGTTGCAAGGGTAAAACCCATCAGGATAAACTCACTTGGAAATTTCAAAATGCTACATATGTGGCATGAATATTTGTTAAAATGTAGGTGCTCTACACATATATGTATTTAAAAGATTGCATATTTATTTTCGGTGATGCTTCTCTGTTACACATCAATATATTTAGTGCATAAAAATACTCTCTTTAATCTTCTCCTTTTTCTTTTTTTGGTACCAGCAATCAAACTGGTGACCTTGCACTTGCCAAGCAGGTGCTTGTGTCACTGAGCTGTACCCCCAGCCCTCCTTAACCTTCTTGTACAAGACAAAATATACTTCTATATTTCTATATACTGTATGAGATATAGTAAAACTTGTCTTGTTTTTAGTTAAACACTGAGGTTTGGAAAGTTTTATTTTCTTCTAACATTTGGACAAGGGAATTAATTCATCAGTGACATACATTAATAGAAAAAGATACAACCCTAATACAAAATAAGAAAATAACTTTATACAGATTGATGACATTTTAGGTATAACTCTTAAAGTCGTTGCTGTCTCAAAGCATCTTTTCATTCATATGAGATCTGAAGGTCCACTTTCTTTTGGAGAGAAAGTCCCCAGGGCACGTCTTGGTAAGAAATGTTCCATAACTGAGCAAAGAAGTCAAAAGAGACAGGAGCAACTTCTTAGCTACCGAGACAAATCTAAGACATGTGACCTTGACTTTGTCAACCACATGGTCATAGACAATCTGGCTTTAAAGCATTTCATAGGAAGATGCAAAAATAGTTGCAAACTCCTTCATAGCATAGAATGGCCAGCAGTGACAGTGACCTTGTGTACCCAGCTGTGGCAGGGACAAAACATCACCTCTGCTGCTACTGACCACACACTCATTACTGTCTTCCCAGGCCAGGGCTTGGTCCTACTCCACTGTACCTCATCTCCCTTTACACTGCCTGGTGGTGACAAGTGATTGTCAAAAGTCTCCATCAATTCTGTGAGCTACTTAGTATCAACTCGATGCTATTCCTTTTCTCTAATCTGTGGGTATGGGTTTCTATTCTTGCGTCAAGGCTCCTGCCTGATTCATGGTTTCCCCTCTGTGTGTGTGTGTCTGCTTGCTGTTGTTTAATGGTAGGTAACGTGAAACAAATTCTTTCTCTGGTATCGATTACCTTGTATGTGGTTTACTTGTGTCTCTTCTGTGATAGTTTTAAACCATGAAGAGGCTTTGACTAGGTTACCAATGATAGTTACACTTTTCAACAAAACCCATATAAATGCATATATCATACACCATCACTGAGTAATGTCAGTACCTTGGCAAAATGAAATAATGTAAGTTAGCTATACAGTGTTACAACTTGTATTTTTAAAATAGTCAACTATATTTGCAAGTAACACCATGACCTTTAGGAAAGAAATGTGACATTCAAACTGAAAATAAATAAATACAGCCAGTAGGAATGTTTAGTCAGATATTTCTATCTTTTAATACTGCATTACTTTTAAAAAATTGAGCATGTTTACAGATGTTGCTACCACTCAAGTTTTTAAAAGGTGAATATTTTTAGAAACTTAGACACACTTATTAATTCTACATTTCAATTTTATTTTCTCTAGGTTTTTTCACTTAGTCACTAGAACACTAAACTATTGGGGAGCAGTTTCATTAAAATAGTAATAACCAAGCAAATATAGGAGCAAAATTTTGTGGTCAAGAAATTTTAAGTTTCTCCTTTTAGTGAATGGTTATTTGCCACAATCAAACCGCTTTATGCCTCTGAATATGGTTATTTACCTGATAAAAATACAGAGATTATCACAATGACACTCCTGGTATTATAAAGATTCATTGAAGTAACATTCTTGAGCATCCACTGAGCTGTTGTTACACACAATTGTACCTGTAAATCACTGATTGAACACATTTTGCACCTAATTCTATATTCAGTATTTTTCTTTAAAACTGTCTTGTCTTGAAAATTTCCAGCCTCTTGAACATGATAGGAAAATGACTCCCTTTATTCTAATGAAAAGTAGGCCATTGTTATTTCATTTGTTTTCTTTGAGTGAAATAATTGCTTATAACTTCAGAAATCATCTATTATTTAATTGCCATATGGTAGCTTCATTTTCCAGCAGCAATAATTGATGTCCACATCTATACTCCAAATGGAATAACAGAACCGAAAGGTCATTTGCTGTACTTTGATGTCACATTTATGAACTGGAGAACTGCATTTCGGGTAAGTACAGAGGAAAATATGACCAGGGCGTGGTAAGTGCTGTGAAAACTGATGCAAAGATTGGGGTGCCATCTCAGCGTCAACTCTCACCCCAATCCTTTTTGTTTTCTTGAGAGATTTACTTTATTTTACTGAACAGGCCATGGTTATTTAAGTTAAAAATGAGTCCTTACAACTTGTGGTTGTTGAACTTCCTATGAATTTGAAATTCTATGAATATGATACATATGCAGCGTGCGTTCACCAAAACCACTACCGCAGTCTCTTCTTTGGAAATGCACATGCACTGGTGCATGGTACAGATGCGCATCTGAGAATGTGATCACATAAAATGATCCTATTAGAAGACAGTGACTATCCATCAGCACGAGCTAGAGCACACTCATCCTGTCATTTGTGAAAACTAAAACAGTTCTGAAATGTTCAGAGTAAGTTTCTTCTCTGTCTCAATCCTATCTCTGTCTCCCCAAAATAATGGTCAGGATAATAAACAGAGCTCAGCCTTCTAGGACTAGAATATGTACCACGGTGATGAGAGAGAGGATGTGTCTTTTTCTGGAAGTATATAGTCTCTGTTACATACCAAGGAGGATATGTAGTTTAAGGAGCAACAAGAAATATGATATATTATTTGTATGTCTGTTGTTTGAATTTCTGCCACCAATTAGAAATCTGAATGACTGGTTTGCATTTTGCTTTTGAAAGAAGAGAAACTGGGAACTCCATTATGGGACTGCACCATCTCTCATATGACCTTTAGTGAAAGCAAAACTGAAAAACACCAAGTCCTAAGCCATTAGCAACTCAGTGACACTGCCTAGTGCTGAAGCTCTTGGGCCTTGAGCTCCTAGGGTCTGAGCTTGGCCCTGGCGGTCAGCTCCTGGAGATGCCTCGGAAGATGTGAAGGAGAAAATGGCTCAGGAAATCTCCACGCGGCTTTCATAGGTCAGAGTTCGTCAGTGGGTCCCTGGCAAATCAACCCAGAGACATCTGTTAAAAACATAGGAAGCTGGGCGTGCTGGTGCATGCCTGAAATCTCAGTCCTGGGAAGGCTGAGGCAAGAGGATCATTGTGAGTTCGAGACCAGCCTGGGCTACAAAGTGAGCTTAAGGCCAGCCTGAACTGCATAGAGAGACCCTGTCTCAGAAAGACAAACAAAAAAAGGTCTTTATCTTTGCTAGATTATCATGTATCAGTTGAAGCAAAGGGAGAAAATCAGGATGAAAATAAAGTGTATTTAGAGGAAAAATTAAGAAGTAGATGCTGAAATAGCTTTGCTTTTTAGGCGCTCAATGCCAAAACGAATATTTCATTCCAGAGTTCAAGCATTTGTCAACATTATGGAATTTAACTTAATGCAAACAACATGTGCATAATTGTAAAAGTAAAATTGCTCTCTAGGTCTCAAGGAAGCCTAACGTAGATCATTAGTGCCCTACTTCCCGCCCAGCGCCAACTCCACCAGTGCAATTCCTCGTTCTTTTCAAATAGTGAAAGTGTATTTTCCTTTCACTCAGACGTTTCTTCTGGCCTCAGAGTTAACTCACCATGTACTCTAGAATTGATCAGAAGGCAAGCTATCTTGGAATTGCGTTTCTTATCAATGCAGTTGATAAATTTCCACAGAGGAGATAAACAGGTGAGAGCACAAAACATCAGAGGCAAAACAAATACCACCACATGGCAGGAACGCAGTGGCTCTCAGAACATCAGCTTCCAGCGATCAGTGCGGAGGGCTGCAGTGCCCGGTATTCCCAGTAGTGGGAGAGACAGGCTGCCAACTAACGTACTGTTGGACTTGCATAATCAAAAGAAAAAAAAATTAAAATCTTGCCTAACAACCAGAAAAACACATTTTTCGAAACAGTCTTTCTACTCCTCCAATGGAAAATTATAATTGCTTGCCAGATCTCTATATCTGAGCCAAGTAGCAAACTCAAGACCTATTACTCTAGAGAGACTCTGGAGTCCTCTGAAGTGCTCCATCAGTCCTGCTGCAAACAAATACAGTACTGTGCCAAAACAGCCCCTAGACGAAGCTGAGGAAATGTGTGTTTGGAACATAGAAACGGAGTCTGTGTGCTGACGACCGGGAGGGTGTGAGCCGAGCCAGTCAGTGGAGCGGACATTGCGCTGCTAGAAACGCCAGGGGTCAGTCCGCCCCCAGCCCGCCTCATGCTGTTTGCAGTGGAGCGTAGGCCTATCATGTGGTCATCTGTCCAACCAAAAATTACACAAATAGGCACTGAGCAGCAGGCCAAGCCTTCATACTTCACCTCTGGCTTGTAGTAGAAAAACCACTGAAATGGCAAAAATATTCCACTGAAAAACCCTTAAAATGTCCTTCTTCCCCACCCTTCATGAAGTCAATTGGAAACAGAATTCCTCATGAAAAATTACACAGATTGGTGTCACACCCAAGGAATTAGAAGAAGCAATTTTCACCGTACAATCATAACTGGTTGTTGACATCATATTAATGACCAATTTCCCAGTTGCTGCATGGAAGAAGTGAGACGGACATAAAAAAAGGAAGATTAGTTGCCTTCACATAAACAAGTGTTAGTTACAACTGTAGTGGGGGCTACGCCCTGTGTAATTTCTTCTCTAGGTGATGTCCGTCCTGCATTTTGAATGTGGCATTTGAGCTACTAAATCAACTAAAAATGATCATCATCAGTTTGCTTTATATGGGAAAGACCATAGTACACACTTTTGTCTAAATCTAAGCTCTGAATCACTTACCCTCTTTGTCAGTATGTAATTGGAGAATTTAATTTTTATGTTTTTTAGAATATCTCCTTGATCTTCTTGATCAGCCTAATTTAACTCCACGTGTGAAAAACGCCAGATGAACCCTCTGGGTGCACCAATAGGCTAATGACAGGATCTGCTCTGTCAGTGAAGTTTTTGGATGTCAAAGACTGAACATTTCAAGGGACCATAAGTAAAAGTTACTAGATTTTGCAGGTTCTAGCACCACTGAAGGGGGACAGTTTCTAGTTGGCATCCTTGGATTTTTTTTCTCAAGTTATTTTTATTTACAAAAATTGCAAACTATTTTGAAAATAAGTAGACTATGGACCATGGTACTCGGGCAAGACCTCAGACAAGAATAAGCCATGTTAAGCAAAGCAGAAGCTGATGTGATTGTTCCTCACATGGGCATACAGTTACTCATGCTTTCTCAATAGTCTCTTGGTCAGCTTTCAGTGTAATTCTCAAAAATATGTAGCCGTTTGAACAGACACAGGAGCGCAATGGTAGAGTCTGGTGTTTTGGGAGCAGGGTCACTTATGAGTACGAGTGAAAACCACACGTTACAGTTTCAGTTTGATGTAAGCCACAGTACAACATCCGCGTCTTTGTTAACGCTGAAATCAATACCTAACAAATGAAAACAGAAGAAAAGGCAGTTTTAAATATTGGCTGCACTATATTTGTGTTTTAAGGGGCAGAAGTATTTTTTTAAAAATTTAAATAATCTTACCTGTGTCCACACAAACAGGAATGTAACCAATCCATGTTAATTTAATTCATTTTAAATTATATTTGCCAAAAGATTATGTGCCATTAAGCAGTTTACTTGTACTTGAACAAGAGAGACAAGGTGAGTAAATAAACTGTAGCCTTTCCACACCCTCCAAAGCGAAGATTTAGCTGAAGCTTGCTTTGGTTATTCATGGAGTCTTCGGTCTTCAGGTGGAGCAGGATTTGGCTCGTGCTACACATCAAGCCTTGGGAAGAACAGCACCTGCTTCCAGTGGCTTCTTAGGGAACAACTGGCAACTGATAACTTTTCCAGGAGCTCCATCCCCAAACCCTGTGATCGGCCAGAGTTTTCATTTCCACACCCAGCCAGAGCCGTCTAGTCAGCAGAGAAAGAGGTTGCATGTCTCCAGAAGCAGTATTGTCTTTGATTTCTCAAAGTGCATCCTTTACATCGGGTATCACAGAACTCCAGCCACTGAAGCAGCACCTTTGAAGCAGAGGGCACCCCACAGGTTGCCTGTTGCTTCCTTTGGTCTTTATGTCTTCAAGAATATGATGGGGGGAGCTGCAGGTGGGTGAGGCTGTGAGCCCCACAAATTTTCCATACTGTTCCTGTCTTTAAGGTTCAACAAGTGCATTAAGATTAAAGGGTCAACAGCTAATAAACCACTGGTAGCAGCAGCCCGTCACCCTGCTCCTGACGTTTGTCTGCAGCACCCACACCCCCCTGTTGCTGCCTGGGGGTCCCCGAGTTCGCCCTCTCCTAATCCTGTCTCGTTACATCCTACATCACTTTCCCCAACATGGTTTCTGCATCACTGCCATTGTTCTCTGTGCCGCTGATTGGTGTGGAACTGGCAGAACTGCTGTTACCTGGAGGATTATTTCCTCCATCATCACCAAGGTCCACATCCACGTCGCCACCTGAAATCTCACAATGATAATCTTCCTCCTGAATCTTCTCCTTAGCTTCATCCTCCTCCATCTGTCTTATAGTAGCTGTTTCAAGAAGCACGTCTGAGAGCACGACCCAGACTTCTCAGCTCCTGTCTCAGGTAGGTCATCATTTTGGGGGCTAAGATGATTATCAGGTGGTGAAAAGTCTCTTGATTTATGAGTTCGAGGCAGCTCAAAGGTAGGTCTCTCGTTAAAGTTATCTGTTGGATTTAACTAGTTTGCGCAGCTTCCAACGCTGTGATATAACAATGCTGCTCCCAGCATTTTTGAAAAAAAAAATAGTGAAAGTACCTGAAAACTTAAAATTACCGTATAATTTTGTCCCTTCACCATGCAGTTTCTCCAAGCACAAGCAAATGAAGCATCGGGAAACCTCGGCAATACTCTCCACAGCTGGTTCACTCCTGGCCTCCGGCTCTCCGCGAGACCTGCGAATCCTGTTTGGCCCTGAGAGGTGCTGGCCTGAGGTAGCCAGGCCAAATTATAAACCAAGGTCCCACCAGCGCGCTCATCACCTCGGCTCTGAGCTGGCAGCTCTGTTCAGCCACTCCCATCACCCCACAGTGTTCGCAGCCCCTCCCCCACCTCAGCTGTCTCCACCTCCCGTGGCCCAGAGGCGGCTCTGCCAAGGATGCAGCCTCCGACCATGGTGGCTGGAGTGCACAGCCGCAGGGCATCTGCAAAGTAGGCACAGCAGAAGATTCTGGAACAGCAGCCCTAACCACAACAGCCAAGAAGCTGCAAGGCCATCCCTGCGGGAGTCCTCCACCACCCTGCCATCTGTTCTCAGACTTATATTCTCAGAGTGAAGGCTGGTTTGATCCTGAGGGCTACTACTTTTAATAGGAACTTGAAGCAATACAGGATTCTGCAGTAGGTAGAGGCTGCAGTCTTGCCTTCCTTCCTGCTTAGATCCTACAGGAGGTCTCCTCTGAAACGCAGAGGACGTGGTAGTTTGGACCCCTGCTCTTCTGGAGGAAGGACAGGCCTTCTGAGAGCAACTCGCCATGGGCAAGTTAGCTTCTTAAATGATTCAGAGGGCAGCCTGACGTCAAGTGACTGTGAAAACAAAGCACGACATCATCACCTGGATATGATTCTATCAAGTGGTAATAACAAGAGTCAATGGAAGGAAATAATTTGTGGGAATGATAGGAAAAGTTCAACTGGGGTTAGGTGGGATGGTATAATTGTTATAGTAATGTGAATCTGAATAGACCAAGACATGTTAACTTTTTACCCATCTGCCACTAGAGACTATGGTTTAATGAAATTATGGTTATCAAGTTGACCAAGAGTGAACTGTGGTGGATTGAAAACTGGTGGTCAATTTAAACGCCAGCTGAACTGAATGGAATCAGCATGGTGTAGGGTGTAGATGGCCCACATGAGGATTTTTGCCAGCCTATAAAGGAGACCTGGAGAGGAAGAGTGGTGGTGTTGTTTGGAGCTGTTGGTTTTTTTGGAGCTGTTGGTTCTCCTGGAGGAGCTTGTCACGCTGGCTCCCCTGATATGAACTTTGCTGTTGTCATCAGAGGAGCTCGGGACCTTGTCACTGAAAATGGCTGTGGTTCACTTTGGGGGAGCTCTGGTCCTTCCTTTGGGCATCACTTCCTGGTTCATGAGGGGAAGATGTGCTGTTCGGTATCCAGGAGAAGCTTGTCGCACCGGCTTCCTGATATGAACTTGGCTGTTCTGGTAGTCAGAGAAGCTTGGGACCTCTTTGTGGCTAAGGATGGCTGTGGTACTTTTGAGGGGAGCACTGGTGTTTAGTTTCAGCATCTCTTTTTGGCTTCAGTGTAGAACCATCAACCTAGTGGTACAGACCTTCTAGGTTCCATTGCTGACCTTTGGTATTTTCAGGTGCAGATCCATTAAACAGACTTCTATAAGTCACTGTAGTGGGCTCTAGGACTACAGTGGGACTCATGGGGAATATTGTCAAGGGCTCTAGGTCTTCAGCTGGACTCATGCAGGATGTTGCTGTGGGATCCAGGCCCTTGGCTGGAGTCTCTAAGTCTTCAGTGTGTGGACAGATAACCTGCACTTCTTGTGTTTGACTCTTTGGGTGACTATTACAAAATAATTCTGTAAATTATGTGTCCTGTATTTTCTTGCTCTCCTTGCAATCCACAGATGGCTTGTTCAGAGGATGTAAGTAAATTACATAATAGGTGACCCAGTGCTTCAGATCACCTCCTTTTGTTGTATGTTTAGACCCTCGCTCAAAGCAGCAATCTTGGGCAATGGGTTTTCTAAATCAGTCATCAGGGAAAGGGAAGCTTCCTGCTTGGTTTCTGTGTGAATCAGTCAGTAGCATTAGAATGAACTAGAGCTCCACTCCTGGGGTGCCTGGGAGGCAGAGCTAATTGTCTCCAAAGGACAGAGATCAAAAGAAATGCCACTAGTTAATGAGAAGTACAAGTGCTCATTACTTTTGTCTGAAAAGAGAAGAATTAAGGTGAAAGAAATATGCACACAAGTGGTGCACATTTCCCAGTAGCACTGAATCAACGGCTGGTGCAGCCAGGGTTTGAAACTCCCAGAAGACACAGAGATGAGGAAGTCGCAGGAAGGGTTATGAGTGGTTTCTGAAGGTAAGAAGACCAAGCATTTCCTCCCCTATCAGTGCACACTGGAAACAGTTGTCAGGAGAGGCTGTGTTCAGTCGCAGGCAGAACACGTGACCCATTTGTTAGCTGACTGCCTGCCCCAGTCAGCCTGTGCTTAGGTAAAGCCTCCACCAACAGTGCAGTGCTGGGCACCATGCATGGCCTAATCACAAGTGCTCTTTCTCCGCAACACCAAGCTTGCTAAATGCTGCAGAAAAGCCAACCTGCACTGGTGGAGTGGATTTAACTTCCTTCAAGTTGAAACAGAAAAATACTTGTGGGGCAGAGAACACTTTGGAGACATACGTGGCTGAAGCTTTGCAAGTGATTCTTGAAATGATCAAAAGAGTTGAAAATTGAAGGCTTCCTATAGATGACCTTGTGTCTGCCTTGGCAGGAATACTGACAGAGGTTTTTCCAGACCAACAGTTTCTGCTGGGGAACCGATCATCTGCGAACACTGGTTTGATGGCTAGGACTTGACATGGGCAAATGGAACTGTCAGAGAATAATTCCACCTGGATCACAGAGCTAAAGGTTTCCAGCTGCAGTCTCCTGTATATGATGCACTGCATTAGGAAGTTTTGTCTGTGAGACGGTTAATGAGAAAATTTAAACTCCAATAAACCTTGTTTGCACATTGGTAGTGACAACACCCAGTTTTGCAAACATTTGAAAAACAAGCTGGATTGTAGAACTTCTACTTTTGGTAAAGTACCCAATGCCAGGATGAATATTTTCATGAGTAGCTATTATCAAACACTTAACCAGAAGTTACCTGAGTTCTGCCAGCTTGAATTGAGGGGAAGAACTTCATAGCAGAAGGTTGTAAATGTGGGTTGGAGTTTGAAGAAGTTTAATGTTGTTTTGGATAAAGCTTTGGACTTGACCATGGAGGTTAGAGAAATAAACTCACAATATTTTGGTCTTACAATACTGTGAGGCTCTAAAATTTTCAAAGTTTAAGTTTTTAAAAGAGCAGAAGTTCTCATCTGAATATTCCGATATGGTGAGTCAAACCTGAGAGAAGTACTTGAATGTATATGTTGCAGTTGTTTTATTTGTGACATATTTCTGTTCTGTTTCTCTGTGTTATTTTGAATATATTCCTCAATGACAGTGTAGCCCTGTGATACAAAGGAAATGATTAATTTTCCTGTTTGTATTTCATGACTTCACTTCCCATGATCTTTGTATATTGTTCTTAATGAAAAAGGGAAATAAGCTTCACCTTAAAATGATTATATTTGGAACATAATTGATCATAAACATATGATTTGAACATATCTTCTGGCTAAAATGTAGCATTAGGCATCAAATTTACCATATAGAATTAAACAATACTAGAAAAATATATTTGCAAAATGATGTGATCAGCCTGTATGTGTGGAAAAAAAAAACTGTTAAAATAGATTAGATGAAATGATCTCTGAGAATGTTACAGCACTGGAAATGGTCCTATTCCCACCATGCAAAGGACAAACCTGATGATTCACAGGGTTTAGCCTAAGTATCCAGAAAAATTCAGCCTCAGGAATAGGGAGAATTTTATACATATATATATATATATACACATATATATATGCTATTGCATGTAAGCTGTTATATATATAAATATTACTGCATCTTTGCTAAGAGAGTTTTTTTAAAAAAACTCAAATGATAGTTATTTCAATGTAAAAAATGTGATAATAAAAATATTTATAAAAATATGAAACAATGCACAAAATTTATAAAGTCTAGCATCCAAAAGATTGCAGGACAAAATGGAAATATAATCCAAAATGAAGAGAAAATTAAAAAGTTAAATTAAACAATGAAATAAAACACATGAAGTAATAAATATAAATGACTATAATGACGGTATAATAGGAGTGCACACATCCAAGAAACAAGGAGACCTGTAGCAAGATACATGAAAGACCTAAATTAAATTTCTAGAGGTAAAATGAAAATGTGTGAAGGAAAAATTAGACTAAGCTTAATATAGGAACATATTAGGCACACATAGGCAAATACAAGTGAATTTGAAAGTACAACAATAAAAACTGCGCAAAATTATGTATAAAGAGAAAAATGAACTAAAAGATGAACGTACAAATAAACAAACAAAAAAAACAGTGCAGTAATGAACTGAGAAAAAATTTAGGTCCTCTAATATGTAGTTAACATTCTCAAGGGAGTGGAGAGAGAAGCAAAATACATGTAGAAGCAATTGCAGAAAATTTTCCAACTTCCGTAAGCACTATAAACTTACAGATCCAAGACCCTCAATGAATTTCAGCCACAATAAGTATGAAAAAATTTACAGCAACTCACATTAAATGAAATTGCTTAATGCCTATGATAATAAGAAAAACTTTAAAAGCAGCAAATGGAGAAAGAAAATGTTTAACATTCTAAAAAAAAATCACAGTGACAGCAGATTTTGTGATGAACTCAATGCAAGACAAAAGACAGTGGAACCATATCTTTAATATACTAAAAGAATACTGCCAACTTAGATAAATAGGAAAGTAAACCTATAAGAAAAATAAGCACCAGAAATTCAAAGAATCAATCAGTAGAAGACTTGTGTCAAAAAAAAAAGTGTCAAAGAAAAGGTTTTTTTGGGGGGCAGATGGCAGTGGATAAAAATATGGATCAATATGGGAGCATGGTGAATATTGGAAATTACATGCAGAAATAAAGTTGACTTTTTCTCAATGTTTAAATATATTTAAATAAAATGAGCAAAGTACAATATTATCTAAAGATTTTTAACATATAAATGACTGAATTGAATGGTAAAAGTAGTCAAAGCTTAGGATGGAAAAAATAACTTCACCATTACAGTCTAGAAAGCTTATGGCCTTGCTCAATTTTCTATTTCTTGACTCCAGAACTCAGTAATTATATTTCTGCTGTTTTTAGTCACCCAGTTTATGATATCTGTTATGGCAGCCCAAGAAAGCTAATGCAGTACTTATCTATAAGTTGTTTAAATTTCTTTCTCTGTATATGGTATATTTCTATATGTTCAAACTTTAGAATCAACTTGCTGATAATTTCAATAATAACACAAATGACACTTCTGAAAACACCATTATAACAAATTTAATAGTAGGAACAGTTCCTCCTGTGTGGACTGTAGAACCTGGAACAAGAATTCAAGAAAGAAGGCAATCCAAAAGTGTTCTCTCTTTTTTAGATTGTTCTTTGAGAAAGGGTCTCACTATGCAGCCCAGGCTGAACTTGAACTCACAGTGATTCTCCTGCCTCTGTCTCCCAAGTGGAGGGATTCCAGATATGCATGACCACGCCCAGCTCAAAACTTTTCTAAAGATTAGTGCTTTTCTTACAAGAGATTCTAGACAGTGCTTTATTTCCAAGTAATATGAGAGTCCAGCTAGGAATCAAATAACAGTTTACATTGTAGGGAACACTACACAGGTAGACAGTCCAGCAGCAAATGGGACATGAAGTATCTGGGGAATTAATCTAGAAAATAGAGGCTGACCTGGATTGAACTGTGAGGCTTTTAGAATGATTTAGGGGAGACAGTTGTACTCAAATCTTAGAGGAACTCAGAATCAAATGATAGAGATAGGAACAGCTGAAAAGAAGAAAGTACAGAATCTATCATTAGCTAATGCGACTTACTTTATACTTTCTTACACTTTAGCTAATAATGAGTAAGGGACTGGAGTTCTACTAAATGGTTTGCTTTGCTATCTTATATAAAATTCCAAAAACTCAAATGAGGTAAACAGTTTAAAATCCCAAACCGAGACCATGGCACTTCTGTGCTATAATGTTCTCAGACCAAAATCTACGTGAACACCTGTACACGGAAAAAGCCACTCAGTGGCTGACTTTACAAATTCAGTCTGTCACTGGTAAACATCACAAGCAGCTCCACATAATTTACTAACTAAAAATGGTAAGATGTATTCACTGTGTTCTGGATGTGAAGGAAGTTGAGAAGATAGGAAAATTAATTTTCTTATGTCCAATAGTATGAAATATTAAGTGTTCGTGTGATTTGGTAAAGAATTTCAGGAGAGAAAAATATAGGCCACATTATTAATTTGCCATTCATTCAATTTATGAAAAAATTCATAAAATTGTAGTGTACAGGTACAATCAGAAGTAGATTAGTTTAAGCTGATTGATTCCTAGGTTCACTCAGTTCTAAAACAGTGACATATTTGTCTTCCATGTTTTATATTCTCCTCTAAGTTAAGCTAACTACCTAATTAAAGAAGACCCAGCAGGCTATTTTTGGTGCTTACTCCTGCAACCCATATCTTATTCCATCCCAGGTAAAGGATACATGAGCATGTTTCGATAATACCCACTCCTCCTTGTTAACTCTTACCTTTGGATTTTATTTATTTGAGCAGGTATTGAATCAGAATGAGTGAAAATAAATATTTAAAGGCCTTGTTTCACACCACACTTTTGTGTTATGCTTCTTTCTTGTGGGCAGGAGCCTCCAAAGGCAAATGCACTGTGTAATCTAGAAATTAGCTCTTACTGCTGTCCCCAGGGGCTCAGATCGCATTTCATCTCTTTCTCCACATTTCTGAAGAATCCCAGGAGCGTTTTAAATCACCATGATCCCTTCTGGCTTCCTGCTTCTGCTTAATTAGCTTAAGTTATAGATGCCCCTGGTTTTCCCCGTGAACGGTCCTGCTCGGCCTCCGTGGACCCAGATGGGAAACTGTGACTCTTTCCCCCGTGGCCACAGTGATAACCTCTCCTGCTTCACGCCTGCCTTGTGCATAACCTGTACGACCTGGTGGAGAAGAGCAAGGGTGTCACGTCCCTCAGCCAGAAACACGGCTGTAGTGAATGCTGAGCAGATGGTCCCACAGTGGCGGAGAAGTGTGTTCAGTGCTCTTCTTACTACAGTGCGACTAACCAGGTTCCCTCTCCTCTCACTCTTCTCCCACTGCATATCTCTCAGGTAGAAAGCCGCATATTCAGGTCTGGATTTAGAGGGCCATTTGATTGAGAAGCTCTACACCTGAGAGTCTGTAAGGCCATTGAAATGGCCTTAGAATGAGTAATTAGACAAGAGCTAAACATAAAAAATAAACATTGATATTGGATAAACCCTGGTACATAGAGGATGGAATTACAGAATCAGTGAGTGGAAATCTTTCCCCAAAGCAGGAAGTCATCAGCAGAATCAAATAGTCCAGACAGTTTGAAGAGGAAGAGAAATGAGAATTAACAATCAGACACAGCAAACTATTTGCCATTGATAGCCTGTGGAACCCAGATTTAGTAAAATGTTGATTACAAAACAGTGAGTTCAATCTAAGGGAAATTTGAAGGTGAAAAGTTAAGCAGTACAGAGAACTCCATAAAGAGTCGTGTTCTAATGCCGTTTTAAATAAGAGAAAGGTTTAACTAAAGGGCGGTACAAGGTCTGGAGGGCTTTATTAAGTTAGCATAATAGAGATTCCAAGATGATTATAGGCCAATGGTAAAGAGAAGAAAAATTCATAATACAATGAAAGTTTTAGATGAGAAAAGATATGAGCTGTGTATCAGGCTTGGTGAAGCTTCAGGCTGAAGCAGAGGGAATTTAGGTTTTGACTAGAAAAGCAAAGTAGCTTATCAATATGGACAAGTTTATAGTTTGTGACCTGGAGTATTTCTTCTTTGACCACTCGTATTTTCTGAAGAAAATAACAGAAAGTGTTATCTGTTGAGACTGGAGGAGAGGATGTGTTCTCCTCCAGCTGACATGTTACAGCACATGTTGTCTGCAGAGCAGTAAGCAGCAATGCCTGGATATTTCTGGATAGGCATTTTGAATACTATTGCAAAATCTGGGCAAACTTGTAAGTTCAATAAAGCTCTTGAGCAATAAGCTGCAAGTGAAATTTGTTTCTGTTTTGAAATTACTCATAAAGAAAGTATTCTGGACACTAGAAATAGGTAAGAGTCAATTTAATAAAATATACAGTATTTCTGGAAGTGCATGTTCATTTCAGGTTCTTTGACTTACTGACAGTGGTGTCTGCTGTGCTTTGGAATGCTGCTCGGGAAGTAGCAGTGACTTGGGAGTCAGTGATGAAGTGGAAATCATCATGAGACATACTGTACCACCGGAATTGATAAGTGAGTTTGTGCAATAATTTTCTGGTTTTGTTTTTTCAATTAATAAAAATCCATTATCAATATTTATATGTGCTTCCCTACCAAGTCCATAATATTTTCAGAAATAGTGTGAAATATTTAGTGATACAGCCAAATGCCAACCTTATAATTAGTTTACTAATCTATGTTGTTATTGGAAACTGAGTTTTCCCCTCCCCCTATTTTTATTGTTGCTTTCTGTAGATGTTCAGGCAGATTTTGGTTAAGAAAAAAGAAAACATGTGAAGGTTTCTTTGCACATACATCACTATGTATTGGTTCATTAAAGGATTGTCACGGTGTTTTAAAATCAATTTCCCCGGGACATGTTGTAAAATTCAGATTCAATGAACATGATCAGAGGCTCAGTCTCTCATGGGTAGGTGGTTAACTGAGGAATTCATTGCCAAAAGGAAAGTTCATGGGTATGGAATTAAGCGCGGGTTGCCAGAGATAATTTTATTTAAAGTAATTTTGCCAAAATATTTTTTGGAATTAATGTCAAGGTGTATTCTCCTTACAAAGATGGTTACTTAGGTATTCAATCTTTCCAGTTAAAGATTTCAAGGTTCATTTGTGATTTACTTACTATTAACTCTATGGGGTAACCTGTTTGTTAACAGATTTAAAATAAAATAATTTGGAGGACACTGATCTTTATTAGATGTGCATGACTTATGTGTCTATATTTCTTTAACAATGTTGGACTAAGGTGACTTCACATAATAATTTCCTCTGTAAATGAGAATTCATACACACACACACACACACACAGATGGGGGGCATTTTCCACAAAGTAGTGTTAGAACTTTTGCTGGGAGTACATGTTATTAATAAGATCATTAATTTAATAATTAGCTACATTTTATCCTCCAATTAACTTATCCAAGTTGACCTATTTTTTCCAATTTCAATAAACTATGTTTTTTCTTTTTGAGTTGTTTCCATTTATTTATTTTAGGTTTTTCCCTAACACAACTTGGTTCTAGTCTTGTCCCCTTGGCCCTTGGGCACAGCAAAGCCTCCCTAGCACTTTTTTTTCTCCTTTATTCCTCAGCCAGGCTTACGTTCCTAGGTTCCTCTAGGATTAGCAGCCTGGCTAAGAGGAATCCTGCAGTGGAGGCGCAGCCAATAGGATGGAAATGGGTACGAGCGCACCACTTCCAGGGAACGTCTTCTGAGAGTCTGCTGCAGTGTGTGGGGACTCAAAGAAAGGAAAACAGGTTTCCCTGAGACAGAAAAAAACTGACAACACAATTTTGAACACAAAATTGCATTATGAGCCAATGCTAATTCATTTTGATGCTCACTGAAAATATGTTTTATTAACCTTGCTGCCAACTTTTTCTATAGAAAACCATTTGTTTTCTTTCCCTTTCCACGGTAGAACTGAGCTTATTCCCAGTGTCTCTCAGTCTGCACGGGAGGATGGTGGAGGCTTTGGGAAACAGCACAGTGCTTTCGGAACCCGATTCCTCATATGCAGAACAACAGCCCTGAGAGGAAATTGACTCAGGATGTGCCGAGCACGTGCATACTCACCGAGGTTTCAGCAGCGCCTCTGGGAAGAAGGGAGGAGACACACCGACCTCGAAGGCGGTGCACTCTGCAGCTTTGGAAGTCCTTGATGTGCTGACCACACCAGCAATGAGCTGAGTTCTGTTCTCAAGGCTTCCTCCAAAAGTGGACCAGTTCTACCTTAGAGGCTCTTGTCACATGTGTGACCAGGGCCATAAAAATCAGCCTGTGTTCCTGCGAAATCACTGGAGAACAGGGTTAGTCCACCCTTTGTAAGCTCATTACTCCCACTCCTGTGGACATCACCCTCTCCTGGCTTCCCTCACAATCCTACTCCACTTTCATCAGGGTGGACCATAAACCCTGGTTTCCTCCTGCCAGTCATGAAACAGTGTAGTGGCATTGCCATTCCAGCTTCATGGAAAGGATGGTCCTAACGTGCTATTTCATAACGTGACACTCCCATGTCAGCATGGGTGAGAAGGCTACGAAAGGTAAGGAGGGCGGGCTCTCTTGTTTGTCTTTGCATCCTGAGACTACGGATCATTTCTAGGGCTCAGAATTGCTTCTTGGGGTACTGAGGGTGTAGCTTGGTGATAGAAGGTGTGTTTGCATGCAGAGTTTAATCGCCCAGACCAAAACAAAGCTGCTGGTTGTACGATTGAATGTGTAAAATTTCAAGAAGAAAGGAAAACTTGGAATTTTTCAGATGCAAATAATCAAACAAGTGAATTTGGGGAAATACCAATTTTCTTTTCTAAATAGTTTATCCCATGCCAGCATCTGCTTCACAGTGAGTATGTAGAGTAAAAAAACAAAGTTCACTTAGCAAATAAGCTGTGATACTTTGTTTTTATCTGCTAGTTAAATCTTTCTACTTTTTAAGAGAAAAATTAAGTTTTAAGATGTTAAAAATCAGATATGGATGTTACAGTAAGATGTTGTTTCTCAATAATTCATATTTGACACGTGAATTTTTTCAATTACATGAAGCACATTCTTTCATTCAAAGATATTGTTAGCATTGATTTTCCTGATGGTATATTTTTATGTCTCTTGTGCTAACCACAGAAAATGAGTAATATATACATATTTATATAAGATAAATATGATAGATTTATATGATAAAATATATGTGACAAGACATGACATATGAGAAAAATGATCCCATAAATGAGAACAGAAATTAATCTTATAAAAATATTACATACATAAGATTTTCCACTGAATCAAACGATACTATTATATAATTGTTAAGTAAAAAATAATTTCCTAATTGGAATTAATTTCCTAATCTGGTATGATTTTTATGTAGCACTTTTGAATAATATATATTTGTAATACAAATTTGAAGTAAAACTATTCTCTAGTTTAGTACTCAGTAAATCAGAGACACTAAGCCAGTGTCTCTTTAGGACATACATTCAAAGTGGCTCCTATGTAAGTATATTAGTTTGATCTCTCCTGATATTGACATCTATTATATTTCAAAGATATATATTAAAATAAAGATTTTTTTTTCTTTTAAACATAAACTGAAAATCAAGATATCTGTGTTTAGGCAAAACTTTGTTTCAGAGGGTCATAAATCACACACCATTCTTCATTTTTAGACACTTCAATTTTCTGAAGGTATTTTATAAAAAGTTAAAAGGGTAGAATTTTCTTCAGTATTTCCTCACTGAATGAATCATGCTAGTAGATATATTTTGTTTCTGTAAATGAATTAAACATACCTAAAGTTACAACTTATCCTGAAAGTAAATTTATAATAGCCCAGAGATTTTCAAATTTGCATTTATGTATAAGATTTATATATTTGCTGAGCTTTCACTTGCATGGAAAATGCAATAACAAAATTATGTATCCTTTCACATGTATTTGTTTCTTAATTAACCAGTGAAGTTGCCTTTGCCCTCTCCAGTGTCTGGAAGTGCTACACACACTGTGCGCTAATGGTGTTAAGCTAATTAACACCTACACACCATGACTTTTGTGGTGAGAGCACTTTATATCTGCGCTTAGCACTTTTCAAGAACTCAATGTATTTTTAACTATAGTCACTGCGCTGGCAGTAGCTCTCAGTTAAATTTTAAATGGTAAATAAAACAACAGGACTTATTTTCACTTTATTTTATGAGATGAGATGAAGTCTCAGAAGTCTTGAATGACTTTTCCAGCATTAAAATCGGTTAGCATTAAACTCAGGACCTGGAGCCCCTATGGCTGTAAATTCCATATTCCTCGTACTGTATTGCATTGCTTCACTTCTGTTACAGCAGGGATTTTTGTTGTTGTTGTTGCTGTTGTTAAATTTGTTACAAGCAGAGAAACAGGAGAATGGTGGAGACGTCACAGATTAGTTCCTAAAGGAGCCTGTGCCAATCGGTCCTGCTCTCACTTAGCTTTCCTACCTAACCTTATTTCCACATGTAAAAGTTTGCTCCACTGGGCTATCTGAATTTAACACTTGATGAGCATCAGGTCAAGTTAGTTGCCATTAGTCAGTGGACAATTTACGTATTTTCATTTCAAGAATGCTTCATGGCAATAGTAAAAATTACACACCACGGGGCCCCGGGTTGTCGGTCCAGGCGTGTGATCCCGGCTACAGAGAATACCCAGGAGAGGACTGCGAGGGCGAGGCCAGCCGGGCAGCTCAGCCAGATCTTGTCTCAAAGCGCATTTTAAAAGGCCCAGGGGTGCAGGTCAGTATTAGAGTCCTACACAGTGGACTCCAGACCCCGGGTCTCATCCCCAGCACCAAAAGAAATTACGCACTCTTGGCGTTCTTACCATACAGAAGTGGCAAGTGATACACAAAGGCTTCACTTGTTCAAATTTAAGCAATTATTAGTGTCGCCAAGTTTATCAGAAACAGAAGTTGGTCTTCAGCCATGGTGAAACGTGATTTATTCACGGTGTGCAATCCCTACAGGTGGCCTTTCAGGAAAGGGTCCTCATGGAAACAATCATTAAATCAGCGAGACAGGATGTTCTCTTAATGGAAAAAGAATATGCTGGTCCCAAATTTCAAAGCCACTGGTCTTCAGATTTAGCTACAAGCTTTGTTTGTATCATAATGCTATTGTAGACTCATGGTGATAAATCTTATTAATGTAATGAATCAAAATACGCTTTGAATAAGTTTAATATTATACCAATATATTTTACTTTAATAAGCAATGGTCTATGGTTAATTCTGTGTCATATAGAAAGAACACATAATTTTAGATATACAGCTGTTACATATATTATATATAGACACCTAGAGTTCCATAAAATTTTGCATCTAATTTTTGATGTGCCCAGAACTCATTTTTACTTTTATAAAACTGATAATGAGAATCTTATGAATACTATTATAATTATTTAGAAATGTTCATTTTCAAGATCATACTGAGAAACAAAGAAAATAACCATCTAGAATATACCAATGTCACTTTATAAAATTTTTAAAAAATAAAAATATTTTTATTTAGCGATATTTCTTTTGAAACAGAAGCTAACGAAACAATTTACTATAGTTATACCTAAGTGGAAATAGTAGTTTTTAATGACATTAAACATTAAAGAAGATAGGTTTCTATTTATGCTTAAAGGGTTTCCTATCTTTTCTTTAAAATAGCTTTTCCCATTACAAAAGCTCGGAGTCTTTGAAAGATAACTGAAGAAGCTTAATGACGTGGTGTTTTTCTATCTCCTGAAATTTGGAAGCATTTCACGCATACAGTTCCAACTACTTGAATTTTCATTTGTGTAATTTTTAATGTTTTCTCTTTTTTTGGTGAACCGGGGGACTGAACACAGGGCCTCGCACATGCTAGGCAATACTGTCACAGCAAGCGATGTCCCTAGCCTGATTATCTTCCATTTTCTTAATTACGTGGTTGTACTGGTGTCCATTAGAGAACTACCTATTAGTGAAGCTAGGCTATTTCCTTCTACATTTTCACAGCTACTAGAGAATGTGACTGTGATTATTATGTCTGTTCAGTAGAAGCACAAATTTATTTCCAAACAGGTTTATATTTATCTACCATTTTTAAAACCTAGGTATCACTATCATTTGGTAGAGTGTTGACTGAAAAAGTTACTCAGTAAAATGTTTAAGATTAAGTCACTAATTAAACATTTGCCCAGTGCTGAGTATAAAACAGGCTCCTGATTAATAATTGAAAGTTAATTTATTGAAGTGTTTGTTTTGTGGAGTAAATGTTTACATAGCATTCGGGACCGTTCCCCCTCTTTTTACCTCCGGTGCTACACAGATCAAATGCTCTCTCTGCCTTGTCTGGAGGGAACTCTAATGCAAACTCTGTAAATCCTCACTGACGTTTTGATGTGTTGTTGTACTGAGGTACATTAGTGTCAATTGCTCCTGGTGTGGAATAACAGTTGAGAGTGCAGGTAACTGCTGCCTGCTAAGGAGTCCCCCTCTCATGACGTGTCCCTCTTAGGGAAGAGGCAGACAGGGCTCATCTCCAGGGTCCCACAGTGGGGTTCTACAGACACTGCGCAGGTGGCAGTGTGTGTCCGGGAGGCAGCGGCCAGGTGCAAAGAAATGGTGGGGAATGGAGAAACGGCGATGTGGGCGTCTCCCTATGTACTTACTGTAAGAACAATTGACCCCAGGACTTGTCCTATGTGAGCCAAGATTCCACTGTTGTTTTTAGCATCTTTAAAATGTGATGGGATGCTCTTTTACAAGGAGCTTGTGCTGGATTTCAAAGAGTATTACTCTTCATAGAATGACCAGTGTGAGCAAAGAAGGGTGGGTGACCTACCTCGTTAAGGGTTCACACAGCCTGGGAACCTGATTGTTACTCACATGTGCTCACACACGTGTCCTTGTTTGCATGCTATTATATGATGTGGTGTATGATACGTCCTTGTTTATCCTTTCATTCATCAGCTATCTTTTATTTCAGTTCCTTGTGGAAAATTCGCCAGCACATAGGCGTGAAAATATTAATAAGACAATACTTTATCTCTAAAAGCTAAGCGTTTTGTGGGGGAGATGCAGGTTATTCAACATACCATGATTCATCTTGAATTAAACGCCCTAGAAGTGGAAATGAAGTGTCACTAAGATGCAGAGAACTGACATCTGTCTCTTGAGATGCATGATTGGACTCCATCACTGGGACGATCATTGCAGAGAGGGTCACCTGGGCTGGGCCCCAGAGGCCAGGGAGAAATCAGCCCGTGAGCAGGACGAGCCCTCCGGTGGAGGCAGAACGTGTGTAATGGGACCAGAGAGCAGGATTACTCTACATGGATGAGACCCAAACTGCAAAGTCCCACAATAAATACACTATTTAGTGCCATAGTGCTTTTTACATTTTAAAACAATCTATCTTTGGACATGACAAAGCCAGTTATGAAGTTATTTGGTGATTGGGTGAAATACCTTCTGAACGAATGAAACACAGGAATTGGGAGAGCGGTAAGGGAGACGAGTAAAATAGGGCTCCAGACAAAAGCTCCACAGGAGGACAGACAGGAGCGGTAGCCCTGCTACTGCCGGAATCGTGGCACACACTTATAATCACGATAAATATTACATAAGAAAGAAGGGGACACACAATCCCTGCAGAGAATTTAGGCATCTACAGGTCAGGGAGGGAGGACTTGTGTCATCGGATCCATGTGTCTGACACTCAGTAATGAGGATAAGGATGGAGACAGTAACTCTGGTCATCAAAATACATGACAGAGTTCAAGTGGTGGACAAGGACAGGGTCACACAAGAGAGATCCTGGGAGAACTGTGTCTAGGAAGGGTGAAGGGAGAGGTCAGAGAGAAAAGGTAAGAGGGAAGCGCCCCGCAGAGGGTGAGGGGGACACTGCAGAGGGCTCTTAGATTTACAAACAAGTTATCAGATGTGTGGGACAAAAGGAAAATGGGCATTCTTTTATTTATTTATTTTTTGGTATTGGGAATCCAACTCATAACCTTGCACTTGCCAGACAGGTTCTATGCTACTGGTTTATATCCCCAGCCGCAAAGGGGCCTTTTTAAAGTAGTGGCAGAGAAATCCAATGTAGACTGTGGATATTAGGTGGAAGTGAAAATAGCCCACTGGGATGGTTAGGTGTCTTATTTTCTAACGCATCTTGCTTAAGGAGTTTGTGGTGAAAGTTATCTGTCCATGTTTCAAAGCTATTGGGAATCAGCCAGAAGAAAAGACTAGAATGAAGATGCAGGAAACATCAGACAAGGGGTGAGGTCCCGGAGGTGAGGCAGCTCTGCGCACTGGGGATCAGATGTGGGCGGGCTTTGTCCCTGGGGTGGCCAGGAGGAAGCTGAGGACCACGGAGGAGGGTACACGGCCCACCAGATGGCTCCAGCATCTCGGAGGGGCTCTCTCGTTCCATGGGGTGATTCTACAGAGAAAGAAGTCAGGGCTGCTTTTTGGTTGCTCTTCAATTGCTCTTTCAGAGTTAGTACACAGCTGTTCTCTGAAAAACAAACTAGATGCCTGATCTGAGGAGGCTTAGCCAGAATCACACAATTTTGAAACTGTACCCAGACCTGACTCTGCTTGGAGTGTGTTAGGTCACAGATGCTCTCCAAATAAGTTCCCAAAGGACGGCAAAGATTCACTCTCCCAGGAGGGCTGGGGGAGGCCCAGGCTGTCTCCGGGTCAGGTCTGAGCTGGTGCACGAGGCTCCCTCCTGAGACCACGTGGCCTGTGCCAAGCTCACGGGGCATGAACTCAGGCTTTACGTATGTCGCTAAAGCGATGGAGTGGGGCCTTTCTGTCATTTCTTTCTGGCTGTTGTTTCCTCCCAGCTCTTGTCAGCTGCCCTCTCCACCCACTGGGGTGAGACCAGACCCTCCTCCCTCGGAACCTATAACACAGCTTTTCAGCTTCTGCCCAAAGTCCGCTTCTCCCAGGAACCGACAAAGCACATGCTCACATCTTTTTTATTAGTCTCATGCGGTAAGATGCTTTCCAAGCTGCTGGGTGCCTGGTTGGTAAAGAAGTGAGTATATTTCTTTTTCCCTTTCCTCACTCACTGGGTAACAAATTTCCCCAGGAAAATGGTTCAAAGGCCCAGAGAAAGCAGATTCATTTTGATCTCTCTTTGTTCCCTATCTTGTTCTCTCTCTTCTCATTGTTGGCAGTGGTCCCCCAGGGACAGGAAATGACAAGATCATCCCCGTGTAAATCCCCCTCTCTGCCTCTTCCTGAGCCTAAAGGGAGCTGAGATATCATTTTCTCACTAGGAGCAAACTCCAGGCTTGAGCTGGATCTACCCAGTGAACACAAGAGTCTAGCAAGCCTTCCCTGCAACTTACCAAGAAATGATGGACTTCCAGCCTTCTTCCCACATTGACAGATGTTTGCAGGGGAGCAGGATTTGACAGATAGATGTGTGCAGTTTTAGAAAAGGCACACAAAGAAACCTGGCTGGTGAGTATTGGAAGCCAGCAGTAGCCAGGAGCACGGGTGCAGCATCAGCAGCCAATGGCACATGTCGAGCCTGGTTTGGAAAGTCCAGGGCAAAGTAGCACTGCAGGGACAAAGGCCTGTGACAGTGCAAGCTGTACCTTAACAAGGAAGTCAGGGGCAGCTGACTTGGAGCCGGGCACCGCCGCCTGGAGCCTGCCACCCCGTGTGCTGCCTGAGGCAACAGCAGAGTGCGGCAGCACTGCAAGGAGCTTTCTGAAGAACTCTCAGTGTGTACTTGGCCTCAGCCACACACGTGTGCCAGCCGGGTGAGCATCCAGGGCCCAGGGCAGGGCCCTGCATATGGGTCTCTGGCTGTGGGACTTATGGTTCTAAAACATGTTGGGTCTAAGCAGTGTGCAGACAAGTTTGAGCACTAACGCTTCAGAGAAAAACCTGAAAAAACACTAAGAATCCTGCTTTTGTAAAATGAGGAACTGCTATACCTCTTTTCAGTGTGGACTATAAATTGTTATGAACTATGACGTGGTTACTGTTTCTTATAAAGCTTCAAAGCTGAGGTAGAAAGTGCTCTTACTAAACAACTCCACTATTTGTCTAAATGCAGCACACTTTCCTATATTGTTTTCCAGGCTGTACCAGTGACAACAGAAAAATAAGAAAAATTGTGTTAAGGAAAGAAGGAAGTTAAAATGGGCCCAAAAAATTAGATTCCAGGTTGGAAGTTACAGTCGCCTTAAGAGACATTCTTGATACACATTACAGTTAAACTCTTACCTCCATGAATGAAGCAGGTTTAAGTGTCTCAGTTCTCAGACGCAAACTCCCAAAGCTCTGCGTTTGAAGAAATGTTAAATTATGTGCAGTTGTCAATTAGCCAAGGAGTCACCATTTTAAACTTCTGCAAACAAATTCACGTTCACATTTTTAAATCAGTGTAGTCTTTCAGTGGGAGATAAATGGAGTAGTTTAATCAATATGTTCTTCAAGGGAATGAAAAAAGTGTATTATTTGATTTTCAGCTATGGCAAGTGTACTGTTTATCACTGTATATTGTCCTCTCTAGTGACATTTTTATAATGCTAAATTTACGTGTTCTTGTGTAAGTATGAATTCACATATTTCACCATTGAAGTCAGCCCCACAGCATGTGCGGTGAGAAAACATCGCTTATGGTCTAATGAAAGTCTTAGCCCAGGAGGAGACAGCCCGAGATAAATCCCACACTGTGGAGTCCATGACCACCACTGCCAGGGAGATGTGCGTGGTTAAGGGGGGTTAGCAAGGCCTGAACACAGGGATCTTGAGAGCCTTTATAAAGAACAGGTGCTGAATTTGAGGCACGCGCTGCAAGGAGTGCTGACCACTAGGAAAGCGTGTCGGCCAGCAAACACCCAGCTCCCTCGTCCAAAGACAGTATTCTGCCACAGGTCACAGAAACAAATGCAGGACAGCTAAAGTCTACCATGAAATCTTAAAGCCATTTCTGCCAGCTCCCACTTAGCATTACGGACCAGTTTGATCTAGATGGTATTCTTAGATATCAGCAAATACTGTGTTACAATAGTACGGCTCCTCCTTCAAGCTGTACACTTTTTATCAGGTCTTAGACAAGTAGCTTTCTGCCTGTGGTGAAGTCATGACAATTGAACATAGATTCATAGATGAGGCTGTGAAATACTAGCAGAGTGATGGTCCAGCTGAGATTGGAGTGACTGGTCATCCAGATGACCGACTGGTCATCGGTAACACTCTTATCCCCAGGCAGAACTGGGAGCAGAACCAAAAGCTCATGGCTCTCATCTAATACTTTTGCTGCTTCTCTGGCCTCCTAAGATTGAGAAGAGCTATTGCAGCTCTTTATATTTCTTAGAATTTGTGCTAAGGTCTCCGACTCTTTTGGAAGAGACTGCAGAAAGCCTTTTGCAAAGATATCTGCCAATAGTAATGCAAAAACTGCCCAAGACCTTTAAGATTAGAGCTCTGTGTGACATACATGTACCAATTCTCCACAAGGAATGTGATCAGCATGCATTACAAACACATGCTAATAAAAATTTTAAAAAATACAAAATAAAATAGAATGCATTAATTTATCACTGCTTTGGAGACTGAAAGAGAAGATTAGAGTGTTGAAGTAATGATGAAAATGTGTGATTAATCAATGTTTTGAATTTTTTTCCCTACATGAACCTTTCTTTTATTTAGTGAGTTTTAGTTTCACCGGCCCAAGAAGGTGCTGATATGCTTTTAAAAGAGTAAATAATCCATGACTTTTGCTTAGTTTTAGTATATACATTATATATATATATATATATATATATATATATATATATATATATATTACACACACACACACACACATCTTCTGGAGCTTTTTGTATTTCTTTATTCCTCCTTTTGTTTATGCAGTGCTGGGGAAATGCAGCGCTATGGCTCCACACATGTGGGAAAAAGCTCCGGCCCTCAGCTATTCTTCCGCTCCCTAAAATTTTGTTTTTGTTTGAAACATAGCAATTGTACATTTCTAAAGAAGGAACAGGGTACTGTTTCAATACAGGCATACACTGTATAATCCAATCTTGGTGCTTAACAAATCCACATCATATTTGCCCTTGCTGTAAGAATATTCAGAACCCTGTCTCCTAGTTGTTTTGAAATGTTTATTACAATACTGCTAACCTCAGTCACTCCGCTGAGGAAAATATTACCAGGTCCATCTGTGGACCTCGTTTCCACTTGCAAAACTTTGTACCCTTCGACTAATTTCTCCGCATCCTTCTGTGCCTCCCCTGGGTTCTGGCAACATCTCTGGTACTCTGTACTTCCGTGATATCAGTTTTGCTAGATCCACTTCAGAGTGAGACGATGTGGGGTTCGTCTCTCTGTGCCTGGCTTATTTCACTTACCATGATGACCTCCAGGGTCATCCATGTTCCCACAAATAACAGAGTCCCATCTCTTAAAAGAACAAAGAATGTTCTGCTGTGTGTGTGTGTGTGTGTGTGCGCGCACGCACGCTGTCACCTCTTCCTATCCACTCACCCGCTGATGGCCACTTAGCTGAATTCTGGATCTTGGGAACTGTGAGTAGCCCTGCAATGAACATAGCCATACAGTGGTGTCTGCAGCCTAGTGATTCCGTTTTCTCTAAAGATCCCAGGCAGTGGGGTTACTGGATGACCTGGTAGTTCTATGTCTAAGGATCTGAGAAGCTTCCACATAGGTGTCCAGAGTGGCTGAACTCACCAATTTATCTTTCCCTCAACAGTGGACTAGCTTCGCTTTTCTTCACTTACACATCAGCATTTGTTAACTTTTGTTGTTTTGATAACACACATTTTTATGGGTATGAGGTGATATTTCACTGTTGTCTTTGATGTGATCTCCTGAAGATTAGTGATGTTGAGAATTTTTTTCACATACTGTGGACCATTTATATGTCTTCTTGTCAGAACCAATCACTCAAGTTATTTGCGTATTCTTAAATTGAAATTATTTTCTTCTCTGCTAGTCAGCTGAGTTTCTTGTATGGTATGTGTATTGATCCTTTGCCAGATGCATATTTTTCAGAAGAAAATGCACTAGAAATGCTCCTTAACAGATCTAAAAACCCACAAGTAGGCAGCAAATAAAAGAGAAATCAATGTGATTTCTTTAAAATTCTTTTTCCCATCAAAAGCAACAATCCAGAGAATAAAGAGAAAATTAATGCAAGAGGGAGAAATTCTTGCAAGCTGCATCAAAATATGTTGTTGAACTCAAGAGACACACACTTTTTGAAAGAAAATGTTTTTGATGTACATAGGGAGGGGGCTTTTTAATCATTAAGTTAAAGTCTTGGCTTAACGGACAGGGATTAATACATATTCTGTTGGAATGAGATTTTCTCAGTAAACATTTTAAAGAACACAAGAAGAGGGAAGTAGAGGCAGCATGAAAAGGAAGACAGCAATGCGACCCTCTGCTTAGGTGTCACTTGGCCACACCCAGCTGACACTGGGAACATGGTAAACGTGTAGGACAGTGGCTGAACCGCGGGTCTGGAACACACGGTGATGTTCACTTGCTTCCTGGGCAGGCGACACAAGCCCTGCAGGTGCCAGGAGCGGGCAGTCCTGTCCCCATTTTCCAAGTTGCTCTCAGAGGTGGAGCTTTGACCTGGGAAGCCAGCAGGCAGGAGGGGTGAGGACGAGGAAGCCACAGAGGAACGTGTCACATCAGAACACAGAACACAGGGTTGAGCCTGTGACGATGTGGGAAGCCGATCACGTAGAGCATTGGAACTTCACTGTGGAGGAAAAACTGAACTAATGCAGGCACTTGGTCCAGTTTTACTATCATTCTGGGCATGCTTTCCTGTTCCTAAAATAAGGACCAAATAATAGCACTTGCTCCTTAGAGTGGTTACGAGGCTGGGTCAGTTCCGATGGGTGAAGCATCTACTCTGTGGCTGCAGACAGTTGCAAGGTGTGAGCAGTGTCTAGGGGCCTCTCAGGAGCTGGTAGCTACAGACAGATGCCACACAAGGACCGGATTCTTACTCCGAGCTTCCCCACATCCTCCTAGATTGCTGCCATCTCTGGAGGTAAGAAATTACACCACGAGCAACGGGAAAGGCCCCAAAGTTTCCTAAAGCTTAAGATGACTCTCTCTTACACAGTTCAACTCTCCACTATGAGATATGGTTATGTTTAGCATATATATTAGCTATTGACTCTGAATTTGTATAGTCTCCCATTTCTTTGAGGTCTAAGCAAACAAAGCATGTGGTCTATGAAATTCACAACAGCAAAAACTCAAGGTTTTTATGTGAAAATTTCTTTTTAATAAAACAGTATCTGACTTAAGCTACACAGTTCACACAAGCCTATGGAGATCGATGAGATTTGTTGCTAGTTTCTGTATATAATGTATAAATTCATACATGCACACACATATGTCCCATGCTTGAAAACTGATTTTTTTTGAAAATTGATATTATCATGGCATAATTACTCATCCTACTAAGTCATTAAGCAATATAGCAGCATGAATCTGGAGCCAAAATTATCTCAATATTAGCATTTATGCAATAATTGTTTCCATAACCAATTTACCTCAGGAGTATGTAATAGTCAGTGAACAGGGTCTATCAGCTGACAACTCATGAGAGTAACCACATATTCAACACAGCCTCCTTATAAATATTATTACTTTTGATGTCTGATGGAACCGAGGTAAAATAATATTTTGAGCAAAACTTGGTATGTGTTAAATAACCCGGGGAGATGAAACACAGAAGGGCCCAACCGCAGAAATTAATCATGCTGTGCTGAGCAAGCTTATTGTTTTAACAATATAACATGTGTACCTGGAAAAGTTCGGAGGTTTTAGGCTCCATAAAGGACAGCTGACACGCGCTGCCTTTGGTCCTCACTCACCGAAAGTGTGGGTGCATCCGGGCCTTCGCGAGCTTAGCTGCAAATGTGCGAGGCTCCCCACTCTCGATTTCGCCTGTCGGAGCCTGAAAGCTGGGCCTTGAGACCACAGAGCTGCTTGCTTGCTGAGTGTTCACAGACAGAAATGTGACATTCCCCGAAACTCAGAGAAGGACAGGGTTTTAAAGAGAGGACAGTGAGCCCAGTGTTCATGCTGCCCACGCTTGATTAAGGGTACTTTGTCCTCCAAGGACCCCATGTCCTCATGGTCCAGTCTTAGAGTCTGTCTGTCCGACAGCTATTCTCTACCACACCAGGATGGAAAGCTCTCAGGGGGAGACAATTCTGTATCACACATCAAACACCTCTCAGCCCAAATGCACCCCACACTCCACATCAGGAGGGAAATATGATATTAAAAATGAGGGTGTTTTTAAACCCAAGGAAATGGTTATGGTGTGTAACTGTGAGGTAGTAGCTCGGCACCTAGGAATGATTACCACCAGCTCTCACCCTTTCCTCCTTTCTGCAGATCAATACAGGTCTCTTGAAAGCCAGGTATGATCCCATGACATGACGGGGTTACATCTTTTCAGCTAAGTTCTTCCAGGCCTGTTCTTAGTGACACACCTAGGGGTGGAGGTTACCAACCTGACTAATGATGTTTCGTAGACTCACTTGTATTATTTTTGTTTCAGGTACTTGCCATGGGAGTGTAAAAAAAAAAAAAATAGAGAGCAAAGTGGCTGCCAGCTCTTCAGCAGAAAGAAGCCAAACCCTGGGAGACAGCAGTCGTTGGAAGGACAGGGACACAGGACCCCGGGGAGCACTGCGCATGAGCAGAGCTGGCCATGCTGGGTCTGCTCAGCTTGGGTGGGTTGGGGCCCTTGCTAGGGAAGACTGGGGCTGAGTCCAACCGCACACTTCTTCCCAAACCTGTCCAAGGACCAGAACACAAGGGAATAACAGATCCTGCCTTTACCCTCCTGCCAGGAACAGTTGGACAGCACAGCACCGTGAAGTAAGCGTAGAGGTTAAGGCCACGGGCAGTGTGGGGTGGATGCTCTGGAGGTGGGAAGACAAGTCACAGCAGATGTGTGTTTAGAGACAAGTCCCAGAATACAGTAGGGGTGTGGGGAACCCAAGCAAAACTCAGGGGCTTTGCTGGATTGGGCTTTGAGGTGCCAAGTTGGCTGGAATTTACAGAGGCAGGAACACAGGGGAGAGAAAGACAGAGAAATAGTTCCAATCATTTTAGCAGTTTCTGAGATTTTAGTGGAATTCTGATACAAAAGCATGAAGAAAAGGGACACAGACTGGCTAGTGACATGTCTCAAAACTAAGCGAGGAAGTTTCTTGTATCTGACTTAAGCTACACAGTTCACACATGGAGAGCCAGTGCTCTTTTGATGAATATTAATGAAGGCCCAGAGGTACCCGCACCAAAGATGAGAGACATGTTTAGTTAAAACACATTTTTACAGCCACTTGGGAGCCCAGTCATTAGTCACTGGCCGGCTGAAGCGTGTTGTGATAGCAGTCAAGTGGAACACACCCGCTGTGCCGGGCAGGCCAGGTCCACTCCTGGAATGCCGATGGCCACATGCGCTGTACAGATGGGCAGCAGGAGTCACAGGCGTCTGGAGCCCCAGGCAAGTGCCACAAGCACACGTGCATCTCGGAGCCCCTGGAAAGCTACAGAGCGGACAGGCTTTGAAATAACCACATATCACTTGTTCCTCCTCAGAGACGAGGCGACTCAGGGGAGATGGAACGTCCTTTTCTGCCAAGTCTGTGTGTCATTTGCTGAAAATAAAGTCAGACAAGCTGTTACTCAACCAAGTGTTGACTCAGTAGACTCTGGAAGGCTCCATGCGGTGTCCGCTTGCCTCTGCTGGAGCGGACCACAGAGCAGGACTTGTGTGTTGGCTGTGCCTGGCAGGTTTACCGCAGACCCTGGTGAAAAGATGACCTCCAAATGTCCTCCATCCTAAGGACACGGATGCACCTCTACTCTGTTACCAGCATGACCAGACACATAACAATCTGTCAAATCATGTAAGCAAATAGCCTAATTCGGGGATAGTCCACTTTACCAGAAATAACTTGATAACAGATAGGTGAAAAAATCATGATATAATATTGGCATAAATTATTTCTTTTGCATTTATGTAAAACAATTTTAATAACATGTGTTTTAGTATGAAGAAATCATGTGACCATTAGCCAGAATTTCAAAATAAGGGCAGCAGCAACATGAATCAACTATGGACGGTCATGTTTACTAAGAAAGTATGCTAACACGGATCTCCTGGAAACCAAAATGAATAAAATTATCTCCTGAACCCTGGTGTGATCTACACATACTGGACATAAAATACAATGTATTGGAAATGAGAAAGTAAATAGCAGAGACTACCAGGGATTTAGCTCAGCAACATAAGTGCCTGCCTGGCAAGCGTGAGGTCATGAGTTCTATCCCCGATACCAAAAAAAATAAAAAAAATAAATAAACAGCAGAGACTGGTACATGGTCACAATATTTCCTGAAATGATCAAGAAATGGAAACTGCATTAAAAACTGAAATACAATTAAAATCTTAAAGTACACAGATCATGTAGAGTAAAACTACCTATAATTGTTAACTCAAAGTTTTAACAATTTGTTAATTATTTCTATTAGTATTATATTTGTCATCCCTCATAAAACAGTCTATAAAGACTTAATGAGAATCAGGGGGCTCTTGAGGACTCATGACTTAGTAGTGTTGACTGCAGACATAATTGTTTGCTCATATTCATTTATTCAATGAGAACAACCATGTCTGAAATTGGGGAGACACCAGTTATAAAGGCACTCAAGCCACTGACTGAAGTTTATGTCTTAGAGGGTTTGGGTGGTATATGAAACTAAGCAAAGATGAGGGGTTTATAATTGCTACAGAAGAAAATAAATCTGAGATGTTTCTTGCATTTTCAGGGACTTTTGGTGGCAGTGAGTTTCCACTTTAACTGTGCCCAGGAGCACCGCACCGAGACAACGAGATTTAGGATGGAAGTTAGGTTGTCATGGGCACATCGTAGGAGGACATTTCAGAAGGGTCAGCGGCCAAGAAGATCGTCATAAAAGCAGCACGTGGTGCGTTTAAAACACTTTTGTTTAGAAAAAAAAGTGCAGCGGCTGACTGACAGCATTCATTGGAATTTACATAAACAAGCTCTTTGAGACTGAAGCTAATCTGGTTTTCAGTATAAAAACAAAGTATAAAAATTATCCTTGAGGTTATTTCCAAACAGTATTTGTCCTTAAGCCTAACAAATGAAGTATATATCAGCAGGGAGGCTACATTCTTTAGGGTTTGTCCTTTTCAATGATCAAGAATCATTATGTTTTATAAGTGGAACTATTGCGACTGAAGCAGAATGTTATAGGTGCAGTGATGTCTCCTGTTTCCAAAGATCATTGCTTTTGTGTCACTCTCATCCATGCATGATTCACACAAGCTATCTCTAGGCAGCCTTGGGATGAGGCTGGGACTCTAGTGACCCCTGGGTAAGAACTGCACTGCAAGCATCAACTGTGTGTTCTCGGGGCAGACGGGAGATGTGAAGACGGGGCAGGGAGGCCGCTACAGAGGAAGGAGCAAAGCAAAGTGTATTAAAAAATAACCCAAATCAGTAACAATGACACAAGAGTGGTTAGGAGGATCAAATCACTGACAACCCTGAGGAATAATGTAATTCAAGTGTTTTGTCTTTTCCCTACTAAGAAGTGAGTACTTGAGATCTCTCTTTTATGAGCCTTTCCTATGCACATATAGTTATGTAGAACTCACAGCAAATCTTCCTTTTAAGAGAAAAATAGTGGTTTGTTATATGCTGAAGGTGTAATTCTCTAGAAACCAGAAATATATTACCCGGTCACTCATGGGGCCGACATTCGGAATGGAAGGCAGCCAATTGAAAATGAGCCACAATTCCTTCAGCGAATTCTAAGAAGGGGACAGAGCCACTTTGCCAGCGTGAAGAGAAACCTTAAGGAATGAAAGACAGTGTTGTAAAGGCAGGCAGGGAAACACAGCCTCTCCATGATCCAGAACCAAGAAAGTTAGAAAACAGCTTAGCAAACAGGAAAGGAGGTAGAGGGAGCTCTGAGAATGGAGGAAGAGCAGACTGGAAGACTAGAAATCAGAGTGACTAGAGAAACTGATACTAGCCCTGACCTAGTATCCTCGGGAGAGGGACCTATCCCCAAGAGAGCAAGCAAAGCCCAGACAGGGTGGCCAGCCCTAGCCCCAGTGAAGTCCATGTTTACTCTGAATTGCAAACACAGCACTAATTTTTCTCTGAAAGTGGCTCCTTTCATATGACAGTCCAGAGTTGGAAAAGCACTGCCATACCTGGGAGAGATATAATCAGAAGCCATTTGGGACAGGAGTTTATCGTTTAAGACTGAGCTGCTCTGGGAACCAGAAGTCATAGAACAACTATGCTTCTGGACTTCTGGGGCCTCCCTATACAGGAACTGCTGGGATCTGGTCAAGAGAGCTAGTCCCAGACGGCAGTGGTCTTGTCATGGGCTCCCTGAGCAGCTCAAATGCAGCAAGCTCAGGCTGGGAGGGACACGGTGGTCCCCCCACCTCCGCAGTGAGAACTCAGGCAGGTGGTGTGGTTTTCTGAGAGGACTCAATCTGAAAGTGCTGCCCTTAGTCCAGGGGATCCCTTGGCCCCTTCAAGGCCTACTTCTACCACACAGCTCAGGGTCTGCTTGTTTTTGCCATCTGCCAATGTGATCAGGGGGTTATCTTGGCTTGAAGGATGGTTGCCATGCCGTATGGTGTTATAGACAGGGAGGACTTGGGGTAAGGGGGTCACCTCCCAAGTCCACAGGCCATAAAGCCAGGTGGAGAAGCAGTGAATTGGGGCACGAACAGCAAGTGTCACTGGAATGCACCCAGCCCTAAGGCAGACACAGCACTCTGGACTGAGTTGCCCAGTAGGAAAGCAGGCCAGGCCTCAGCATCACACAGAAAAGTGCAAATAGAAACCCAGCAGGCCCTGCCTTGCCTCAGTACCCTGCCTCCCCACATCCGAGGAGCCCATACCACGGGGCCGGACTACCACCAAAGAGCAGAGAGCAGTATTTCTTAAGACCATTTTGGTTTTAAATTTTTAAATATTTTTCATTCCTTTTTTCCTATCTTTTTCTTTTTCTTTAATTTTTCTTCTTGTTCATTTTTATGGTTTTATTTGCCCACTTCTAACTACCCTTTATTCTTTAATTGGATTTATTATTACCTTTTTCTTTTCCACTGCTTCCTTTTCTTTCTTTTTAGAAATTTTACTTCATTTTTCCCTTTTTCCACATTCTCCATTTTTGTGGTTATTATCATTAAGGTTTATAAATTTTTATTCAGTTGACTCTGCTATTTTTATGAATTCTTTTCTATCTTGAATGATGGAAGATTTGTTGCTTTTTGTATGTATCTGCTATATATCAATATTTGGTTTGGCTTTGTTTCCATATAATATTGCAGAGTTTTTTCTATTCTTAAGGGTGGTATAGTGGTAGCTTTTATTGGTTCTCATAGTATGTCAATATTTAGTTACCTTTGGCTGTTTTTATCGGTGATTTTTATTTTTAGTGGTGGCATAGTAATTGCTCTTAATTGTTTTTTACTGCACACCAATATCTTGTTTCTCTTTGCATTGTCAACATTAGTGTGCTTTGTTTCTGGGGGGTGCCAGGGGTCAAGCCCTCCACAGAAGACTGAAACCAAGATGACCCTCAAATCGTTATGTCACATGGGTTGAAGAAGGGTAGAGACATCAAAGCGTAGCCAAACTCAAAAACACATCACAGGACCCAGGATCCAGGGTAAGAGGTCTCCAGAGTAGTGAGAGGTTTATTGCCCTAACTGATCTTCAGCAAGCAGTGAAAAGAAGCAGGCAGGAACTTGAGAAAGCAAGGCCAAAAGATGCGTCTAAAACCCCCAGCTCCCCGAAAGCTGACCTCAAAGACACTGAAGCAGAGCAAGCTACAGGCAAAGAGCTCCAAGGCCAAATGGTCAAAATCTTTGAAGAAAAAAAGAAGATGCATCAAAGCAACTATACAAGTGAGTTCAAAGAGGGATTAATTAAACATAAAAGAAGGGCAAAGTCAATCATAAGCAAAAAGAGCAAACAGGAATACCAGGCTTTAAGTTATACTAAAAAGCTATGGTGATGATTACAGCTTGGTCCTGGCACAAAAATAAATGGGAAGATCAATATAACAGATGTAAAGATGCAGAAAGAACCTCACACATGCTCAGCCATCTGATCTTTGACAAAAGCAGCCAACAAGCCTGAGGAGCAAAGATAACTTCTCTAACAAATGATGCTGAGCAAACCGGTTCCTCACACACAGAAGACCGACTCTAGAATGGTAACCCTTACCCTGCATCAAAATTAAATCAAAATGGGTACAGATATAATCTGATGGAGGCTGAAACGCACAAAACCCTTGAAGTCACAGGCATAAGCAATGGCCTTCTGACCTGAACCCCAACTGCACAAGAATGAAAGCCAAGAGTCAGCAAATCAGATATATCAAAGTAAGTTGTTTCTGCATGGCCAAGGAAACAGCCAACACAGCAAAGAGACCAGTTACAGATTGGGAAAAACCTTCTGCCAGCTATACATAATTCACCAAAAATTATACTTTCCCAGTAAAAGAACTTATTAAAAAAAGGGCGAACAGAATGAACAGACACTTCTCAAAAGAAGTACTGATAGCCAACAAGTATGTGCAAAATGCTCAAGATCTTTGCATTAATGACACACAAGGCAAAATAATCCTGAGGTTCTATCTTACTCCAGAAAGAACGGTGACCTCGGGAATTCAAAAACTGACAAATGGTGTCACAGGTGTAAGGAAAACAGGAACCCTTCTACATTCTCAGCAGGGAGATAAATTAGTACAACTACTTTTTAATTCCTTGAAAAACTGAAAGTAGAAATTCTATTTGACGTTGTACCTTTTTTGAGTAGCTTTATCAAAAATGTTAAAAACCTGTGCCAGTGATCTGCGCACATGTATAGTCACAGCAGCACAATTCACAACAGCTAAATCTTGGAAGTGGCTCGTATTTCCATCGACAGATGAGTAGATAAAGAAAGTGTGATCTGCATACACAATGGAGTACTACTCAGCCGTAAAGAAGGATGAATTTGAGTGTCCTAGAAAATTGATGCACTCTGAGACTATAATTCTCAACAAGTGGAACAAGTGAGACAAAAAAGTCACATGTTTTTTCTAACATGAGAAACCCAAAATATAAATTATTTTAAGAGTAAAATAAAAAAAGATGGATGGTAGGAGACAGGGGGATAGAATATTTGAAGGAAGGTAGGGGTTTGAGGAGACCAGAGAGAAAGTAAAATGGTTGAGAATGTGATACAAATATGCAGCAAAGAGAAAATGCTTAGGGCTGGAGATTTAGCTCAGTGTCATAAGCACCTGCCTGGCAAGTGGGAGATCATGAGTTCGATCCCCAGTTCCGCAAAAAAAAAAAAAAAAAAAAAAAAAGACAGAGAGAGAGAGAGAAAAGAGAGAGAAAATGCTTAGTAAACTCTTGGGGTGTTTCAGGCAAAGTGATGAGGCATGGTGTTGGTGCTGAATGAGAGTTGGGGAGGGGTTGAAGGAGAGACCTTCTCGCCGGGCAGGGAGGAAAAGAGGGGAGATGGTTGTCTGAGGTGTAGTTTGAGCAGTTAGCTCTCAAGGCCACAGCAGGGGAAGAAACACTTAGAAGCAGCTAGCGAGGAGAAGTTCTGCCTAAGCACCCCCCACACACACAGGGGGCACTGATCAGAAGGCAGCCGGGGTCTGGATTTCCACCTAGGAACAGTGCCCGGAAGAAGCCCTGCATTTGCAAGGGATGTGACGTAAGACAAGGGAAATGGAGGGGATCCTGCAGCCTGTGTCCCCAAAGGTGAGCCCAAGGGGACCTGCAGTGGATGTCTTAGGAACCCCAAGGACTTAGGAATAGAATCTGGAAAAGATGGGCTTGGAGGAGAGGCAGAGGAGCAGGGGAAAGCTAGGAAACTGATGTTTCTAAAGAATGTTTTAACGCGGCAAGACTAGCCAGTGTCGGTGACTTTTCCCAAGATTCAAGTGATGTGAAGGTGGCACACTGTGAAAGCCGTCGCTGGTAGCCACGTGTGTGTGGGCGGAAGAGTTTGACGGCCGTGGTGTGGGTGAGAGGAGAGAAGAGCAGGAGAGAGACAGAGAGAGGCCAGAGGCCAGTGTGACGTACACATTTCAAGACTGAGAAAAGAGCTCTGCTTTGTCCATCAGTCAACACATACCTTCCGAGCTAAATCACACACACGCACACATGCATGCACATGCATGTATACATGGCGTGAAGTCGAGAAGGCAAGCAGCAGTCATGTCCTGGGGCATCTGGCCCAGCGGTGAGGGTGACTCTGGCAGGCAGGGCAGCACCAGCTCCAGAAGGAGGGTGCGCTGTGGTTTGTCAGTAGTGAACCTCACTACAAGGGCGATGCTCAGATAATTACAAATACGACGTCTGCAGCTGAAGCCAGGGTCGTATTTCAGAAAAGCCATCAATGGAAAGAAAGCAGAAAACTCAGGTTTGCTGAGCCAAGGGCAGCGTGAAGGTGGGACGTCTCCAGCTGGTTCACTGCCAGGGAGGCAGGAGACAGGACCTCGATGCCAGCTCCACTGACTCCATCCAGACGGCCGGACCAGGAGGCAAAGCTGGAAGGTGCCACGCGCGATGCTCGGGTGCATCACAGCGGGAGACCGAGGGACAAATTAGGTCTGACTGGGGAGAGGGCGAATCCCCTTCTGGGTTGGGAGCGTGGACCAGAGCCCGGGCTGTGCTCTACAAGTCCAAAAAGCAGCTCAGCTCCAGGTGAGGCTTCCTAGAGGTCCTGGGCCCTGCTCCGCCTCTGGGGTCCCTTGATCCTTCTAGCCAGATTTCTTATTTTTAAAAAAGGAAAAGGAAATAAATAAACAAAAAAGGTGAGGATAGAAGACAGCATAAGGATTTACAGAATTTATTAGAGTGAGTGACAGGTGATTTGCTGAAAAATACTAATTATCCCTTATGTGCGGAAAAACAAGGCTGGTGATTTTGAACACAAATAGAAGAAAATGTGAGAACTAACTTTTCTATATTCCCAAGGTAAAATCCACTTCCCAAAGTGAAGCGCATCCTCCAATGAGTCTCACAATTCTGTATCCTGGTGGCTTCTGTTGCCTGCTGGTCGCCGCGGAGACGACGCCAAGCAGAGCTGCGAAGAGAGTGCTCACAGAATGGTCTCCTGTGAAGCAGAAAGGTTACAGATGTGTGACAGGTGTCCACACGGGACCCCAAATCTGTGTCCATATCTCCGCTTTAACCTTTAATCTGGCAAGATTATAGCATTGTTCCTCGCATGGGGAGGGGGTCAGGATTTAAATTTAATTATATCGCTCCCAGTGCAAAATGACGCAACGTTCAAGGTGGAACCACTACCTTACTGTGAAATAGTGAAACATTCTAAAGTGAAGGATGGGGAAACGTATGTGAAGATAGAACAAAAATAACTCCTTTCTGGAAATGAGAACACCAGGCCCTACAGATGTCCACCAAAATTAAAGAGAAAAGAAGCAACTCTTTGCAGGATGCATGCAATCACTGAGTTCATGTCTTCTATTGTTTCTATGATTCGTTTCCCATTTGACTGATCTACATGGCTCTACTGAAACTTTTGTGGAAAATACTTGATAAATTTTGTGATCTAATTCATCTTTACCAGGAAATTGCAATGGAAGCTACAGGCATCTGAGTTTAGTTACAATTTTTATCCAAACACCCTGAATAGATTTTGAAGGATCTTGACACCAACCTTTTGAGAAGAAATGCCATCATCTTGCCAGTGTCACCAGTTGAGTGGCTACAGAAAAGTGTTCCCAAACCTTGGCATAGATTTTCATTCATAAAATTTAGATTAAGTGTATAGTTCTGTACTTTAACTTCATAGAATTTGGTTTGTGTCAAAGTGTATTTCCTAAAGAAGATAAACAGCCTTCAGTAATACCAAATGTGTCGTTTTAATATTCTGAAGATGATGAATGCAAACTTTGACAGTGTTGAAGTTTGTTACCGGAAATGACCTCTGTTCACACATGACTTCTAATAATACCTCACCTGTTTAGTGTAGCAAATGTTTTTATCATGAGAAGTTATAATGATAAACCTGCAGCCTGCATCATGGCTTCCTCTGATCTTATCTAGTTAGGTGGCCTGACATTATTTCCAAACAGAGAGCATTTGAATACTTTCTTCAAGCTAAGGGCTCCTCCCTTGAGTCCACAGCAACAGAAGTTGTGACTCCAAAAACAAAAGCTGTACAAATTGAGTTTTTCCTATGAACAATCATTTCTGCTTTGCCAAATCCGCTGGAAAACGTCTGGCTGTGACCTCACCTGTGCGGCTCCTTAGCTAATCATGCTGTCCCAAAGCCCCGCTCCAATTGCTCTCAGGTGTCCTGATTTCCACTTCCTGCTGGCTGCTGCTTCTCTGGTTCCTCTTTCCCAGGCTCCTCCCTGCCCCAGCTCCCCCCTGGGCTCACCCCCTGCTGTCTTCCCTTCCCCCAGCTCAGCCAGCTCCAGGTAATTTATGCGCTCTGCAGAGACAACTATACTAGCCTCCTGGCGTCTTCACAGGTATCTGATTCATTTCTTCATCTGTGCGTGTCCCCAAACCAAATCTCTCTTTTTTCCTGTCTTTCGGTTGTTCAGATCTAAAAGTTAAGTGATTTCATCTGTCTCCCATGTTCAATACCAAGCCATCCTCAACTGTATCCCTGCTCTGTCTGGATGTTCACCCAATCTGAGCACTCATGCTGACTTCTACTTTGACTTAATGGCCAAGTTGTCGTCCTCTCTTGGTGGGATCATGGGCTCCTTGGTGCCACCCTCATCTCTGTATCCCGAGAGATTGTCTGTAAACATAAAGCAGATCACTGCTCCCTCCTCAAGGTGCATTTCTTCCCATTGAGGACAGTACCCAAGTCTTCCTGTGCCGAGCAGGCAGCTGGTCTGCTTTGGGCCTGATGATTTCTTGAATTCAGTGTTTCTGACCTTCTTGTTGCCCCTTAAATGCAGCTGGATGGTCTTACTCTTTGCACCTCTGTGCTTTCTGACCCGAAATCTCTTTTCAGAGGTAGTTTCATCCTCAGTTCGACGTCTCTTTAACCGACCATCACCTCCCCTAAGTTACCTGACTCAAACAGCATGGCCAGGTGCAGGCTCATGGTTCTTTAATTTTGAGCACTTGCTACTCTGAGGTTGAGATTCAGTTTGCATTTTGCACTTGCTACTCTGAGGTTGAGATTCAGTTTGCATTTTGCTCCCATAGTTCACATGCATCTCCATCAGAAAATCCAGGGGGACTTGATCTTTTGATCCTGCAATTAGGAGACCGTCCGCACTAGGCAGCGGCAGAATGAGATCTTCCCCGAATCCAAGGCCTGCCTACCATCAGCTCCACGAGTGTCCCCTTGCGGGAAGCCCTGCCACTGTCACCTCACCTTACATCGTCACCCCAGGGTCCTCCCCAACAGTGTCCTCTGCCTGCAGCCCTCTCTTGTCTCCCAGTTATTTTTTCTTCGCATGGTTGAGCTTGTTTACCTCTAATCTTGGCGTGAAGATGCCTTTTATAGGAAAGTCAGGCATTCATATCAATAGAGCACACATTTCTTTGCTGTCTTACTTAAGTCTCTGTAACTATCTGCTTCCTCAGGTGTTCACTAGCGGAGCCCAAAGTAGACTAAACGTGTCAACAGAGATCGCTCCTGCCTTATGCATCAATCTGAAGTGCGGGGTGAATATATGCCAGGGTAGAGACGTCCAAGCAGCAAAGGTTTGTTGAGTAAATGAATGTACATGAGAGTGGAAGGGTCAGAGGTAACTCTGTCATCCATCACCTTTTACGCCAAGATTAGCTTACCGTGGAAACGCTTTGGTCTTCATGTTTCCCTTCTCCCTTTCCTTGTCTGCATAAACCCTGTCTATAAATCTCCAGTCTATTTATTTTTCTCCATATTTCCAAATTTAGGGGATCGGAAATTGGAATATCTTTCTTCCACACAGAAAAATAATATCTTACTGGGTCTACATCATGCCCTTGGGCTGTGCATATAAGAAATGAAGATGTTTAATTCCTAAGCCTGGGCTAATGAAAGACTTATTTATACATATCTAAAAAGGCCACTGTCCTTTAGAAGACTGATTTTTTTCAAAATATTTTTAAAGCCCATCCCACACCCTGTAATGCACTTTGCATATAAACTCAGTTCCTCCCCAGGTGGGCAGCTGTGTCCTTGTGCGCATACAAGCACAGGCAGAAGTTTGTTTTTTGTTTGTCTTTTGGTGCCAGGGATCAAACTCATAAACTCGCACTTGCAAGGTAGGCACTTATGCCACTGAGCTAAATCCCCAGCCCCAAGCAGAAGAAGTTTTATGAAAACATCCCCAAGCTACACACCTAGGCGCTCTGACGTCCAGATACCATTCTTATAAATCCTTACATTCTTCTAGTTTATTTTTAAACTGTGGGTATGACCCACTGAGTTAATTTCATGACCTGTGAGTAGGTTCCAAGCTTCTGCCACCCTGACACGTAAAGCCGTTCTTTCCGATGCACAGCTTCCTCCTGGGATGCAGTGTCACCTCTAGTCTCCGCACTGTGGGCAGCGAGTGGCCGCCTGTCTGATGTGAGCACATACACATGTTTAGCTACGTGGAAGCGGGCAGAAAGATTCATCTCCACTCCTTCCGTGGAGGCTGTCTTTAGAGAGTGGAGAACATCTTTTAGGATTTTGTTAGAATGCTCTTCATACCACATGTAAGTGGGACCAGCACTACAGCTCAGGCAGACTTTGGAGCAGCAGTAAGAAACAGAGGAATGAGTCTCATTGGCTGCCAAGCCGCCCCTGACACCAGGCACCGAGCATTACATTACTCAGGCTTATTTTGCCCCAAACATTTATGAAGGAGAACTGCAGAATTCAGGTAAATCCACTCAGTTGATGGTCTGTCACGTGGACAAACACAATGAATCAGCTTTCTTGTTTTTCTCTATAATTCTCTCCATCAGCCAAACTGCCTTTTCCTTAAAGCACAACTGCTAACTCCATAGAAATCAAGAAAAAATAATGTTTAAAATTTTTTTATATTAAAATATAAAAATTTTATATTAAACTTATGCTCATTTATTGTAGAGCTATATAACATGCATCATCAAAATTTTACTGGCCATAGTATAATTATATTGTGGAAACATTCATCGATTGGCTGCATTTTATTTCCTATTCAGATTGTTTCCCTTAAGTGATTGCCATTCACAATCACTGACATCTCTGTGCATGCGCGTCCCGAATTCTCACAAGTCCTGTTATTCCAGGGACTCAGGGCGCACTGTGGTCCAACGTGAGCCCTCAGGACACAGAAGTCTCAGGTCTGCTAGAGCCCATTCGTCCCTCCCCATCTTCACCCCACTCTGCACGACCCTCAATCACTTGCCTGCAGTTGCAAACACTGAGTGTCTAAGAGTCAAGGCCCGAGCCGCCCCCTTGAGTTCTTGTGTCAGGACAAGGCTGTGCAGAAGGATCCCCACCAACACACACGTGCAGCCGAAACTCTACAGAGAGTTTCCCAGTCTCTGTGTCAGCAAATAGATCACGTGAAATGACCTCTCTCATTTTTAAAATTAATCTTTTATAAATGAGCTCTTTGGACAAAACTTCCTCCTAAACAGTCTCGTAACAATATTCTATTTGGTGTTCTAACATGGCAAAGTGTCACAAGGTCTTTTTGTTCCCTTCTGTAAATTTTGGAGAACAAAGAAACACAACTTAACAAAATAAATCAGGGAGGAATACATCAAAGTGGAAATGCTAGGATGACTAAATTTAAAACCTGCAAGTGATGTGTGGTTTATTTTGCTAAGTTTATCTCAGTATTTAGAGGGAAATAAACAGAAATTTTAAGCAAATCACTCTTAGAAGGTACTGAAGTCATTAACACTGGTTCTTAAGCAAAAGTCACTGCAGGTCAAGCAATTTAGACCTGGGGATTTCCTCTGGAATTTCATACACACCAATTTTCTCAAGGTATATCCTTTGGAAAACCAGTACCATGGTGTGTGCTAGGTGGAAAGCATTAGGTCATGGGGGAGTTGTAGCAGCCTGGTCTCTTCCTTTTTGGTTTCTGGCTCAGACAGGAAAAGCTTTGTGATGACACCTGCTCTCCACCATGATGCCTGCCTCACCACAGCCTCAAAAGCAATGCAGTTGACCAATGTTGTAACTTCAAAACTGAGCCAGAATTAACCTTTTCTCTCTATAAGTTGATTAAGGATTTATTACAGTAACAGAAAGCTGACCACCACAGGAGGGTATAATGAGATCCACCACGGGAAAATTATTGTCACAATTATAATAGCATGTCATTTGTCACCTTTGTATGGACTCTGGTGATACTCAAACCATGTCTAAATCATAGGGTTGATAAACTGAACCTGCAGCAATTATATTCAGTGTTATGCATTCACAGTAAAAAAAAATTTCATTTAATATTTGTGATGAAGCAGTAGAAATTATTAATATTAATCTTTGACTCTGCAGTGTGTATCTTAAATGTTACATGTGGCCAAATAGTAAAAAAGAGACATTGACATTCTATTTTATAATGCAGTATGAAGCTTATATGGAGAAAAAGCACTTTTGTGATTGAGTTACTGCCTTCACTGCTCAATTTTCACTGAAAAAATTCTTAAGAAAAAAATGACAGACATTTGAGTATTGGTCAGATATTTCTACAAAATTCAAAAGTGAACAAAGCTTACTTTGTCCCTTCTGGAGAGACATTAGACTTTGCTAGCAATAACATTTATGCTTTGAGGTGAAATTTCAGTTTTGGAGACATATCTCTGTTGCTGTGTTTCCAGAGCATTTCAGTGACAAGTCTTTCTTTTGTGATCAGTGTAGATTCTATGTTCATTAATCTTTTATATTTCATAATGGAATGCTTTGACATTAGAAATATCAATGTAATTCCATAGTGAATTAATATTTTCTAACTCTTCGGAGTTTTATATCACAGTCCATGCTGTGTTCTTGTAACAGTGCACCACAGCCTGGGGTCTAACACGGAAAGGAACTGCTTTCTCAAGCCCTGGGTCGGGCACCATGGAGAGCTCTCCACATGGCACAGCCTGGGCGCTGGTCGCTCATGGGGAAGGTGGAAGGCGAGAGGGGAGAGAGGCCCCACTGCCTTGCCTAGGGGCGGCCAGGGCGGGACACACCTACGCTTCTGCCGTGGGTAGGCACTCCCGACACTGAAGGCTGTGTCACCCCCCAGCCCTGGTCCCTTGCTCCGGCTGTGGAAATTCAGCTTATTCTGGGGAAGACTTGTTCTTCTTAAAGTGGAACTTCTGTCTCCCCAACTTGAGTCTGCAAAAGTATGAATTAGTTGCTCTACAAGATTTTCCAGGGCAATTCTTGCATTCCTGGCTCTTAGATGATGTCAGTAAGATAGGAGACAACTGGAGACTTCCAGAATGCCTGGCCCCTGCAGGTCTTCTCTCCTGCTTCTCGCTCCCTCTTGCCCTCCCCAGGCTAAGGTGTGAAGGCATCTCCTAAGGCTACTGGTCCTGAACTTGACGGCAGTGCCACAGGGTGGACATACGGCTGATGCAAAGTGACTGTCATAAAACTCCGCCACCATAGGTGGCAGCAGTGGCTTAGTCACCCTGACTGGGCTTGTTATATACCGTGGCCCAGCATGGAGCCTGCCACATACAGCAGTAACCTCGAGGTGTGACCTAAGGAGGAACAGCCCGCAGGAGGAAAGAGTGACTGAAGTCAACACCTTCTAACCCGTCTCTTCGGTGCTCGCACGTGTGTGCTGACAGACGAACACAAGAATAATCTCATGAATAAATGCTATTTATTCCATTTGGCTAGACTCACAGAACTGAAATTGGTGATAATTATTCTTCTGGAAAATTAATTCTTTGCCAAGTGTAATATTTTCAAATAGTACATTTTTCAATCTTTTGCTAGGTGTTGACTTGTAAGTATAATTTACAAAGGTTTTCATGGAGAAAAAATTCCAGAAAATTATCATAAAAAAGCTTTTAGATAATTGTTTCCTTTGTTAACTTTATATTTCAATGAGAAATATAATTTAATATGAAGTCATTTTAAATGGAAATAATCATCTTACATTTCATTTAAATTTGAAATAAACATCATAAAATTTATTGCTTCTGTTTTAAAGAATTAATAATGGCAGTTTGGCAAAGATAAGTTATGTAAGAGAATCTTTCCTGTTATAGTTTGTGCCTAGATATCCCCCAAAGTCTGATGTGGTCATGGAGGAGGCTGGGCTTTTCCAAGGTGGCTGAATCTAGAGTTTGTGATTAGTTCATTGTCTAGTGTGGGAATTGGGGGTGTGAGTGCTACACCTGCCCTGCAGGGGGTAGCCTGTGTACAACACAAGGGAGGAAAAGAGGCTTTTCTCTCTCTCACTCTTGTTTGTTGCTTTTACATGCTTCTGCTACCATGGAAAGCTGCTCATTGCCTCCCAGATCTGCCTTGGAGCCAGCTCATTATGGACTGAAACCTCTACACACAGTGAGCTTCTTTAATATTGGGTACTGGACATTGCAAGGAGAGAAAAGTAACTAAGTTCCCACAACGTTTCAGAAAGAGGTGGTGACAAGTGAGACCCTCAAGCTACAAGGTATTAGTGTCACTGAGAGCAAATTTCCTGGATGCCAATGAATCATGGTAAAAGATGTCACATGTATGTAACAGTTCATCTAAGGAAATAAGCTCCTTCAAAATAATACAGTACTGGCAGTGGTTTGTGAAAGGAGATTTTTGGAAAAAACATTTGTATTCTTAGAATTGGATGCTAATCAAAAAATTTGTAAATATCACAATTTACATAGTGAAAAATGATGTTTTAGATCACAGATTAATATACAACAGTCATTGGACAAATCTAGTTCGCTGCCTATTTTTATAAATAAAATTTTATTGGTAAACAACCATGCCAATGCATTTAACTGTCAAAGTCTGTTTTCCTGATATGACAGAATTAAATAGCCACAATAGAGAATACACTACACACTACACTGAAACCCTAAAATATTATCCATCTGCTTTTTATAAGATTGCCAATTCGTGTCTTGATCAATATAAAAATAAAATATACTCTCAGTTTAATATGAATATAAAATGTACTTGAACTTTATCTACATGAGTCCCATTTTTTTCCTGAGCTATCTGTGCATACAGAACATGCACATTCATGAACACAGTTGATCTTGGAGCAGCGTCTACCAACTATTTGCTTAAGAAAGTGTGCATGTGATTCCTTTCACTCTGACTGCAGTCTAATACATTATTATTCCATTTCACAAATAAATCAGCCAGGGCCCTGGGAAATCATGTAGTCTGAAAAACTTGATATGACTAGTCAGGTGACAGTAGGGATTTAAAAATGTCAACATATGTACTTTATAGTGCAAGGCTATACCTTGAAATGTTAAAAGGGCTCTCTTTATTCTTAAATTTTGAGTGTTTTCATCTTCTTAATCTACATTTTTTTTCTTTTTTCTTTGACAAATCTATGTTTCTGCTATTTGTTATAAGTTTATTAAAAAGGAAAATACCGAATATTTAGCAGATGCATATTTGCAAATTGGTCAAGCTTAACTCTCAGTACTTGTTCGCAAGAGACTACTTTCATGTTCCACAGTGTTCCTGGTGCTAGAGAAATGATAAGTGGTGTGTTTGTTGCTTAATTAACCCATGATAGGAGAGAGAGAAATGCATTAACCTTTTTCAAATGATGCTGTTATTTTTCAAGGACGAAGTCTTTCAACAAAATATTAAGAAATAAAGAAATGTGAGGGTTCTCATTCACTTTGCCTTTTCCAAAAATCTTGAGAGTAACGTATTTTTGCTATCAGTGGTTTCCCACCCTCTTACTTCCTGAATCAAAACTTCACAGCCATCACCCTATCAGAGAGCATGGCATCAGCAGCCAGTGCCTCCTGTCAGGCATCCACTGCTGCCAATTATCTTGGCATGGCTGACCTTGGGCCCTTCCCTGTGCCCCGCACTCCCCTCACAGGGCATCACTCCTCCCCCGCGGCCCCCACACAGCCTGTCCACAGTCCACCCCTCCATCCCGTGCAGGTTTCCCGGTAACACCTGCATGTCTCTTGCACCACCTCCTCTGCATCTTTCCACGTCTCAACCTCTCCCTTCTTGAATTAGCAATACTGAGAAACTTTGGTTTGCTGAATAAGTTAGGATTTGTGTCCACACTTTTGGTTCTATCCTTCTAACTGAAATTTTCTCTGTTGAACTTTTATGGCTGGTGTCTCCTTACATTTTTAAGCCTCTATGAAAACTGACAGCTCTAATAAGGCTTGCTGAATTTACAAAAGAAGTGACTTCTACCTCCAATGAATCTCCACTTAGATTTTTATAACATTTTATTCATATTTTGGTGGTTGTTCTTTCATGTACATTTTATCTACACTGCGCAACATCACCATTTGCAATGTCTGTTTCTTGATGGGTTTCTAGAATTTTCAATTGTTCAAGTCGATATTGAACATCATATAGCAGCAACAGCAATTAGCTGATAGGATATTTATTTAAATAAAAATTTTGAGTGGCATGACTCATGTCTTTCAACACATTACAATGACTATCTGTAGTAGAAACTCACTGGCAAGCATGCTTGAAAAAGTCCAATTTCCTTTTATAAATAGCGGGAAAGGGTATAGGTATATAAGAAACTTTTAAGAATTTGTGCTTTATTTTTTAATAAACGACTCATAATTTTAGGCATTTTTACAGTATGATGAAACCTGTGTGTAATTATATAATATATGAATGACCTTTGCAATCTGTATTCTATTACTGAAAAATGTTCAAGTGTTTTGAATTATGTATCACTCCTGTGTTACATTAATTGACTATATTGGCATATGCCAAAAGTGTACTTAATGTCTGATTGTCAGACATATATATATGTGTGTGTGTATACATCTATCTATATGATTTTTATTTTCTTAAAGGATGCTGTCATTTTTCACTGACAAAGTCTATCAACAAAATATCTGGCATTTAGAACAGTGGGAATAACCTTTGCATATGGGTTTAATATTTTCTATTTTTACAAGAATTTTATAACCAAACACAAAGCTGAATGGATAAATTCAGATTTTTAATTTATGAGACACTGTTGTGTCTGTCTGTCTATGAAACTCTTATCTGTCCAATGTCACCACGGCTAAGTCTAACATGGCTTCTGCCTTAGTTTGGGTGACCCCACAAGGTAGGCTGGGCCCTCGAATCAAAACATTGTCCAGGGGACAGACTCATGAGCACCAGGTGGCTGAGGGCAGAGGAAGGCCAGGGGTAGGGCACTGGTACAAAGCCATGCTTCTGTCATTGCTCCCAGAGGAGAAAGATGTGGAGTAGGAAATTATACTATGGTAAATATTCTCTTCTATCTGTTAGAAATTTTGTTTCATACTTCTTTTTCTAGGACTTTTAGAAATTTTGCACACAGATTTTTAAAAAACCTCTCTCCCTTCCACATACATAATATGCATTTTTTTTTTTTTTGTACCAGGAATTGAACTGAGGACCTTGCGCTTGCCAGGCAGGCACTTGGCCATATCCCCAGCCCTACCTACGTATTTTACACAAGTATATGCTGTTCAAAGCAAGTTGGGTAAATGTACTGGTAAAGCTTCATGTTCGGAGCCTGACAATTCTGTGTCCAGTGTGGTCCTGTAATTGTCAAGCTCTTTCGTTTTTCTAATGAACTTTGCTGGGTGCCACGTAAGTGTGGGGGACATAGCAAAAGAGAAATCAAGACATAGCATGTACAAATCCAAATTCCACAGAGTGGGTGATCATTGTGTATGACTAAATTGTACCAATAAACTTAAGTAAAATTTTTTTTAAAGATAGGGGAATGAAGGTTATTCTCTGTTTTTTCCAAGCCATAAGACCTTTTCTATTTCTTTTCATTCACGAAGGCAGGCCGTGACAAGAGGTCAAAAGGCTTATAGCTTCTTATTTAAGTGATGAAAAACTATGGATTTTAAATAGATGAAACAGTCTAGTATGTAGACTACCGAGAATGCTGGTCAACTTATATCCACAAATTCCAACGTTTGCAGACTATGTTTGAAACATTAATCTATATGTGAAAATATATTAAGATAGTACATTCGGATTGACTTGACTAGAATTGTTAACCAAAATTTTTCCCATATGCTAAGTTGAAAAATAGTGTGATGTATCCCAAGAAGAAGAGAAGTTACCTTCTAGGCTATTTTGTCTAAAATATAAAGAGAAATTTTTGCACAATTGTAAAACAGTGAAAACAAAATAAAATTTCATCGAGCATTTTCTTGCAGAGATGTACTCAGTCAGTGCCACAAAAGCACTGTGTTGTGCATTGACCCAAAGTGGTCATTAAGAAATTAGCCTACTATTAAAAGCATATCATCGATGTCTTTGTCCCTGGGCTCTGGGTACACAGATGTTCTATCCAACTTCCAAGTGTCCAAAAGACTAACGGGAAGGAAGGGAAACAGATGCTGTTTATTAAAATGGTGTGTTCAGTGTGGAATCCTTAGGATGAAGATGAATGTTTAGCTACACAAAACAGAGACCAAACCAACATATATTTGAGATTGAAGAGCTGATAATAGAAGCTGGAAGAGCCTCATTGCTTGTGCATTCTTCCGTTAATGTTCATATTTTTATAGGCAACCAGATTTAGGAACATGAACTGCCAAGATTATAAATAAGATGGAAGTATTATTTTGCAAACATATACCATCCTTTATCTTTCATATCAACCTATAGATAATAAAACCTCTTAAAATAAGACTGGATTTTGCATCTTTCTCTTCATAGCTTTGGTAAAACCCAATAAATCTAAACATGATGAAAGAACAAGGAACCCTAGAAATATGACCCTAGAAAAATTTACATAAATTTTTGAAGCTTTCAAAGTTGTTTCCAAATGTTTGAATACTTTTTGATAATTCACTTTGAGAAGTTTCATAAAATCTGTGCTGAGATCATGTGAGCTCTTCTCTCAGACTTAAATTGATTTATTACAACAACTCCTGCTGATTGGGATCTCACCCACATTTAAGAATATTTAAAACTTCATTAGTGGATGTTTTCACTTTTCATTAGCTGCATAGCATTGGATTTTGTATCTTTTCTTGTAGCTCAAGTGAGAACAGTAAATCAGAGCTTTAACTGCTTCATGGAGAACTAAATGTTCCAGCAAATCCTGAGCATTAATAAAGAACTCTGCATTCTCAGGGCCCTGTGCTGTATGTAGGGCAGGAGGCCCAGCTAGCGCTCCGGTGTGGCGTCAGCCACCCAGTACTTCAGATCGCTGCCCACTGTGTGCCTGCTGGACTCACATCGGGGATGTAAGCACGGAGCCCGACACCCGCTCGGCAGAGGTGCTCTGTAACTGCAGAGGGTCCCTTAGCACTGTGCCACCTTGGAAGGGCAACACGTCAGCAAAGCGCAGGCTCTCAACTCTGCAGCAAGAGCAACGGCGGGTGGCCGGTGCTACTGCCGAGGCGCAAGGTCTGATCGCTAACCTAACGCAGATCTCCGTTCCTTCCTAGGAGAAAAGTCCTCCTAGAAAATAAAGCTTCGTCTCCTGAGATCGGCTATCTTTGCATTTCATTTTCAATACTAGGTACTCAACTCTAAAATTGTCTAATACTCTGAATAGTTGTACTTTTTGAAATTAATATTAGGACAAATTGACAGTATGGTTAGGAAGGAATTTTAAATATAGTCATGTTGAATCCTCAAAACTGGAAAAATAGGTTTTGAAAATTCAAAACGTGATAACCCTTAATATAAAGATCAAGATACAGCCACACAAAAATGATATGGGTTCTGTATCCAAATAGATCACGTTTTGACTCCGTCTATGGAAGGCCACCCCCAATTCTCATCTGCTCTGAACCTATGCTTTCCATGGACCACCAGGAAGCCTAGCAATGGTGCAGCACTCATGCTTAGTAACAATAACCATATCAATAATAACTGTCTCTGTTACCTTGCTAGTTGCTGAGACAAAATACTCAACACCCAAAGTGAAAGGGGGAAAGTTTTGCTTCGCTCACAGGTTGCAAATGGTTCAGTCCATAATCAGCTGGCTCCAAGGCAGGCAGGGTGGCACGTGGCAGAGGGGCAACAGCTCATGGTGGTGGATGACAGCACAAGTGGCAAAGGAGGGAAGACAAGATTCTTTCTGTCCCATGTATTGTGTGCAGGCTACCTGCCCTAGGGCGGATACCGCACTCACACCCTTCATCCTAGCCAGAACTGTGCCACACCAACTGTGGACTGATTTACTGACCACACACCCTCAGTCCTAGCATTGCACACGACATTCAGCAAGTTTGAAAAAACCCTGTGACCATACTAGGTTTTGGAAGGGCATCTAGACACAAACCATAACAATAATAATGATAATAATAATAGCAATGATGATAACATAATATTGTTATCATAAAAAATCACAGATATGAACAACAACATACACAGATTGATGAAGGTGTGAAGAATTAAGAGTTGAGTATAGAAAGGAGAAGATTCTGACTACATTGGTGCATCTTTGAAGAGCTATTATGAGCCCAACTGTGTGTGTATGGAAGTCCACTTTTAAGCTAGTTTAAAAGGAGATAAAGAGGAAATATTTTAAAATCTTTTAATACTGTCTCTCATAGTTTTAGAAGAAAAATTTTTATTACCATATTTACTATTGCTGCCATTAATCTTCTTCAACTTCTTCGGTCAAGCTCATTGGTTTCCTCCTAACATTCATTTTCTACCAACAGTGAGTGTTAGTTCTCTTCCTCCAATGCTTCCCCCCTTGCTGCTTCCCTGGACTAAGCTTGCTTTTCTTGTTAGATTCCATGTCCTTCCACATAGTATAACATTTGGCCTGTCACATAATGTACTTTACCTGACTATTATTTGTTTCAAGCACAAGACATAAACTTACTACTGGGACAAGAGCTTTATTTCATTGTTTCCTGTGTTTTCAATCAACTAGCAGCAGGCACAGAGATCCACAACAAATGTTCAGTGAATACAAACAGATGAGGATGCATGGCTATACCACCAGCGACTGCTGTCTCCAACACCCCTTCCCTCCCATTCTGCAGTGACAGCACCATGCTTTCCTCTCTGTACACAGTTCTCAGCTAAACGTGCTCCCAGACTCACCCAGAATTATTCTCGATCATGAGCGCTCTGGTCAAGGGATCAAGGACATACGAGTGGTAGAGCTCTCACTTTTATTTGGAGACTTCAAAACAAAACAAAACAAAACAAGACAAAAGACCTCATATTTCCTCTGCCCTTCTTTTTTGTTTTGTTTTGGTTTCTTGAGATAGGGTCTTGCTGTATTCCACTCAGGCCCAGGGTTTGCAAGTCTCCTGCCTTGGTCTCACAGAGCTCAGGAATAGGTTACAGGCGTGTGCCACCACACTTGGCTTTCATCTCCCCATTTTATCTTCCTGGTATCTGGGATCTGCACACTCATGGAAATAAAAATTAAAGTTACTGTGTGAAGCTGGTACAGAAAAACTGAGAAGGAATTTGGCTTCTTGACATTGCAGTTGATCAGGAGCACGAGTTACTTACTTTAGATTTTGACCTAAGAGAAAGTAAACTTCACTTGCACTGTTATAATGTTTGCATCTTTGTTCTGGCAGCTAAATTGTACTGTAAGTAACAGTTTCCTGTAGCTGTATCTTGAAACTGTAGGAGGGAAAGTGCATATTTAGTGCACTTTCCCTCCTACGGGGAGCACTGATTCTTGAGCACTGATTCTGAAGAACAAAAAAGTTCAGTCTTTTGTTATCCATTTTCTGAAGAACAATTAGGGATTTTTGTTAACCGAATGACTTCCACTAATAACTGAAGTTAAACTCATGTTTCTTGTGAGATCTGTCTTCTCTTACATTGGGCCACGTTTCAATTGGGGTTTCAATCTTTGTTAGAAACAATGATTCTAAACAAAGAAATGGGAGATGGGTAATTGAACTGTAAAGGACAAACACTGCAACAGAAAAAGAGCTTTCTAAAACATAAATCAGAACATATTTTACAGGAAGTGTCTCAGACTTTCAGAAAATTTTGAAACAAACCTTAGGAGGATCCTCGGTTTGGGTTCCTTTTGGTATCTAATCTGCATAAGTGATCTAGACATAAAGACAAGATGCACATATGTTGAATTTGATAATATTCAAGGTAAAGACTGGTATCAGTGAAATGCAAAACGAAAGAGGTGTGAGAATCTTCACAGTGGGGAAAGTACCTAGTTCAAGTGGTAAGAGACTAATCAGAAGGTTCACATGTTTTAAGATGAACTCAGATTTAGAATATAAATGAAAACAAATTTTAAATATTACCAAAATATTGTATGTAAATCATCAACATATTGAAATTACATCAGCTTACTTATCAAAAAAAGAGCTGCTTTGGCAAAATTAATAATTTCTTACTAATCCCTTTACTGGCAGATGTTACAGGAGTGTCTGAGTTAATTTTACTAGGGGATAGAAAGCTTTGACTATCAGAAAAGGGAACATTTTATAAAGAAATTGGTAGAAGACACTAAAAGCAATAGACTCCCCCCCCCATGAGATTTATTTATCAGAGGGCATTCTTTTTTAATTTTACTTTTATATAGGACTTCAAGGGAGGAGGATTTGGTTTCCTGTGATTATTATGGTGATTTTTATGAAATATATTTCAAAATGTGAGACAGTATTGTTTCCAGAAATAATCTGAAAAGTTTGATGATTTGATCACTAAGAAACATTGTCAAGCCTTTCATAATACCTGCATTTTTACTTCTACCTTAAACCTCTTGAGATTCCGTACTTAAAGTTGTTTGTTTGGAACATGTGCTCATTAATCTTTATTGTAATCTTGGTTGTTTTGGGGGCACTTACATAATTGAGACACACTTCTGGGTGTCTCTGGGTGGGGCAGGGACACGTGACCTTGGGAACTATATCTGGTGCTGTTTCCATGTGCTCCGTCTCTGGGCCACAACAAACTGGGTCACTGTCTTCCACCAAGCCTTTGCACCATAATATTTATGCTTGGATCCAGCTGACCATGGACTGAACCTCCTGAAACTGTAAGTTAAACCTCACTGCCCTTACACTAATGGTGTCAGGAACTATGTTCTAGCAATGGGAATGCTGACCAACACAGAACACTCATAAAGCAGTCTCATGTAACTACAGGTTTGATTTCTGCAGTTTTACTTACCTAAGGGGTTAACTATGGTCAGAAACTATTAAAAGGAAAATTCCAGAAATAAACAACTGAAATTTTAAGTTGTGCCCAGTAGTGAGTAGCATCATGAGGTCTCTTAATGTCCACTTCCACCTGCCCAGGGTTCAGGACCACATCTTTGACTATCATCTCCCTGCCATAGGACTCTGCCACCCTCCTGGGGTCTCAACAGGTTTTCAGACCAACCCAGGGGAATCTCAGCTCTATGTTCACTGACCTCCAATGGTGTCCTGACATATAGAGCCCTGCACTTTGCTCCGTCATGCAGGTGTTGCGGTATCTCCCGTTACCCTAACCCTAACCCCAACCCTAACCCTAACCCAAGGGGGAGGGTGAGTACTGTTCCCTAATACACTTGGAGAGAAACAGATTTTAGGACAGTAGTTTTGGGACAGTAACTTTTAGGACAGCAGCTGTTACAGTTGTTGCATCTTTTTAGTGTTGCCAATCCCTTAGCACGCCTAATTTATAAACTTGACTCGAGCGTGGAAATGTGTGTCTAGGAAAGACAGTACAGGGCTTGGCCCTGGCTGTGGTTACAGACACTCAGCGTCTTAGGTCCTAATCCCTGAGGAGAAGCAGCAGCATCTGTAAATAGTTTGTATTCGTTTGCTTCCTAAACTCCTAAACTGCTGCCCCTCGCTTCCACTTGAGATAAACATTATGGCAGGGGGCAGCGTGTGCTGGGCCGGAGCTCACTCTAACCTCTGGAATTCCTAGGAGCACAGTACTCACAGGGGCGAAATTTCACCTGGCCCCTACTGGGAAGGTTATCGGGTAGAGTAAACAGTGATAATAAAGGAGAGAGGGATTGAAATTTCAGATAAACAATGAATTATTTTAAAGTATAAATATGGCTCATGTCACCTTCAGGTTATGCAGATATTTTTAAATATTTGTCTTTATCACAAATTCAAATTTGAGTAGACAGCAACCCTAGCCACCACATACCCACGTAGGACCTGGAGACCTCCTCCGGTCAGCTCTCGGTGCCCCCCTGCCCAGCAGGTCCACCTGAGACCTGCCCCTGGCCCGCCCTGCTCCTCCCTCACCTGACCCAGCTTTCTGTGCTCTCAAGCCTTCCCAGGAGTCTGCTGGAGCCCCTGGCTGCTCAGCTCCCCAGCCTGGAAGAGTCGGCCAAGGCCCTGGGCTTTGGTCCCGAGCTGCGACGCCCCCTGGTGCCCAGTAGTGGGGAACAACCAAATATAGCCAGAAGAAAAATGCATTTTAGTCCTGAAATGATGTGTCAAATATTTTTTAAACACTAGAACTCTCAAGCAATCAACTAAAATGATTACAATAAAGATGATCATCAAACATCTCAGTCAGTAAAGGTGTAACTCTAGTAATTTTAGGTGCTGAAATTATTTCATTAGACACATTGGAGAATTAAAAGAAAAAAAACCTATGTGTTTATAGCCAATTTTTATTTTTTGTTGTAAATTGCACAAAGAAATATTAAATGTTATAATGGATAGCAAATAAATGTCATATTCAAAAATATAAGACTAAAATGGTGTAGAAGTGTTTTATTCAAGCTGAAAAGAATTAGTGAATTGGAATATACACTAAAAACATGGAAAATAGAACATGTACAATATAGAGAAGAACAGCACAAACAAGAGGTATATTTAATTATCTTCTAGTGACAGAAAGAAAGAAAGAAAGAAAGAAAGAAAGAAAGAAAGAAAGAAAACAGAGCTCATATTTGCAGATACACTGGTTTAAAACAAGCAAACCTGTTGTGAAACAAGGCTTCACAGCCAGGCTGGGTATTGCATGCCTGTAATCCCAGAACTCAGAAGGCTGAGGCAGGAAGATCGCAGTGAGTTCCAGGCCAGTCTGGGCTACATCGTGAGTTCAAGATCAAGAACTAGAAAAAGTATCAGGGTGAGGAAAAATCCAAACATAAGACATAAAGCTGAAGAAAGTAGAAACCTCACAACATCCCTCATACAACAAACAAAAGCATTTAATGAGACGAACCTGCTTCAAAGCAATAATGAGAGAGAAAGTAATTTCAGGTTGAGAAAGGAAAGTAATAGTCAGTTTATAATTGAAACCCATAAAATATTTTTTATGAATGAAGACAAAGTAAAATAATTTAAATAAACCAAAGCCGACCAATTTACTACTGTTAAATCATAAATCACAGAAGTGCTAAAAACGATTCTCAGATGTGAGATCTATCTTCCATTGGGAGGGCAGAGTGGTAGGAAGAAAAAATAAAGTAAAATGGAAACTAAGTGTAAAGCTAAATATTGTTACAATAGACTAATTTATAAATCACCATTTAAATTAAATCACATAACAATCCTGCCATTATGCAACCTACACCAATAAGGAGACAAAGTATTCCTAAGAGCCTCACATTTTCTGGGAAAAAGGAAAAGAAACAGGCAAGAGAACTTCCTTCAATGATGCAAATTATGTGTGTTTTAATGACAAAGGTTGTGAAAAGAAAACAAGACAATGCTTATAACTTCAAACAGGAACAAAAATCGAGTTAAAAACTTCATTATTTAAAAAGAAATCTAGAACATAGAGGATGGGAAACAGTGCACTCCTTGGAATTTATATTTAAACCCAATACACAGTGCTCACAGTAAATATAGGAAAAGTGACCATTCATCTGAAGAAAGCTTTTCCAAGTCGTGTAGAGTGTGTGCTGTCCACACTGAAGTGTACTCCAGGCTTGGCTGACACAGGGTTATCACAAGCCCAAATACCAGCGGTCAACAAATGGTGTGGCTATAAAAATATCAGAAAAGTGGACTTTAAGATGGAATTTCCAAAATAAGGACAGCCACTCTGCAATGGCAAAAGCCGTTTTAGGGAGAGCGGTTAATACTAAATCTGTGTGCACCCACAAACGTGTCCAAGGAGATGTGCAGCTCCACTGTGACTCCAGTGCCCACACAGCCAAGGTACCCGGGGCTGGTGGTCAGCTGCCAGCCAGGGTCCTCACTTAGCCGGAGCCTGCATGTTGTCTGGGCTTCCGAAGCCTTTCAGATTATTTTTATGAATTTGCATGTATTCAGTGTCACTCTTGATGTCACCAAGATGTATTGGTTTGAAAATGCACAGTGTTGTGTGTGTGGATCTTTCCAGCCCTACACAGAGCAAAGCTCTGGTTTCGCCCCCTCTGCTCCTGTGAGCTCTCTGGTACTCGCTGATCATTTTCCTTTGCATGACAATTTTACCTTCCCTGGAATATGATAGGATTGCAGTCACACACAGCCGATCCTTTTCAGGCTGCGTTCTTTCTCACAGTATTCATTTACATTTTAGATAGCCCTTGCCGGGACTTTGAAGACTCTCTCGTTTTACTGCTGAATAAAATCCCATTGCTCAGCTATTCACAGCCTTTACCCCAGCATGGCTGGATCTCTGCATGCGCGTGTGATCCTGAATAGAGCTGTTATCAACACACCTATGTGCTATTTTCGTGGCTATCAGCTTTCGTATCAGTTGGGCAAAAGCTTAGGAGAAAGATGCCTGGATGAGGTGACAGATGACGAAATTTCAGGGCTGTCCTCCCAAGTGGCAGTTTGTTCCCTGTTCCCACCGGGAATGAATGAGAATGGTACCCCTGTTGACCTCAATCCTTTTAATGAATATGTTTCTTAGTGCATGTTTGCAGTATGTTAGGTCTGTACTCCTCGCGTGGGGTTGGTCCGCGGGCAGAACGCGCCTCGATTCCCTTCACATCCCCTCCCCTCCCTCCCCTCCCCCTCCCCTCTCCCC